>JACYFF010031957.1:31083655-31098597 GCA_017589665.1 Selenicereus undatus
ATATATATAACGACAATTACACTTATAGAATTGCTTTTACCTTGAACCTCCATATTTGCTTATTCTTTTTTCCTTATATTCATGAGATAATTTTTTCCTTAACCTCCGTAAAGATTTTCATATTCTTTTTTCTTATATTCAGGATTACACTGACAAACTTGCTTTTCCCTGCTGATTATTTTTTTTGATCGATGGACTTTCGCTGAAATAGGTAGAGATGCACGAGCTTCGCAAACTCATTGTCATACAACTGGTTCTACTAGTTATGTAGAAAAGCGAGCTCACTTTGTATGTTTCCTTTTTTCCCCCTGCAATTTATACCCTATTTTGGGAAACTGTTGCCTGAATGTCAAAATCTCCTCTCATTTTGGCTATGTCAGAAGAGACGGACAAGTTTTATTAATGTATATATTCATGTAGACTACATCATGAGATTTGGAATTATAGGTTGAAACTCATAGAAGAGAGCCAACCCATTTGGAGTTCTTTAAACAGACACATAGCAAAGAAGGTGGGGGCTTCGTAGCTAATACGACCATTGAAGGGTTTTTGGGATATGTTCTTAATCCTGGACTACATCAATTTTTGGATTTTTAGTTTTTAGGGTCTACTAATAATATTCATTTTATTTCCTCTTAAATTATGGTAGAATGAGGCAAGTGCATAAGTTCACGAGCGACTTCTTAGCTCTTCCCCATCAAAAACTCAGGTTGAAATTGAAACGGAAGTGTTTGATGAACTTATGTATGAAGAAGAAAATCCCAAGCGATCGATCGGTTTTGGGTTTATTGTGGACCGAAGTGATATCTTTGGTGTAAACAGCGTCCTTAGGAAAAGAGGTTACATCTTCCCTAACAACAATTGGAGCTCAAGCATGTCAAAGAGGAACTAGTATCACAGAAGGCCATGTTCTCACTTATGTTGAAGGGTAGTGCACAATGGAAAAATTACAGATGACTTCCTAAATGCCACTAAGGCGGCCCGACGTATGGCTGGTGATCAGGTTAGTCTTTCAAATGCTAATGTTCTACATTTTTTTTCCATTGCGAGGGGCTGCCCTGGTCTGCAACTATTATTTGAAACTAGATATTTTGGGTGCAAGTGTTTTGGTATATTTTGGTGATGTTTATTGAGGAACTAACATCACAGAATGTCATGTCTATCATTTACTTACGTATAGCTGGCTGGTGATTGGGCAATGCAAGTGTTTGGGGTTTTGTCATATTTTGGTCATGTTGATTGAGTTTGGTCCCTGACCAACCTTTGATGTTCTTACATATGTTGTTTTCTAGGCCGATCCTTTGTTTTCTTTCTCAATTAAAATTCTAGTTATTGTGGCAAAGAGTTTGATTATATGAGATTCCTGGAAGGGGAATGCTTACTTATGCATTATATGGAGCAATTTTTACCTTCTAGTGTGATAAATGTCTATTTTTATGGCTACCACATGCTTCAGAGTTAGCAGCTTGCTAATCCTCTTGCTATTCTAATAATGCCTTGCTTGGGGTGAAAGCTAGCTCATAATAAAATTACATGCAAGACTTGATGAATCAAAATGGTGATTGATATTGGGATCATTCTTAACTTCTAGTGTGACTATTGTCTTTTTTCTTATGATAGAGTTAATAATGCACTGATCGGTGTAGAAGGGCAGCTGAAAGGTGAAGTTTAAAGGGAATTTAGGGGTGGGGTAGTAAGCTTCTTTGGTTGATCTGGATAGTTGGACTGGGGAAGAGATGTGGTGCCTTGAGAGACATTTTGCATTTGTAGTCATCATATTGTAGTTGCAATATTGCATAAGCTTGCTGCCACAGATGCAGCACAGAGGTTGCAGTATCAGTCGTAGTAGTTACCAAAGTCATAGTATTGGATAATATCCGTTGTTTAGTGGTTTTACCCCTATAACTACCTTTATGCATGTGAATAATGGTTCACATGTACATGGTGGGGTACTGCTCATTTTTTTACCAAAGTCATGTTGCAAGGAATCTGTGTCCTAGCAATAATTCTGGTAGTTCTAGTGCTCATAGATTGGTTTCAGGCTTCATCCTATGAGCTATGTGGAGGTAGTAACGATACTTTCTGCTTTTTGCTATCATTTAGTTTACGGGGCCATTGATGTAATGGGTGAGTAGTGCAATAAGGCTCTTAAGCAACTTTCTGAGTACTGTGCCTCTCATCTTGAAAATATGCATTTTAGACCTTCATTGTGTATATGGCGGCTTTTGAGAAGGTTATTCGGGGATCAAGGTCAATTTTAGACTTGGCATCCCACTTTTTTGTGTCATTTTAAAGATTGTTTTGGGATTCAAAATAGTGAATGGAAGACTCGATATACCTTGCTTGCTGTTCGTGGTTGGACGCAAATGTAGTGTGTAACACATGACATTCTGTGATGTTTGGTACTGGGGATATTTGAAAAGGTTTTTTTTTCCTTGCATTTGTTTCGTATCTTTGCTGCAAATTCATTTCGTGTTTTTGGGTGGTCAATTTTTATCTTGCATGTTGATGGCCTTGATTGTTAGGTATCTCATGGTTGCAAGCTAGTCATTAATTGGGCATCGAAGTCAAAAGTATCAATCTTAATATATGTATTTTTGCTTACCTTTCTTCCAGGTTCAACAACAATCAAGTGAAAATGGCCTCAACAATGAATCGAGGCACACTGGACCTTCAACCTCAACCTCACATGTTAATTTGGTAGACAAAGTGGGCTTGTTCAAGACTTCTGATGGCTACAGAATGGCAAATTAATTTAGAACTTTTGCATCATGCCAAATTTAGTACTTCAAACTTTTGGTTTTTTCGATTGTATTGGATATTGATAAGTGCTCAATGTATACATCATTTTAGGGCTATTTTGCTTCATTTTAAGGAGAATTATGTGCTTAATGTTATTATTTATACTCATATTCTCGATTTATGCTTGGGTATGGTTGTTTGAAGTGCTTTGTAGCATTTTAAGCCTTTCTACCCAGTATTTGACCCTTAATAGACGTATTTTGACCTCCCCTATGGGCACCCATCTGATACTACGGCTGCGGAGCAAGAAAAGAGCAGAAAATTAGTTCCAGCACAGACCACAGTTAGATCGTGAAGTCTGTAATGGACTGTGGTAAATAGAGAAACTATTGCCTGTTTGTTTTCCTTCAACTGTGTGGCTAAAAACATCCTGATTTTCCTATAAAAAGGCTTCGTTCAGGTAGCAGCAGAGCAGAATAAAGTGCTCACGAATATAGAGTAGCATAGTTTATTCTTCTTCTCAAATTTTTGTTCTCGTTAGTTTAGATTTTGGTTTGGTATTTGTATTCGTGAATAATCTTGAGTGTGAGTGTTTGATATTGGGGCAGTTTTGAAGCCCTTCATTCTAGGCTATTCTCAATCAAGCCCTTTCGCTCAGATTTCGTAAAACGTTGGTTAGTTGTTTAATCCTTAATCATATGTGAGTAGTTTAATGTTTATCTAGGGATTTAGTAGTTTATGAAACTGTTGTTGGATCATGTTTCAATCTAAAGAACTGTGCTTATTTTCATTGTTGGTTTGATTCCGTTCTACCTAGTGATTATCATGTTGTGAGTATATTTTTAGCTAAAGTTTGCTTACACGCTTGAAATAATCAGGTGAAAAACTGAAATGTGACATTTGATTGTTTGACTGTTTGATAAAACTTGACATAACGTCATCTCGAAAGAGAGATTTGCATGTTAGGAGGACTAGAAAGTAATCAAAGATCTTTAACTTGGATTAAGACAAATTCGTTTGAAAGAGCGACTTTTGCTTAGTTTAGATAAATTTGGTTGATTTCGAAAGGATACACCAAATTTTTGGATAGATTGCAATTCATCGAGATTAATCGGTTAGAGAAAAAGCACATGTTTGTCGTTTTAATCCAATCACTTTTCATAACTTCACAAATTCCTAGGCATGTTCCCTTAATTGATTTAAAAATGAGTGAATTAGCAATTATTGAATCGAACCATCTGAATTAGAATTTTACTTCGCATATTTTGATAGACAGGGTTCGATAGATTACATTAGTCCATGAGGAACGATATCTTTTATGTATACTAAGACTACCCGTGCTCTTGTGGCAGTGGTCAAGTTTTCTAAAGCCATTGTCGGGGACTAAACTCTTAACTATTTAGTTAGTCTTGCGAAAGTGACTAAGTATTTTATTGTCTTGTGTTGTTATTTTCTTTTCTTGTTTCATTGTGCTGGTAGTGTTGGTGATAGTGCCTGTAGGAATTTTTCTTGTTTATGCGAAGTCCAATGTTGTACAAATTCGATCCCGAGATTGAAAGGACTTTTCGCTTAAGGAGGAAGAAGCAAAGGATTGAAGAACGAACAAGCGAGGCTAGAAGAAATCTAACAAACATGGCTGGTGGAGGAGGTAACTAAAGGAGAACGCTTCGAGATTTTGTTACCTTTGGAGATTAAGGGATCACCTCAAGCATCGCTCGCCCTACTGTTATTGCCAATAATTTCGAGCTAAAACGAGCACTTATTTCGATGATGCAACAATCCCAGTTTGGAGGAATGACTTTGAAAGACCCGAATCTACACCTCTGGGTCTTTTTAGAGGTGTGCGATACGTTCAACCTTAATAGAGTCTCCACTGATATGATTCACTTATGCCTATTTCCTTTCTCCTTGAGGGATAAAGTAAGGGCTTGGTTACACTCCTTCCAATCTGGATGCATTACCACTTGGGATGAGTTGACAAGAGCCTCCCTCGCCAAGTTTTTCCCTCCGAGCAAAACAGCAAGCTTGAGAAATCAGATCACTAATTTCATGCAAAAAGATGAAGAGACGCTCTACGAAGCGTGTGAGCAGTTTAAAGATTTGCTGCGCCGATGCCCCCATCATGGTCTTCAGTGATGGATGATTATCCAAGCCTTTTATAATGGTGTGACCTAATATGTGAGGTCCACTATTAATACGTGGCAGAAGGAACCTTAATGAACAAAACTAAGGATGAAGCCTATAATCTAATTGAGGAGATGTCACTTAATAGTTTTCAATGGTCCACCGAACGAGGCCAGCCCAAACGGGTTGGAGGTAAGCTTGAAGTTGATGCACTTACTTTACTTTCTGTTAAAGCAGATGCTATGACTCAAAGATTGGACCAAATGAATGTTAATAATTCTAGTGCCCCTTCTCTTGTGAAATTTTTGGTTCTATTGAGCATGTAACTTTGAATTGCCAAGTTAGAAGTCCTTTTTCTCAACCCTAGTGAAGTTAACTATGTAGAAAACTACAATCTGAGACCGGCCAATGACCCTTATTCTAGCACCTATAATCCAATTTGGAAGGATCATCTGAATTTCTCTTATAGGTCTAATCCAAACCCATCAAATGGGCCCCAAATCAATGCTAGACCACCCGTCAGTTTGCAAAGACCCCCGTTCCTTTCTCAAATACCCTAAAAGTCTAGTTTAGAAGTAATGATGGAAAGTATGCTTATAGCGCAACAAAAACAGGACGAGTATATTAAGCAATTAGCCCCAAAGGTTGATGTGCTTACAACTCATAATAGGATGTTGGAACCCCAAATTGCCCCAAAAGATAGTTTTTGATCTACACCCTCAGATGGACTTCCAAGTAAGTTTGAGCTTAATGCTAAGGAGCAATGTAATGCAATGATTTTGAGAGAAGGAAAGTAACTAGAGAGGGACCTAAGGAGATTACTAACGATGAATGTTTGCATGATAAGAATGAGCATGTTGAGAATCTCAAGAAAGAGTTGTCTTCACCCTGTAAGGAAGGGATTAATGGTGGCATCCATAAGTCTGATGAGGTTCTAAAGGACCCTAAGACCATTTCCCCAAAACCCTACACCCCACCTTTACCATTTCCTCAGAGGACGGCTAAAGCCAAACTGGATTCACAATTTGGGAAGATTTTAGAAGTCTTTAAGAAACTCGACATGAACATTCCATTTACAGAAGCCTTAACTCAAATGCCTTCGTATGCTAAATTTTTGAAAGAAGTTCTGTCCAAAAAAAGAAAGCTTGAAGAACATAAAACTATAGCTTTAACTGAAGAATGCAGTGCAATGATCCAAAACAAGCTTCCAGCTAAGCTGAAGGATCCCGGTAGTTTTTCACTTCCCTGCCCGATAGGGAATATGCCTATAGACTGTGCTTTATGTGATTTAGGGTTAAGAGTGAGCTTGATGCCCCTTTCTTTGTGTAAAAAGTTGGAACTAGGAGAGATAAGACCAACTACTATCTCCTTGCACTAGGCAGACCATTCTGTAAAATAACCCATGGGAATTTTAGAGGATGTTCTAATAAAAGTAGGGGATTTATGTGTACCAATGGACTTTGTGATTCTAGAAATTGAAGGGGATACACGAACCCCATCATTCGTAGGAGACCATTACTAGCCACCGCAGGGTACCTGATCAATGTGAAAAATCGTACACTATCTTTTGATGTGGGAAATGATCATGTGGAGTTTAATTTACTAAACGCTGCAAAGTTCCCTTCCATTTCTGATGAGTGTAATAAGACTAATGTGGTTGATGGTTTAATGCGAGAAACTGTGTTTAACCTTGATCCTAAAGATCCACTTGAGCACCTAATGTTAAACAATAGCACTACTAAGGATGAAAATTCCACAGTAGTCGAGTGTGCCCAACTTCTGGAAGCCTCTCGTCCAATTTCGTTTTCTGTTGCTAAGGTGGAATCTTTACAAGATGAGAGTAAGCCCTCTTCTGATGAGGTAAAAGCTCCTGATGTTAAACTCAAACCTCTCCCTTCATCCTTGAGGTATGAATTTCTTTGACCAAAATCTACATACCCAGTGATTGTGAATGCAAGCCTGAATGCAATGGAAATTGATTCTTTGCTCGAAGTACTTATGAAGCGTCGTAAAGCCATAGGATACACCCTTGATGACTTAAAAGGAATTCTTCCTTCTTTCTGTATGCATCAAATCATAATGGCAGACCATCATAAGCCTTCAATTGAACACCAAATAAGATTGAACCCTGGCATACAAGAGGTAGTCAAAAAGGAAATCTTCAAGTTCCTTAAGGGCTAAGGCTAGTATTATCTACCCTATCTCTGACAGTGCATGGGTAAGTTTGGTCCATGTTATGCCTGAGAAAGGAGGGATGGCTATTGTTAAAAATAAGAATAATAAGCTAAACCCTACTAGGACTATCACAGGCTAGGGCATGTGCATTGATTATCGAAAACTGAATAAAGCCACCCGTAAAGATCATTTTTCGCTTCCCTTCATTGACTAAAGGCTTGAACAATTGGCTAAAAATTCATATTTTTGCTACTTAGATGGATATTTGCGATTCTTTCAAATTCCTATCCATCATAATGACCAAGAAAAGACTACTTTTACATGTCCTGATGGTACATATGCTTATAGAAGAATGTCGTTTAGGCTATGTAATGCCCCTGCCACATTTCAATATTGTATGATGGCCATGTTTTCTAATTTTATTGATAACATAATGAAAGTCTTTATGGATGATTTTTCTATGTATGGTGCAACCTATGACAAGTGCTTGAATAACTTATATAAGGTTTTACAAAGATGCGAAGATGTGAATTTGGTCTTGAATTGGGAGAAATGTCATTTTATGGTGCAAGAGGGGGTTGTCCTTGGTCATGTTCTCTCTAGTAAAGGCATTGAAGTTGACAAAGCAAAGGTGGAGGTGATTGAGAAATTGTCACCACCAACTTCTTTAAAAGGTGTGAAGAGTTTTCTTGGACACGTCAGTTTTTACCGCCAGCTCATCAAAGACTTTTCGAAAGTTACAAAACCCCTTACCCAATTGCTTATCAAGGGTGTGCCTTTTGAGTTTAATGAAGAATGCCTGAGTGCTTTTCATAGGTTAAAAGAGGCATTAATCACCGCCCCAGTAATGCAAGTGCCAGATTGGGAGCTACCTTTTGAAGTAATGTGTTATGCAAGTGACTATCGAGTAGGGGCTGTTCTGGGCCAACGAAAGGACAATAAAATGTATGCCATATATTATGCAAGTTGTACCCTCAATGGGGCTCAAGTGAATTATGCCACGACTGAGAAGGAGTTTTTAGCTGTTGTCTTCACCTTAAAAAAATTTAGATCCTATTTGATTAATTCTAAGGACACTGTTTTCACAAATCATGCTACTTTGATACATTTAATGAAGAAATCTGACTCTAAACCCTAACTCATCTGATGGGTCCTCCTTCTTCAGGAGTTTGATTTGGAAATCAATGATAAGGCCAAGTTGGCAAATGTGGTTGCTGATCATCTATCTCGTTGAGGCTCACAGGCCACTCCTAGTGAAGAGCTTTCCATTGATGGCTCTTTCCACGATGAGCAGCTTTTCACCATATCCTAGCAAGCTACCCTATGGTATGATGATTTGGCAAACTTCAAGGTGTGTGGAGTGTTACCTGCAGGATTTTCCTACCAACAAAGAAAGAAATTCTTTAAAGATACCAAATAATATATATGAGAAAAACCTTTCCTTTGCAAGCTATGTGGAGATGGGATTTATAGAAGGTGCTTGCTTGAAAATGAGGTCTATAGTGTCTTGCACCATTGTCATGCTTGAACTTATGGTGGCCACTTTAGACAAGATAAAATGATTGTGAAAAAGTACTCTAAGCAGGCTTCCATTGACCCACACTCTTTAAAAACGCAAGGAAATTTGTCATGACTTGTGACAGACGTCAGCGAACAGGGAACATTTCCAAGAGACATGAGATGCCTCAAAGTGACATACTTGTGGTAGAATTATTTGATGTATGGGGGATTGATTTTATGGTTCATTTTCCTCCTTCCCATAACAACCTTTATGTCCTTGTAGTGGTTGACTATGTTTTTAAGTGGGTGGAAGCCATTGCCTCCCTAACAAATGATTCGAATGTTGTCCTTAAGTTTCTCAAGAGAAATATTTTCACACGCCAAGAGCTCTTCTAAGTGACAATGGCGGACACTTTTGCAACAAGCCTCTTGAGTTACTATTAAAAAAATGGGATATTTCATAAGATCGCTACGCCTTACCATCCCCAAACAAGTGGTAGGTGGAACTCTCAAATAGAGAATTGAAGAGCATCCTCGAGAAAACAGTGGATCGATCCCGCAAAGATTGGGCCTTCAAGCTTGATGATGCTCTTTGGGTATACTGCACCGCTTATAAGACTCCTTTCGATACCACTCCATATCGATTGGTGTTTAGGAAGTCTTGTCACTTGTCAGTAGATATGGAACATAAGGTATACTGGGCTATAAAGACACTCAACTTTGATCTTAAGGTAGCCGGAGAATAGAGATTTTTACAACTAAACGAGCTCGATGAGCTAAGGTTGGAAGCCTATGAGAGTTCGCGTATTTACAAAGAACAAACTAAGAAGTGGCGCGATAAACATATCATGAAGAAGAGGTTAAAAAAAGGAGACGTAGTGTTGTTATTAAACTCTAGATTGAGATTGTTTCCGGGCAAACTGAAATCCCCATGGTCAGGACCCTTTAAGGTCACCAAGGTTCAACCTAATGGAGCAGTTGAAATATGGAGTGAGTTCGCAGGTGCATTCACAGTTAATGGACAGCGATTAAAACCATATCTTGTGGGACAACCTATTGATAAAGTCAATGCCATACACTTACTGATCCGGACCAAGCATAAAAGAAGGGTCAAGCTCTTAACCTTAAAAGAGCGCTTCTTGAGAGGCAACCCAAGCTCATTTTCCTTTTTCTTTTCTTAGTTTTTCTTTTTACTATTATTGTAGTTTATGAAAGAAAAATATAGAGAAGAGAGAAAAAAAATCAAAAAAAACTATGAATAAAATGTTTGACACCACGGTGAGATTCCCAGAACCATGGCCTTGGAGTGCTAGCCCAGAAAATTGAAAAAAAAACCTGGAGTAGCAGACACCATGTTCCATGGTGTACTGTTGCGGCCTGCGGTCTAGGTTTTTGACCACGGTGCCCACTCATCTTCCTCACATTTCATCTTCAACCTCACGACACACTCTCTCTACCTATATTTTCTCTCTCTAAACCCTCCATGGCTAATACCTTCAATCTTCCCTCATTTCTTCTCCATTTTCACTCATTTTCACCCAAAATCATTCCCTTTTACTCAATCTTTTCTCTTTCCCCACAAATTTCATCTTTTTATTCTTCTTTTTCGTCAAATTCATCTCACTTCACTCATTCAACATGCATATCTTCTTCTCTCTCTTCTTCTCCTTCCTTTTACTTATTTTCTTTATTTTCTTCTTCAAATTTTTTTGTTTAGTTTTTATTTTTGGTTTTTTCTTTTGGTTTTGCAACAATGGCACCAACCAAGAGACAAAGGAGTACCAAAGAGGTTGGATCTTCAAGTCAAGCACCATCTCGTCCTCAAATGACATCTTGAACCTCCACCACCATGCGTGTTAGAGGTAACATTCTTCACCCTCTTTGTTTGACACATCCTGATCATGTTGTTAGATACAATTGCTTGAATGAACGTATGGTTGTAGCAACTAGATATTATGATGTGAACTATTAGCTCGGTTAGGAATATTGGATGATACTCAATGGTTATTTGCAAAAGGTGGTATGGGACACTTTTTAGAAATCAAAGAGCATACATATTGAGACTTGACCCTAGAATTTTTAAGTACACTAAATGTCGAGGTCACTAGAGGACCTCAATGTCAAGCCAGATACATATCGTTTTATTTGCAGGGTCAATTATATGAATTGAACTTAGGTACCTTTAACAGTATCTTTGGTTTTCCACCTAGTATGGATTTACTGAACTGCCAAGTCCCTCGTGACTTCAACCCAAATGCATTTTGGAATGAACTTTTCGGGAGTGTTAGGTACAACACTAGTTCATCAAAGTGCACACATATTAGAAACCCTTGCATTAGAGTAGCTTAATGTGTTCTAGCTTATTACCTTTTTGCTAGGGATGATAGTCTGAATGTCATGAGATTATTTGTGTTGTACTTCTTGTCATGTATGCTTGATGCTGTCTAGCTTGACCCTATTTCCTTTTTAGCTAGGCAATTGCATAGTGCTACTGTAAGCACTAAAGGTAAGATAGTCATAGGTGAGATTGTGACTACTATTGCTAGATTTTTGGGTGTTAAGCCCAACATGAGGATAGAGTTTCTAGGTTCGAGCAGCTTGAAGAAGCTACTGTTGAAATTATGAACTTTTGTAAAGTTGAGGCTAGGCGTTTATGTTGGATTTAGAATAGGGACCGACTTTTGCCGCTTCCCAATGTCGATCGAACTGCCTTACTTCACCAGGCTAACCTTTATTGGGTCCCTGGTGATGAGGAAGTTGTTCGACCCGCACCTCATCATCCAGCCCTTCATTTTAGTAAAGTCGGCCAAGTTCTTTTTCTCAACTACCCCATCCTGACTATATTGACCTCCAAGACAACCTTAGATCCATTCAAGAGGAGCAAGTTTCCCTTCAAGCATTTGTTGCTTCTGATAATGCTGCTCTTAGGGACTTTGTCCAAGAGCACCACAATGAGCTTCATGGGATGTTTGCTACCCAGACACAGTATTTCCAGGACTATAGGGCATATCTAGAGACCTAGCGGGATTGGCATATCTCTTATGGCCAACCACCCCATTCTCCACCACCACTTCCTTTTTGATTGTTCTGTGCTACCCCTCTTGCCTTTTTCTATTATGTGCCCCCATTTAGGGTAGTGTGTGATTCAAGCATGGGGGAGTTAGTCGTTCTATTTGGTGTCTGATGCCTTTTTTGGTTTGGTATGATTGTGCTTTGTATATGTAATTTGTGATAGTTTTTGGAGTTTTTTATTAAGGTTTTAGTTTTGTTTAGTAGTGTATTTAGTTTCTTTTCATTCTAGGTTGAATTTTAGTTTTTTTTGAGTTCCTTTGAATTTTAGTTTTCATTGTAATTAGGAGCATGGATAATAAAAAAAAGAAGACAAAAGGTAAACAAATAAAAAAAAGAACTGAGAAAAAAAATCCTCCGATGATCTTTCTAGATTTGGTAGACTTCTTTGGTTTAGTTTGATCTTTTTATTGGCCCAAATTGTGCGTAAAATGTTTGTGAATGAGTTTTCAAAATGATCTCCATGTTTTGACCACATGTTGGATGCGAGTTGATTTACCCCATGAGTCTTTACATGAATTTTGACATATGTTTACTAAGTGAGTTAGTTTTCACCTCAGTAGAGATCCTATGAGATTTTGAGCTTTTAGAGGCTCTTTATCAACTTAGTCTCATGTTTCTTTGATGTGTGACTCTTCGTCGACATCATTTCTCTTGCTTTGAATCTCATTTAAGATCACATTTTGCATATGCATTTAGGCAATATGATTGAGACATTTTTTTTCTTCGATTTGTTAAATCCCGCGGCCAAATAGCCACCCTTGTTGTGTATTGTATCCCTTACTAACCCCTTTGAGCTTATATCTGATTTTCTTGATTTGAACCTCCTATTATAGCCAATGGCCAAATACTTGTCTTACCCTTAAGCTAAGATGAGAGGAGCATTTCATTCTTTTGCATCATAGGGCACTAATAAGGTGGACTGTTATCTTTTAGAGACTTTTGTTTGTTTGGTGAAGGGATGTGAAAATTTGATAGATGCCTTATTTCATTGTACAAAGTTTGGATAAGAGTTGGAATTTAAAGTTCGTTATGGATATCCCTTTGGCTATCCCTTTCGAAAAAGAAAAAAAATTAAAAGAAAAACAAACAAGAAAGGATCATCAAAGAAAAAAAGAAAAAAAAAGATGAAAAGCCAAAAAATGGAAGAAAGTGTTAGCCATGTTGGGATTGTAAGTTATTTATAATTTTCGACTCCTTCTCTTTTCAATTGGGGATGTATTTTGATAAAATGTAATGATCCAAGAAGGATGTAGTATGATACATTGGAATTGTTTAGCTCTTAGTATCTGGCTTCTGGCCCCTTATTTCCAAAACATTTGTTCCCCTCTTACCTTTGCGTATGACCCCATTACAACCCTATGAAAGTCCTCATGATTGTCTGGTGTGTTTCCATATTAGTGATGGCGAATTAGAGAGTCTTGTCAAGTTTATGGTAGATTTGAGTCTAAGGAATGAGAATTGAGAGAACCTTCAATATTAGTAAACACATGAGTGATGAGAGTCACATAACGATAGTGATGTTCTACCAGCCTTGCTAGCCTTACTTATTTCATACGTTGAAATGACTTTATTTGACGATTTGGGGAGATTGATTTAAGTTTGACATTGTGGTCTATCTAAAGCTTTCGAAAATTTCATTCCCTAATATGTTTGTTAATGATTTTTATATCTTTTTGGGCTACCTTTCGATCAACTTTGCCATTTGAAAGTTACTTATATCTATCCTAAGTGGGTTGTGTGTAGTTTTATTTGTCTTAGCATTGCATGAGGTCAAGCAATAGTTTAAGCATGGGGGAGTTTGATAAGTGCTTAATGTATCATTTTTGAGAGAATTATGTGCTTAATGTTATTATTTATACTCCTACTCTTGATTTGTGCTTGGGTATGGTTGTTCAAAGTGATTTGCAAGATTTAAAGCCTTTTAACACAACATTTGACCCTTAATAGATGTGTTTTGACCTCTCCCATGGACACCCATGTGATGTTACTCCCATAGAGAAAGATAAAACCAGAAAATCGATTCCAGCACAAACCACAGTCGGATCTTGGTGTCTGCAATGGAATGTGGTGAATAGAGAACTTGTTGCCTCTTCGGTTTCCATCAGCTGTATGGATGAAAACATCCCAGATTTCCTATAGAAAGGCTTCTTTTGGGCAGCAACAGAATTGAAGAAAGTGCATAGGAATATAGAATAGCATAGTTTATTCTTCTTCTCATTCTCTTTAGTTTAGGTTTTAGTTTGGTATTTGTATTGGGAGTAATCTTGAGTGTGAGTGTTTGATCTTAGGGCGGTTTTGAAGCCCTTGGTTCTAGCCTATTCTCAGTCAAGCCCTTTCGCTCAGATTTTGCAAAAACGTTGGTTAGTTGTTTAATCCTTAATCATGTGTGAGTAGTTTGATCTTTGTCTAGGGATTTAGCAGTTTACGAAAGTGCTGTTGGATCATGTTTTAATATAAAGAATTGTGCTTATTTTCATGATTTGTTTGATGTTATTCTATCGAGTGATTATCATGCTGTGAGTAAATTTTTAGCCAAAGTATGCTTGCACACTTGAAACAGTAGGGTGAAAAACTGAAAGGTTACATTTGGTTGTTTTGACTGCTTGATAAAACCTGACAAAACGTCATCTCGAAAGAGAGATTTGCATTTTAGGAGGACTAGAAACTAATCGAAGATGTTTAACTTGGATTAAGACAAATTAGTTCGAAAGAACGACTTTTACTTAATTTAGGCAAATTTGGTTGATTTCCCGAGAATAGCCCAAATTTTTTGATAGATTGCGATTCCTAGAGATTAACCGGTTAGAGAAATAGCTCATGTTTGTCGTTTTGATCCAATCACTTTTCATAACTGCATAAATTCCTAAGCATGTTCCCTTAATTGATTTTAAAATTAGTGAATTAGAAGTTGTTAAATCGAGCCATTTGATTAGAATTTTACTTAGCATATTATGATAGACAAGATTTGATAGATTACATTAGTCTCTAAGGAACGATACCTTTTGTCTATACTACGACTACCCGTGCGCTTGCGACAGTGGTTAGATATCACTTCAATATTTGAAGGAGCAATGAGCTTGATTTTTATTAATTACTAGTAGGTAATTAATGTCATCATATATATATTGGACTCTAATTTCCTATAGTTACTTTTGTAAAATTTGGTACTCAATAGCTAGCTTCATAATTAATTGTATCAGCATATCAGGTGACTGCTGAAATAAAGAGATTATGTACGTATGTACTTTTTAATTATCCAAATTAAAGTACGACTCTCTTAATTAGTAAGCTTTTGCGGCTATCTTACACACACACACACATATGTATAT
>JACYFF010031957.1:31098997-31195809 GCA_017589665.1 Selenicereus undatus
CCTTTTTCTCTCTACCCCGCTCTCTCTCCTCCAGCACAACACCCTAGCCCACCGAATTCCCCAAATCCATCCACCCTCTACCCACGATTTTCCCCAAAACTGAAACCACCAACTCACCCACCCCCTCTGACAACCACCAAGCCACGTCCCACCTTCGCTAGCCTCATCTGAACCGTCCACGCACGCCAACACCAGACGGAGGGTCGAGATCGAGAGGGGGGGCGTCGAGTTCCTTGCTTTGGGTATAAGAGATGAGGAGAAGACGCCATGGGCAGGTAGCGTAGAGTTAGTTTTAGGATTAGGATTAGGTTTGAATTCCGTTTTAGTTTCGTTGTTAATTTCATTTTCGTATTCGAATCTCAGAAATTTCGAGTTTAAATTTTGTTCTCTTGCTTTCGAATTTCAGAAATTAGGGTTAGGTTTTAGATTCGGTTTATGGTTGAATTCAATGCAATTTCGAGATTCCTTGGTTGTAATTAAGCTTTCGGTTTGATTCTGGGTTTATTGCGTTCATTATTGCTTCGTTCCCCTTCCCCTGTTCTGTTCTGTTTCGATCTTTCTGGGTCTAACAATGGCGGTTTCGCCATTGAGGATGGAAGGTTGAGCTTCAAGCAAGGAAGCCCGAAAACTGGTTAGATTGCGTTCACTCCCCCTTCGGTTCTGTCAAAATTCCCTTCCCCTGTCTTGCTTTGGTTCGTTGTTGCCCTGCTATTGCTTGCTGTTCTGTGTTTTCCCTGTGCTCGATCTGCCTTGCTGTTCTTCGTTCATTTTCAATTGTGCTTGGCTTTAATTTCGTCCCTGTTGATTTTCATAATTTACCTTAGTTAATTCTGGAATAATTAAAGTAATTAGGTTGTTAGTTTTAAACCATGGTTAATTTCAAGTTTAGTTGTTTAATTTGGTTTAATAGGTTAATCAATATAAAGGTTAGGTTATTAGGTTGTTTTGATGCTTTGTTGAATTAGGTTATTAAATTACCTTGAATAATTCCATTTAGTTTAATTAGTTAAATTTAATCGTTTAGTTTTAAAATGACCATAATCTCACGTTTTCCCTGTGGACCGACCCTTAAGTACTACGGCTGACAATCGTGAGTATTTGAGGCATCATTTTCCTTTTTCTTTAATTTAATTTTTCACCCCCTTCAAAATCCTTCAACAATAAGCCTCAAGGATGAATTTGCCAAAAATTTCCTATCTCTTAAGATAAAACCAGTTGGGATAGATATGAAAAGAGGAGGATAACCAGTAAGCATATTTTGGAAAATAATTTACAAATTAGATAATTTTGTAGATCCAAAAACCAAGATAACCACGATAGAGGCAGGAAAATTTTAAGGTCCTACTCCACACAAAAAATCCAAAGGATAAAATTCAATCCTCAGGAGATAAAAGTTGATAGATTGTGGATATCGAGCTTTGCCAATCCCATAAAAATCAACAAGAAAAATGCAATAAAAATTGATGAGAATGGTAAAATTACTATTAACCCCAATTATTAAGAAGCACGAGTGAAAGATGCAAATGGAGAGAAGGATATTTAACTACTAAAGAAGAGCTTAAAGAAGATGATACAATTAGTATGACTAGGAAAATGAGTAGAATGAGTTCTGAACCTGAAAGACACAATGTTGATAGAAGTATGAGTCTAGATAGAAAAGTCATTACGTACAAGACAAAATCTATTAGTGTGCCAATCTATGAAGATGAATTAGTCAAAATTATGACTATAGAGATATGCTAAAAAATACCAACACAAATCCTAATAGCATCTATATCCTGATAAATGTATGCCTTGTAGGATATAATAAATATGAATTGCATGCCTACATTGATAGTGATTGTTTTGTATACTTTGGAAAAAGATCGTTATTTCCAGAATTTGTGTGAAAAAAATCCAAGAATTCATTGCAAGTAAGGATAGCTAATGATAATAGCATTATGAGCCACAACGAAGCCATAGCAGGGTTATCCAGTGAAGTCGAACGAATCTAATGCATTATACTCATTGTATGGGCTACTAATCATCCCTCTCCTGATATAATATTGAAAATCATTTTCAAAGGCTATATTCTCCATACATACAGGCCATAAACCAAATAATATTCATAATAAATGGTCACTCGGTCCCTATTGATAAGTTAAATAAAGCTAACACACATTAGGAGATTGGATTCACATGCAAATAGCATTAACAATCTCACTACTTAAGTTATCTATTAAAGAGCAGATAGTGGAAGAACAAGAACAATTACGGAAAGACCTCTACGCTGATAATCCTCTACAATTTGGGGATAAAGATAAGACATTTGCAAAGATTACTTTTTTAAATCCCAACACTATTATTTGAGCCAAACAAATGGTGTACACACACCAGGAGATCCAAGAATTTAATAAACAAATCAAACAACTTTTGGATAAAGAATTAATCAGAAACAACAAAAGTCCTCACACCAATCTCGCTTTCATGGTAAGAAATTATGCTGAACAGAAAAGAGGAAAAACTAGGATGTTAATCAATTACGAAAAACTTAATGATAATATTATCTTTGATGGTTATTATATTCCTAGTAAAACAATCCTTTTCAATAGAATTCAAGGAGCCTTTTAGTTCTAAAAAATGGAGTGCACAAAAATGATGTCTTAGCAGTCACTAAAAGATGCATTGATCAATTGATCATGGTATTATTCTTTGCAAGAAGAAATGCATTTATGCTGAACAAGAAATCAAGTTTTTAGGTCTGGAGATAAAACCTAGACAAATCATAATACAAAAAACTATTCTAGAAAAAATAGAAAATTTCCCAAAAAAATTAAAGATAGGAAAAAATTAGAAAGGTTTCTTAGACGTCCTACCTATGCATCAGACTTCATTAAAGATCTAGCTAATTGAGGAAACCATTGCAATGAAAACTTAAGAAAGAAGTAAATTGGACATGAACTCTAGTGATTCAAAGATTATTCAAAGCTTCAAAAAAATGTGTAAAGATCTTGTTGTTCTTAATTTGCTTAATGAAGAAGATGATTTAATTCTTAAGACAAATGCCAACAATGAGCACTGGAGCGCAGTACTCAAAATCAAAGAAGTAGAAAAACTTTACAAATATTGTAGTGGGAGTTTTAATAAAGCATAATCGAACTATCACACAATGGAAAAAGAAATCCTCATAGTCATAAGGGAAATCAAAATGTTCTTAATCTTCTTAGCCCCAAAATATTTTCTTATTAGAACTGATTGCAAAGCAATGCTTCGTTTTATGAAAAAGAATTTAGCAAATATGCAAGCGTAAGGACGACTCCGCATTGGAAATTATGGCTTAACTAGTTTTTCTTCTCTGTTGGATATATACAGGGATCAAAGAATTCTCTCACAGATAGTTTAACTCATGAGCTTGTCAATGGAGATCATTAGAGCATAACTCCTATTGGAAAAGGAGCTAATCCATGATGAAATGTCATTACTACTAAAATGGGTTATTCCTTTAGTGGAATCCCTATGGATATTTTAGAATTTCATACAAAAAGTAGATCACGTTTTAGTTAGCTATCTTATGCCTATCTAATAGTACAAAGATTCAGTCTTTTAAAGTTACAAAGAATTATCTAAGGTGTCCTTATGATATTCAAGAAAAAATAAGTTCTTATGTTCAAGAAAATTGGTTCGACGTATGGTACGTAGCTTGCATCGACTACTATCATAATTATTTTTATTATATTTGGGAATCATGAAAGCCCGGGAATATGGACTGGTAGAGTACCTCATGGAAACCCCATATCCAAAGTACCCATTCTTCTTAAGACTAACTAAGTTTCAATAATGCATGTTTAAAAGGAATCATTGGATTCCCACCTCTCCTAATGGCCCAACAAAAATTCCATATATTAGAAGTCTTGATGTCGAGGTACATTACACCATAATCGAGTATGAAAATGGAAAAGCTAAACCATCCCATTATCTTGTTCAATTAGTTGATTTAGACGACCCCAATAATCAACAACAAGAATGGTTTTCAGAACGACAAGAATTAGTTAGTGATCCTGCTTTAGTAAAACCATCGATTTTTACAACATTTGTCATAAAATGTGGGTATTCATTGAACATGGAAGAACACCATGCATTGCAAGAACACTACTTTCATCTATCATAATGAATTCAGCGAATATATGAAAGTAGAAGGAGCTACTTTAGAAGATATCTTTGATTATCACTTTGATGTTGGAGTTGAAAAATTCTTATCAGAAAGAGGAAAAAAATATCTTCATGGATTATTCAAAAGATGGGATCCAGAGCATCTTCAACTTGATGAACATTTTGATGATTATCTGGGCAGAGGGACTGGAGGACGTTGTTGGAGATGAAGTCATACAGAATCTCAATATGTATGACTAGTCTTGTGAGCATTAAAACACACTGCAAAGTTGCTGCTCCATTATTGTACTATTTTCTCAAGTGCCAAGTCAGTAAAATAATGTTGTTTGCTATAGTCATGTGTGGATAGCTATAGTCATGTCAAAATATTAGTGTGTACTGTAGTCTAAATATTAGGCTGAGTGTTGAGAAAGGACATGGTCATTTGAGCATACTTGAACAAAAAAGAAGCCAGGATTCTCCATTTCTCTATAAGCAAGCATCTTTGATAATCTTAGTACCTTAATTGCCTCTTCAATCTTTCCATTGTAATATTTTCACTTTTAACCTTTTAATATAGGAAGTTTTCCAATAGGGAATGTTATTCAATTGAATCTTGTGTCTTAAATATTTAATTTCTTGATTAAAGCGTCACTGTCCTTTAAAATATAAAAATTGATGAGTGACTACAGTCTAAGGTAGAAAAGGAAACAGATCTGTGATGTGCCTGATCTGACGAAGCTTTGGTTGAGATTAGCAATATCTGTAAACCTGAAGCTAGAAGAACGTCAGGGTCTAGCATCAACTTACTTCAAGTAACGTCAAAACTTTCTGATTCAGCTTTATTATTTTGCTAAGCATGGTTGGTCTATAATTATAGAAAATATAATGTTTATGATACAAGTAGTAATTTGTGATAACTAGTTCTAGTAAAGTCATTGTAAAAAGTTATATCATTCAAAACAAGCATCTTTCTTGAAAAACCCCAAAAAATAGCAAAATCACTAAAAGTACCCCATTCGGGTGAAAGTTGAAAAATTCTAAATGTTTGAGGCCAAAGTAATAAGAAAAATGACCTAAGAGTTTATTATTCAAAGACATTGGGTACCCCAGTGTAATCTTCAAAAAGTTTGGGACCTAAAAGTTGTTGTTTTAAAAGTCACGGTATCTAAGGGTCAATTTTTGCATATTTTAGAAGAAACAGAAATTTTTTGTGAGAGGATTAAAGACAGGAAGCAATTAGAAAGGTTTGTAGGATATGCTACCTATGCTTTAGATTTCATTAAAGATTTTGCTTAATTGAGAAAACCATCGTAGCAAAAACTTAATAAAGAAGTAAGTTGGACTTGGAACCCCTATTCTAAGTTTGCCTAATGAAGAAGATGATTTGCCTCTTGAGGCAGATGCCATCAATTACTACTGGACTGCAATACTCAAAATTAAGGGAGAAGAAAAACTCTGTAAACATTCCAATGGAGTTTTAATAAAGCAAAATGCAACCTTCCTACGACAGAGAAAGAAATTCTTACAGTCGTAAGTGGAACTAAAACATCCTTAACCATTTTAGTCTCTAAAGCTTTTCTTATCTGAGTTTATTACAAAGAAATATTTGGTTTTATGAAAAAGAATTTATTAAATGTGCAAGCACAAGTGCGACTCCAACATTGGCAATTATGGCTTAGCTAATTTTCTTCCTCTATTGACTCATGAACTTACCAATGGTGATTGTGAGAACATAATGCTAGCCAGAAAGGGAGGAATTCAAAATGAAATGTCATTACTACTAGAACAGATCTCCCTTCTAGTGGAGTTCTTATGGATATTTTGGAGTTTCATGCAAAGAGTAGATCATGATTTGGGTTGTTATCTGGTGATGATCTAATAGTACATAGATTCAGTTTGTTAGATTTACAAATAAATTACCTCAAGGTTCCTTAAAATACTTAAGAAAAAAATGAGTGCTTATGTTCAAGAAAAATGGTTCAATGACTAGGACATAGCTTACATCGACAACTACAACTATTATTCCTATTATATTTGGGACAACCATTATTCCTATTATATTTGAGAATCATGGATATTATGGTTTCTTGTACAATGATTGAGTATGAAAATAGAAACGCCAAACCGGCTCATCATCTTGTTCAATTGGTTGGTCTAAATGACTCTAATGATTTACGAAAAGAATGATTTAGAAAATGACAGGGAATAGTTGGGAATCCTTGTTTAGTAAGAGTTATTGGTTTTTATAACATTTATCATTAAATACTGGTAGCGATATAGCGAGGAAAGGTGCTAATTCATTGTAGAAACAAGACTTTTGTCTAACATAGTTAGTTCAATGAGTATATGAAGGTAGGAGCTATTCCAGAAGATGTTTTAGGTTATCTCTTTGACATTGGGTTTGGAAAATTCTTATCAAAAAAAGAAAGGATATCTACGTGGTTTATTTGAGAAAGGGATCCAGAGCATCTTAAGCTTGATAAAGATTTTGTATTCAAATGATGACGGACTTGAAGACATAACAGGAGAAGAAGTCATACAAAATCTTAAAATGGATGGCCAGCCTTGTCAATAGCTTGTTCTTTGTAAAAGTAGTTCTACCATTATGTATTATCGAGTTGGTGTGGCAAGTCAGCATAATAATGCAATCTACCGTAGCCATATAATTTATCTTGTAATAGTCTATGTACTGTAGCTACAAGAACATACTATGCATTCTATCTCTTCTATGAAAGGGAATCTAAGCATTGTGATAGGATACAACCATTTGAGCACACTTGAACAAAGGAAAAGTTGAGTTTCTCCATTTCTCTATGTGCAAGTATCTCTAATTAAATCTTTCCATTGTAATATTTCTACTTTTAGGTTATCGAAGGAGATTCCCAGTATGGAGTGTTATTCAATTGAACCTTATGTCGTAAATATTATAATTTCTTGATTAAAGCTCCACTATCCTCAAAAATATTAAAACCTAATTAGTGACTGTGGTCCAAGGTAGCAAGCGAAACAAATCTGTTATGTTCTTGATCTAAGCAAGACGTGGTTAAGATTAACAGTCTCCACAAACTAGAAGCTAAAACAATGCCAGAGCCCAACGCCTACTAAGTTTAGCTAATAGTGAAAAATCTATAATTAAATTTATTATTTTGCTAAGGACAGTGGGCCTATAATCATAAAAAAACTATAATATTTATGATACAAGTAGTAGATGTGGTAACTAGTGCTTGTAAAGTCATTATAAGATGTTTAACTATTAAAACAAACATATTTTCATAAAACCCATAAAATTAGAGTATTTATATTTTTAACCCCATTTTGGTAAAAAAACATAAAGTCCAAAAAGTTTGGGATCAAATTTGAAAGAAAAGCCCCAAAAAATATCTTTTCGTGTAATAACAGACCCTAAAAATTTAGTTCCTTGCAAGGGTAGACACATAGAAATACATTATAAAAAAGTGGTCCCTAAAATTATTTCTGTATAAATATAATGGCCAAAAGTTGCTGACTGTTTAATGAAGGCAAGACAAGAAGTAGAATCTCAAAGATCAAGATGCTTCAAGTGTTTGGGTTGATGAGCCGCCCTAGCTGAAAGGATTTTCAATAATGATTTTGCTACTGGATTTAAATCAACCTATATTGATATTACTAATATAGGTTCTGAAGTGATTTGTATAGTTAACTATAGAAGATAACGATATGCTTCTTAAACCTGCTAAGGATTTAGAGCTCCAAAAAGCTATTTTCCAAATTAATATATCAAAGCTTCAGGACCTGATTTGTTTCTAGCTGCCTTTTTCTATGATCATTGGTATATCATTCATAACAAAAAATGTGCGATGCTATCCAATCATTTATCTTGGGAAACTTCTGAAGTAAATTGATCATATGCTTATTGTGATAACTCCAAAACTGAGTAATTTTGTATCAACTTACCAACTTCGCGCAATTGGTCTTTACAATAGTTTTAAAAAATTATTTCAAAGATCCTATCTAAGACAATGTGACCAATCTTGGAGAACTAATTGATATAGTAAAAAACGCTATTATTCCAAAGCTTTCTATTCATGATACTATTCTCATCACGTATGAAATCATGAATAAACAAAAAATTGTGAAAGGGAAAAGAAAGCGTAGATAGCCTTCGAGTTAGGTACGAAGAAGACAAATTATTGGGTGGAATGGAATTTTTTGTTCAATGCAGTAGATAGTTTAGGGTTCACCAAAATGGGTTGACTGGACGAAAGAATACATATATGTGGTGTCTTATTGGTTCATCATTAATGAAAATGTTTGTTTATCTTTTATTGCAATGAGAGCTTTTATAAAGGAGATCTTCTCTCCCCATACTTGTTCACAATCTATATGGAGGTGCTCACTGGAGCCCTTTAGAAGGCACTCTGTAGAAGCAAATGTGGCATTGGAATTAACATATCCCCAAGAGCAGATAAAGTCTCATTTTTATTTTGCGTAGATGATAGCCTTCTCTTTTGTAGAACTCATTTAGAATCTTGCCGAAAACTTAAAACTATTTTGAAAATTCAAATTTCTGGTTAACCCGTTTAAATAATGCCACAACTTATGACATAGAAATTATCTCATTTGTCTCTATTATTACACACCACGATAATCTTTTTGAATATTTTGGATGTTCGATTTCCAAGGGAAGGACTAAAATAAAAACTATCTCTAAAATACTCAACTTAATAGCTGAATACTTACAGACTTGGCAAATAGGAGACATCCCTCAAGTAGGTAGAGTTGTACTCATTAAGGCTAACATGGAATCAATGGCAGCACATATGATGCAATGGTTTCAATTATCTAAGGAAATAACTCTTCGAATTCATATAACTAGTAGACATTTATTTTAGAAAAGTCCAATGATAACAAAGCTTTATCGATGGTTACTTTAGATAAGACTTGTCATCATAAGAAAGTAGGGAGACTTGGTTTAAGAAAAATGGAAGTAGTACAATAGAGGTGCATTTCTAAGTAAGCTAACATAGAAAATTTTCTATGGCCACATCCTTTGGGTAGAAAAATGCCAAACAAATATTCAATCGATCATAACTTTTCCGATTCAGTAGAAATAAAGAAAATATATTTGTTGGCATTTAAATGCCTCTCTAAAAATCGTTGTCAATTTCAACCAAAAAAAAAAAGAGATGGAAAGCTGGGGATGAGGAAAACATTAATTTATGACTTGAAAGTCTGTGTACGAATGACATTCTAGTAAATTTGCTTAGTATTTCGAATCACTCTATCACTGACACTTCTCTCAAAATGTCATAACTCTTCACAAGCAATAGGGAATGGGATACTATCAGGCTCAATCTGCTGGTAGATATAATCCATCTGCAACTGATTCTTACAAACACCTTTGCCTTTCAACTATATTTTTGATTTATTTAGGGATTATCACAAAATGGAGAATTCTCCACAAAGACTACATCCTAGGGACCACGTAAGATGGATATGAAAACCCACTCTTTTAGGAATATATATGGATCTGGAACTTAAATATTATGCCGAAGTTAGAATTATTTATATGAAGACTTTGTCATGGTGCTCACAATTGGATTGACACTAATTCTTCAGCTAATCCATATAGTGAGATTGTATAAGGGCTTTCTAATTTTAGCGCTGCTAAGACAATAACCAAATTGGACATCGCACTAGCACTCTTACAGAGTATTTGGAAAACGAGAAATGGTAATGTCTTTCATAATGAAATAGCTAACTTAAGTACTACCTTGATAAGAGCAAAAAAGACAGCTGAATGGCACATTAGTTACAGACTCACATAAACACTCCAACCGCCTAACGCAAATCATTCAGCCTCCATCTATAAGAAGACTCATTGGGTAGCGTAGAGAAAACCATAAAGAGGTTCAACAAAATCAACCTTAATGGGTTCAAAACCTTATACGGAGCAACAGGAGAATTTATAATATGTGATTAGGAAGGAATTTTCATTTAGGCAGTAATATTTAACTTCAGAACATTGATTTTGCTAGTAGAAGCAATATCTGTGAGAAACACAGCTAAAGCTAGCGTAAGCAAGTTTGATTGAGATCCACATTAAAGGTAATAATAAGGAACTTATTTAAGTAGTTGAAGGCTATACTCAAGTGCTAACAGCAATTCAAGTTCTGCGATAGGATATTCACAGTTATATTCACTCTTTTAACAATATTATTATCACTCATATTTTTAGGTAAGAGAACTGCGCAACTGACTAAATGACAAAAGTAGGTTAATCACTATATTCCACAATTGCATGAAGTAAGGTGCCTCATAGGAACCTACTACATATTCTCTATAGGGATAATCTAAGCAGAACCCTTGAGAGACAATGTGCTAAAGTGAGCTACTCACCTTTCTCACAAAAATAAAAAATAAAAAATAGATAGAACATTCATTCTTTCTTTCTTTCTTCCTTTATTTCTTTCCCAAGATTAAATAGTAGTGTCAAGATGGTTCATAGAATTTTTAATTTCTATTGTTATATCATGGCTTAGTAGCCTACTCAATGGCTTTTAGGGTAAACCAGCTTTTTGAGGGGAAGTGGTCGTATAACTTGGTTATACCGATGTTCCACGTACTTGGTAAATTTTTATCATAAACTTTTCAAAGAAGATAACCTATTTGCAAATACCTAACAATAATAGGTTTTTGGGTTTGGTTGTCTAGGTTTTATCTTTTATGAAGTTTTCAAACATGAGGACCCATTTGCAAGTAGCTAACAATGCTAGGCTTTTGGTTTTGCTTGTCTAGGTTTTTGTTGCAAATGACAAATTTGACCAAGAATTCACTAAAATGACTGGATTTGCAATTGAGTAACAAAACTCTTAGTTTTTCACATATTGATTACCATTTGTGGTTCAACAATCCAATAGATTATACGAACTAAGTGTGCATATTAAATAATCCTCAACTGAATTCAAAGGATTAGCAACAATGCTTGTGATGTTAAAGCATGGGAAAATAAATACCCAGTTTGTAGGTTGTCCAACAATTGATTACATTGAACTGTCAAATTCAAGGGCTTGCAAATCTTTCAAAACCAAAAAGGAACGTAGTTTACCTGTGTTTGACACATGATTTACCTAGGTTTACAATGGAATGCAACTAGTTTCTCCATTGAAACTCAAACTCTATGTCATTTCCCTTTAGTTGTAACAAATTTGAACTTCTATTAGCCATGACGGTTAGCTTGTGGTGGAGGAGCACAACATTGTCTTGCCGCATAGCTGGATAGAGGTGGACTCCTTAGGTCATGTCCTATTATGTTTGTCGGGTGAATTTACTTTTTTTTTGTGCATGCGTTTCAAGTTTTAGAACAAATTTCTAGCTATATCAGGGATTGATTTAGATAATCTATGATCCATCCTTCACCATATTGTACTTTATAAACAGTTAGAGAAAGAGAAAAAGAAGAACTACAAGGCAACCATAGATTAGGGGAGCATTTTTAAAATTTGTAATTCGATACATTTCGTGTTTATGTAGTTTCTTAGATATGGGAATTTGTTTGCCATTGATTCTTTCTTATATCATAGTTGGTGAATCCTTTGCAGTCATTTGATTCTTGTCTAATCTAGTTTTGAGGTTTGATTTTGAGAGGATTATTTAGCTAATTGCTTGTTTTAGATGTTGAATGAATGATTGAAAGATGATTGTGTGAATGCTTAAGAAAGATTTTCCATTCAAAAGAGCATGTGTAATAATTGGAGAATCACCTCAATATGATGAGTTGCTTAATAGATTTTTTGATCTCAAGGTACATTTATAGTATATGTTAGGAGCCACTAGTTCATGTTTGAACACACGCTTGAACCCTAACTATATACTTAATTGCTTGCAAGCAAGATGCTCAACAAGATTGCTGCATATCTGACATTTAAAAAGTTCAAAGTTGAAGTTCAACTACCTAAGACTCTTATCATTAAGGACCTTGATTGGCATGTAAGAAACCCGACCATTGTTACAGTTACAAAATTAGTATACGTTACATTGAGCATAAAATGAATTTTATGACAGTCTGATTAATTTCCCAAGTTTGGCATTTGTGTATCTAATTAACAAAATTTATGTTATATGAAAATATGCAATTCTATGATGGAGGAACATAGCAGAAAGTACAAAATGCATTGATCATATGCTTGAAATTTGGTTATTTTTTATTTACTTTAGAGGTATTCCATCGCATTGCGCTAATCTAGATTAATCAAATTAATTCCCTTATAATTAATCAAGTTATTTTACTAATTATATAATTATACATTATTCTAGGAGTAAGATTAAATTTTTGATTTTTGATGATACAATAGCTTGTAGCATTTGGAAGCTTGGAAAAGCACATTCAAATATATCATAAATCAGACAAAGACTGAAAGAAATTTTCTTGAAGGGGACAAATGCAGTTAGCCATGCTAGAATTAGAGAATGTCACCATGAGAGCTTAAAAGAGTGGTTTCTGCCTTACCAAATATGGAATGCAATGGCTAAGACATTAAATGGAAGATAAAGAATCACCGTTCAAAGACATAAGATGCCCACAACTGATTGAGCAAATGTCGAAAAAGTGGACAAACGTTAAGGACCTTGAACAAACTAGTAGCTGTTAGAAAGAAGCATTTAATGAAATATTCTGAAGTATCCAATAGCTACATCTTCAATATCCTCCGATCATCTCATTCTCATTGTCTACATAGATAAGACATTGCTGACGATAGAGAGCATGCAACAGACAGAGAGCATCATTTATACTCTAAGTGTGTTGTAGTTTTGAGTGATCAACTTCAAATCATTGCAATCTTTGTACACACATTTGGTGTTCCTCGTGAGGCAAAGGAGAGTCCTACTTATAAGCAAGAGGATTCACCTAGAGTGTAATCCTTCTTAATTGGAGACTTAAGAGAAGTCACTTTAAGAGAGGTCTTGAAGGATGTGTTGCATTCAAGGTCCTCGGGTGGAAGCTAGCAAACTGTGCAAATCTCAAACCATATGAATATAAGTAGCCAAATCCTAAGGATGGGACCTTAGGTGGTGATGTAGCCCAATTGGAGGGGCGAACCACGATAAAAAAAACACCATATGCTTTACTTTGTGCATTACTATCTTGTTGTTGAACTTCCTTCATTTATATGCTTAGTATCCTTGACTTCGTTCTTGCCAAGGTCGTATGTCGTTTTTTAGTCGACTCAAGTCCAAACCATTTGGACCCCTATCTTTTTCCTATCTTGTCGTATCGCATTCCCAAAACAGATGCGTTGACTAGACTGCACTTTTCGAAAGGTTTAACGCACGGGAATGGGATTTGACTTCGACGAAGGAGATGATAAAATCTTCATGGTTGCCTTGGAGTCGAACAATCTAGAGCCAAGTAAGAAGGTACTCAACCTTTCTTCGTAAAATCGGGCTTCTCTGCTTCCTTGGAAAAGGTCCGTTTATAGTATAGGAAATTAATCTTATCAAGTAAATCCGAAGGAGTCAACTACCAAACCCAACTGTTAAGATATCAGAAAGACTTTGAAAACTCACTTGTTGGCACGATCGATATCCTTGAGTTGGCTAATACTTATGTTAGTTTCTTATTAAGTTTATATTTGTAATTATTTGCGATCACCCCATTTACTCCTTTCCAGGGTGACTAAGCTTACTTGGGACAAATAATTAGTATCAGAACTAGTCTTATTTCTTGTGACTTAACCGTTAAGTGAGTAAAGATCAATGTATTCCTTAGGAATTGCTGAGATCAGTCAAGGTAGATATGTGTTTAGACGTTCCTTTTTGTTTGGATCTAACTTTTCTCATTGGAATAGATTTATGTAGATTTGGTGAATAGGTCAAGACTTAAGCTATGGAACATAGTGTTAAGGGCTACGATCTGAATCATGCATATAGTTAGCACAGAATAGTCAGAGAAGCCTGGGCACTAGTACATCCCTAAAGAGTATTAGAGAGTGAAGAAAAATTATAAGGCTCTTAATGCTTTACATTGTGTTTTAGATGCTAATGCGTTTAACAGTATTTCTGCTTGTGAAAGAGCAACTGAAGTCTGAAACACTTCGGTTACCACATATGAAGGCATAAGTTACATCAGCGAATCAAATATAAACATCTATGTACATTAATATAAGCTTTTCGAGATGCTTCTAAATGAAGGTATCAAGGAGATGTACATTACATTCCTTAGCATCATTAACAACGTCAAGTCTCTTGGAAAATTTTACTCAAATGAAGAGATGGTGAGAAAGTTGTTAAGAAGTCTCCCAACATACCTGTGAGGAGCCAAGGTCAAGATCATTGAAGAGGTTTAGAGCTTGCTAAGGGTTTTGGTTGTAGAACTCATCACTTATGAGATCCACCTCTAGGAAGAGTGAGAAGAAACCTCTGACAGAGGGTAGAGTTAAAGAATACAGTCAAGGACCCCCTAAAAGTTAAGTTAACTTAGAACCTAAAACTTCAGAGAATGAAATTGTCATGCTCGCATAAGGCTTTCATAAAATGTTCAAGAATAAGAATTTGGACTTTAAGAAGATCAAAGAGGATTTTCATCAAAAGGCAATAAAGGAATAAAAGCGTCCTCTCAGAACCTTGAAACTAATGTAATTGTCTACATTGGTAGTGGACAACGAGAACAAATGATGAAAGATTGTAAGTCCTTGAAAAAGAAAGTAGAAAAGAAAAGGTTCTAGGGAAAGGGCAAAAGGGTCATGATGTCACAGTACAAATAAAGATCAAGAGGATGAGGTTGCTAACCTATACTTCATGGCAAATAGAGTTGAATAATAAGGCAAACCTGAATTAGTAGGGTTTAAAACAATACTGAAGGAGGATGAAACAACTTCCACCTAGTGGGCACAACATCTATATTCTGACATATCTAGAGAAGATTTAATAAAGAGTATCATGCATGGTGTGAATGCTAAAGAAGAGTGTCTTATGAAGATGAACTCCCTTTATGATGAGATTACTCTTTTGAAACATCAAAAAGGAAGTTTACATGATGAGTGCACTCATTATTATTCAAAATACAAGTCTTTAAGAGATGATAACAAACAATTTTTTTGAACTCAGTGATGAATTCTATGCAAAGTAGAATGACTATGAAAAAGTTGAATCTCTGAAGGATGAACTATGGAAATTGAAAACTAAAAATGAGTATGCTTTCAGACTCAACTTTGAGCTAGCCGAGATGCATTATGAAGTTGAAGATGAGATTGGTAGGCTTAAAACTAATTGCGAGAATTTTTAAAAATCTCTTTCAAAATGCAATAAGGGACATGAAAATTTCGACAGATTTCATGGATTCTAAAGCGTTCCCTTCAACAGAAAAGGTCTTGAACATGATCCTAACAACAAGGAGAATAATGTTATAACTTCTGTGCTAAAGATATGTAATGCCCCCAAATTACTAATTACTTGATTCATAGATAACCGCAATAGAAGACTTAATGATGGAAGCTACCACCGTCTTGATAAGGGCAAGGCTCATTGAAACCATTTAATCTTGTAACTCATGTTGACAATTACAATATCTACTAAACTGAAACACTCCAAGACTAAAGTCCATAATAGTTCAACTTCAATAGAATCGACGTAATCATACCATGTGTTAACTTGCACTCCACACTACACAATTATAGTGAATATAGACCCAACTTGACCTTGAGGTCGATCCCAACATTCATGCTATGCTAAATCTATTGTGGCCATTTGATGACTTCCAAAAGGGCTTGCTAAATGGAGAAACATGTGATACTTCATCACCTGAAATGGAAAACAAGAAAAGAATTTGAAAATGTGAGCTAAAACTCAGTACTTGTATTCCTGTATTGTAAAATGAGCATAGAAACACTGTTGATGGGTACCCACCTTTCCAATTCATTTAGTTCACAACAACAATGAAAATGAAAGTAATATAAAATTGAATTACTCTTTATTATCTAGATGTGAACCCCCTACAATGATATGACCTATACATAGGTGTACCCCTGCTAATCCGATGAAGACTTGGCCTGAAGCCGCGCGGGTAAATGATGGGCTGACGCCCTATAGATGATAATTGACGAGTCACAAGTTAAATGGCAAATCACTGTATAAACTAATTCATTAATAAACTCATTAAGAGTTGTAACTTGGTGAACATGTTCTGCTTTATGAAGATACAGGTAATGCACGTACCTTTAGTCTTTAAAAATGTCAGCTGACTTGATAAATATGTTATGGCCTCATGACACTTATGCATAGCGGGAAAGGATAACTAGGACTCGACTCTGCTTCATAAATGTCATTGTACGTATGTCTTGTCAGCAAATGATCCTGTAACACCCCCAGCCCCTAGGGCCGAAAGCGTTACGTTTTCCTGACTTCTTACTTAAATTTTGGGACGAAACGGACAGAATTTCCCCTGAATACTGAACGTTTCCAGGCTAAACGCCTTACAATAAGTCCCTGTAAATCAACGGAAGCGTAAACATTTAAAACATAACTCAACGGCCACACGGCGGAGTTCATAACTCGACGAGCCACCCGCTCGGAGTACACCAAACATAATAGGTCATTAATACAGAAACAGTAAAAGATACAACTCAACGGTTCACACAACCGGAGTATGGGGTTTACATCCCAAAACATAACTAATTTCAACCGAAAGACATTTAACTGACCGGATGGTTGGCTCATATGGCCATACAGAGCGACTCATAACCAATATGCATTACATGAACTTAGAACACTGTTTACAAACGTTTACAAACTAAAAAGGGCTTTACATAACTCCTCAAAGACATAAATAGGCACTAATGACACCTTGCAAGCAATAATCGATTCCAGCTGATTCAACTTCTTCCTGTCATAAAGAAAACCTGGGGGAAAAGGGGAAAGAGTAGTGGGATGAGCAACCACACGCTCAGTGAGTATCCCCCAACCCCCTTAAAACCAAAACCGTTGCAGGCAAATAATATCTTTACTAGTCACATATCACGTATTCATACTTTAATATCATATTAGGCATTCATAGAATTCCTATGAAGACATTACTAAACATAACTTCACTTTCAACATGCTTAGGAATCACTTCATAAAGCATTCATTCAGTACGTTCTTTCTTTCATTGAAAACATTTCCTTAACCTCCTGAGGCTCTTGCCCTTTTTAAAAGAGATTTCATTTCGTATTCATATGATATGCTTAAGACATACACAGATGTTAAGTCTCATTCATAGGTCATGCATAAAACATGCTCATAAGGCCTTCTTTTTCGTAATCGCATCTTACTTAGCATTTCATTATCATTTATAAGAAAAGTATAGAACATACAAAGAAAACTTTCTTTCCTTTCTTTGAAAACATTTCACAAGAGGCTCTTAAAAACGCTTCTCTTAGCCCCTTGTGGCTCATATTCTTTCATATCGGTCGTATATTGACCCTTATAAACTTTTCACATTTCATTCAACTGCCCTCTTTGGGCCCGTAAAACATTCTTTTTCCTTAAAACATATAAAATGGCATAGGCCAATTGCTTTTCTTATCTTGGTAGGAAAATACTTTTGGCATAAGATCATTACAGGGTGCTGATCGGGTGAGAACTATTCTCGACCCCATAGTGAGACCTAACGCTCACGCTTAAGCTCTTACTCCCGGGATGGCTACATATAACATATCGGACCATTACATCAGCCCTCGTCAGGGCCTCTAGGGTTTATCCGGACTTATCCCCTAGGTTAACATCGTTCATATCATATCATATTGTCTGCAGCACATTATCTTAGCCACTTAAAGCGTATCGGCCATAACGGCTATAACTTTGCGTTTCAAATCGTAAAATCATTCAACGTATAACTCACACCTTTATAAAACTCTTTAGGGATTCCGCCGTTCAAGCGAGTTCACTCCCAAAACTGTTTTCATTTAATTAAAATAGGCCATCATGCATTAATAGTTATGGCCGCTATCATTTCAAAACATGAAATCTTCCTTTGAAAAACTCACTCTTATGCACATAATGCAATTTAAGCATTTAAGCACATACATCACATATATCACATTTAAGCACTTCATATCAATTCAACACAATGAGCCACACATGGCCTCGCAATCCACACGATTGCGGTTAATTCACAACCCAGTCCCCCTCCTCACTTTCACCATACACACAAGACCTCAAACGCTCATAATGTTGTCCTCAAACCATCCAACTACTAGCTCGTTTCATTCATTTATTAATCACAATATGTTATCATATTGGCTTATTAAAGAGGGTGAGGTTTAGGCTCTTACCTGTGCAAACAGCACCTTTCAGCCACATATAACCATATTCAGTCATCACTTGACAACACTTTACTAAGTAAACCAAACATGATTCAAATCTAACATACACGATGCATTTTAAAGGAAGCTTTCCTAAGCATGCACGTACTTTGAATGAAGCTAAGCACATCTCAATAACTTCAAGTTTCATTCAATCACAGGCATTAGTTAGCTTAACTCGAATCGAAGCTAAGCATACTAAACTAACTTCGTTTTTAACACTTTTTATACATTAGTTAACTTTAGTCACAATCAAGCTAACCATGTTCTTATAACTTCAAAATGAATCCTTTTTCATGAATCGCTAATTACTCGAATCAAGGCTAAACATATCAAAACAACTTCATTTTTAATTCTTTTTAAACCTTAACTTACTTTAGTCGTATCCAAGCTAACTACGCCTTTATAACCTCCAAATTAATCCTTTTTCATGAATCGCTAATTACTCGAATCAAGGCTAAACATATCAAAACAACTTCGTTTTTAATTCTTTTTAAACCTTAACTTACTCTAATCAAATTCAAACTAACTACACCTTTATAACTTCAAATTAATCTCTTTTCATACATGGTTTTCATTCAAGTCCAATTCAAGGATGGTTCCACAAAAACGCACATAACTCGCATCAATTTACAATTTAAGCATAAACTAACTGAATAGCTCGAATCTAAGCATGCACAACCCATTTCTTGACATTTCTAACGAATCTAACTAACCCTAACTTGACATGCAACATCAATCTGGTGAAAACATTTTCGAAATTAATACTAATTTAGGAGGCGAACAACACCCGCCTCGGTCCTAGCTTAGAGCACACAAATTAGCTGGAATTGAAGCAAATTCGAACACCAATTGCTCAGACTCTCCTCTGTCCTTCGCGCAATTCACGACCTAGCCCAAATCCAAAACCCTAGCTCGCGATTTCTGAGGAATTTGGGCACAATCGGGATGGAATTAGGGTGAGGATCGAATTTGTAGAAGACAAGAGGTTGGAAACTCACCTAGCATGCTCCAAATCTACTGGGCGTTCGGCCGGATTCCGGTATGCGGCCAAGATTCGAGGCTAGCCGGCTATATTCACAGCTTGGAGAGAAGAGGAGAGGGCGTGGTGGTGGTCGGCGACCGCCCAGGGGACCGCCGTGGTTCCTCCTTGGTTCACCGGCGACGGCAGTGGTGGTGGTGGTGGTGGGTGTTGCGTGAGGAAGGAGGAGAGGGGAAGCAGAGGAGAGAGAGGGTCGCGAGTTAGAGAGAGAGAGGGAGGTCGGGGTCTTTTCGGGTCTTCAAGCCCGAGCGCCTCCCCCCCCCCTTTTTGCTCTAGTTTCTTTTTCCCTTTTTTTTGGCTTAATAACATCATTCAACTGATTCCTGGTCGCGTACTCGTTAGTGGTTAGGCTAAACTTAAGTTGAAACGAATTACGACTAACATTTCAGTTTAAACGTTGGAAATCGATTAAGTAAAATGGAAAACGATTTTAAAAACTCGGTTTAGCATCGATTCAAACATTTTATAAATAAGTAATGTCAATAATAACATCAATCAAATAGTCGTTCTTTTTAATGAAATTAATCGATATACTTTAAAGGCATAAACGACACAAAATAACTTTAAAAACAATAATAGCAATAATAATATTTTTTTTTAATAAAATTACAGCTTCCAAATGCAAATCGAAAATCATTTAACTCATATAGTTACTAAAAATACGATTTTATAACATAAAAAGGTAATACAAGCAACTTAACATAAAAATAACGAAGGCGGGTCTTACAGATCCTTACTCACATAAGTGAGCAAGTGAAAGTATGTGTAATAGAAATTGAGTAATTAAATGGTATATGTAACTTGGGTATTTCAATATAATTTCAAAACAGAATCAATAAGTTTAATTAAATCCAATATAAAGTAAATGAAAGTAAAATAGACCATAGCGAGATAAATGAGACTACAATGGAAAAAGCTTTAATGGTGACAAATGAGGGAGTGGTTGTAGCCTTTTCTGAGGTCGGTTGCTGAAACGCGTTTAAGGCTTGCTGATGTATAGTTTGGTTCAAGATAACAGCGAGCACACTAGATTGGCTTGATAAATACATTTGGTACTTTCTGAATTGAGTAAGTAATTAAAGGTTTGAGTTCAAGAGAGAGATGTCTTGGTTCAAAATAGGATAAACTGCAACAACTTGGTCTCATAAATATGATTTCTGAGTCAAAAATTCTCTCCACTTCCCTTATTTCATTCATAAGTCCATTAAATATAGTTTTCACCCCAAATGTATTATTGATCCCAATGAAAGCTATTAAACCCCTAAACTTGGTACTTTCTTTGTAATATCCATAAGTGATTCAAAACTCATAATTAAGCTCCCTAAATGCATGTTTCTCTTCTTTTCTCTCATAAATCGAGATGAAAATCCCAATAAAATCAATGAATATTCATTTCCCCCTTAAATGACCTTACTTGACCCAAAATACGCAAAATGTGTGCATGATCAATCTCACTGAATCTTTATTATTGCTCTTTACAAAATTAATAAAAATGTTTCCAAAGTCACCAAACTCCAAATACTCAACCATAATTCATGAAATCTTATATGAAATTTGAAAATAATATGGAAATTCTGCAGTAAAATTTGTAGAATTTTTCTCCAAGCATACGCTGCACAAAAATTGCAATAACAGCCCAATTTGAACCAAAGTAGGTCAGTTCACTTGAAAAATTCATAACTTTTCCCCTTGACTTAAATGGAGACCTAAAACCAGAATATGAAAAGATTAAGGAGTCCCAAAAAACTTTCATTTGCAACACAAAACATGATTCCCACAATAGGGTTCCCAAAATGGGGCTCGAACACAAGTGTATCAGTTTTCATCTAACCTGCGCAGTTCTCGTAAAACACCCACAACTTTGTCCACAAAACTTGGATTAACACGATTAAAAAGGCATTTGAAAGGTAACACAAGGACCTATCTACCCACCAAAAATTATAATTTTTCAATATGCTGATCATTACTAGTTTAATTCCAAATTATGCCTTGTTTTCTGAAATTTTCAACCCTCACTGTTTTAGCTTTTCCTTCTCTTCTCACACAAATCCTGAACTTAAACCATTCCTTAAAGCATGTAAACAAGCTTCGGTCCATCCTAACATCATAAAAAACCACCACACTCAATTTCACTTCATAATCATATCCGATAAAGATAATTTTTCAATCAAATACACACACAAACAAAGCTTAATGCTAATTTAATCCAAACCATACATTAGTTGCCAAAGCCTTAGTTTATGGCCAACTTGGACTCACTTCAACTCATTTTAAATCACCAAAAATATCATCATAAACACCAATAGGTTAGAAGATGACCAAATCAAAAATAAAACATTCAAAATCCAACACTTTAACATTAAGCTTGCATGAAAATGATTACCCTTATGGCTTGTTTGGTTTTATGTAATCAAAGTTGTAATGCCATCAAAATGGTAATGGTGATTCCATTACCATGTTTGATTACCATTAAGGAATGTAATCAAGATTGCATTGTAATCATATTTACCTCAATCTATGCAAATATAATTACTTGACTTTTCCTTCACTATTGTGATTACATACCTTTGAATCAAAGTTTATACAACTATAAGCTATTATATTTGGGAAGTTTATATCTGTTCTCTCCATTCTCTCTCCTCTACTTCCCCTCTCTTGTTAATTTGGCACTAGTTTTTTTAATGGTTTGAAGTCCCCTCTCAACCCTCTCTCTCCTCTCCATATTAGATAAAGTTTAACCTAGACCATGATCGTATTATTTTAGCAGCATTTTTGTACATTCTAGACATCATATTTCTCTCTCTCTCACGTCATCATCATCATCATCATCTTCTTCTTCTTCTCTCTACTTGGTAAAATTAAACAATACTATATTATTATAATCTAAAATAAATAGAGTGAAGTAAATCTCATGTGAAACATCATAATTATGATGATAAGATATTGGATAATATAATTATCAACAAAGCTACAAATAATTAAAATGGGCAAAAATAAAATGCGAATTGAATTGCAAGTACTTCATATCCCCTGTAAAGTTAAATATTGTTCGTAGATGAATTAATTCCATTACACTTGTAAAACCTTTGTAACCAAACATTGTAATTAAGTTATTATTTCACTTCATTACATTAACAATTGCATTACATGGTTGATTCCATTGCATAGTGATTGCGTTACTTTTAACCAAACGCTACATGAAACCCTAGCATGCTACAAGCTTATTTCAATCAATAAAAACATCAAAATAACTTTTGATTCTATCAATCCAACATGATCAACAACCAGAAATAGCAAAACAAGAATCAAAACCAAAAATCCAAGGAGACAAGTTTAGGGTTACTCACTTTAAACTTGAAGAAAATTAGAGATGGAGGAGATATTTGATGGTTTGAGGATGGAGGACGGTGGCTAGAGGTGCTAGGGTGTTGGGGGAGGTCGGAGGTGGAAGAAAGCTAGCCAGAAACTGGCCGGAACTAACCAGAACAGTGGCAGGGGCTATGCTGGGCTGTCTGGCCGTGTAGACAGAGAAGAAGTGCGAGACCTAGCTTCCTCTTTTTTGTTTTGTGATATTTTGATGATTTCATATCATGGGGGTATACTTATATATGGCTGAATATGTGTCTGAAAATTGAGACCAAAAGTGGCTTTTTGCTAATCAAAGATTAATGCAAAACACAACCATTGGTAAAGCTAATAGCAACTATGTTTTGGGCCTACTCTTTTACTTGGTTAGAAGATGATCTCAAGCTAATTATATTAACTTGGATGAAAATTAATCATTCCCAAAATATCTTTTTGCTAATTAAAATTAGGCACAAATGACAGTAATCAACTCAATTTGATTACACTAAACTTTTCAAGCCAAAATTTGAGCCTAATGGAATTGGGCCATAATTTGGGCATAGGGAATTGGGCCAAAATAAATGAATTCGGGTCCAAGTTTTTGCATAGCTAAAACTTAAAAGTTTGTGACATTATGAAAAATAATTTAACGCTTAATCATAATTGTTGAGGCCTACTATCGATTCACCTGAAATTTAATCAATCAACGAAACTTGAATTTCCAATCAACGAAACTTGAATTGCAAAATGGGGCCCAAATGAAATATCCCCCTGTCGGGGTGCTTAAATATGATAAATGAATGTAGAAAACTTAGATGACATAAGGTTATTCGGTAAATATATAAATTGAGTGTAATTGAATTAATAACCATGATTTGGTTAAACCAATAACCATGAGTAATTAAATCAACAAACATGATTAATTAAATAATTAAATATGATTTAAAGAAATAAACATGGGTTAGGGTTCGATTATTATAGCCATCCCCTCTTATAGAGTTTCTCCCTCGAAACTTATGATTATGATCATGCATGCAATGCCACCTCAAGTATGGATAGTTGGTTTTCACTGCTTCCCTCTGAAAAGGTATGACTAGCCCAAGGTGCATAGCTGTTTAATCTTGCGGTTGAGTATCTAGATCCTCAGTGACTTTACTGACTCGATTACTTTGGTTCAAAATTGATGTTCTCTTCAAAAGAAAAACTTGTTACTACAAAGAAGGTACTCTACTCTACTAGTTCTCTGTCTTGATTACTAATAAGTACGAAAACCATTGCATTTCCTAATAAGTACTCTGATACCGACTCATAAAGCCTAAGATAACGATGACTCAATTATCTCTGCTATCCAGTCTCTTGCCACCCTTGACTAGCGAAGTCCTTTGGAATACTTTATATCTCATCTGAACTTTGATTGTCTCGTTCTTTGGTCAAAATGACCACATGACTCTTGTGTAGTCTTGTGTTACCTTAGCGTGTACTTGAACTGTCTCATTACTCTCGATGCTTCTTCTAGCTTGCTCTAATACTGCTAGACATCGTTTGAGATTAGGCCCTTATGAAAATGTCCTCATCTGATGTTCTTAGTGCACCACATGATCTTCCCTCATCAGAGTAGTCTAAGATCTACTCTAAGTTCGAATTAAACGCTAGAATAAACATGGTTAGAGATGAAAATGATGGAATTGGTAGTCAAGTGAGTCATTAGGAATAGAAGAAATAAACAATGAGGGTAGAAAAGATTTATACAGGGGGGATTAATATGGGGTGGTTAGAATAAAGACAACCATAACTGTATCAAGAATTGTGAAATATAATGCCATAAGAATTGTGATTTATAAATATGGATCATAAAGGATCCAATAAATAATCAGCCAAGGAGAAAGATGACCCAGTTATACTAGGGTTTAACTGACGAATTGAAAACAAGATGACAAGCAATTGAGCTTCAACCAGGTGACTTTATAGAACAAGCAACAAGATAAGTGCAATAGATAGATGGGACAAGCAATGTGCAGCAAATAGATAGATAGATAGATTAGATAAGTAAAGTGCAATAGATAGACAGATGGATTGGACAAGCAAAGTGTAATGGATAGATAAATGGATTGAACGAGCAAAGTGAAAATGGAAAGATAACCAGATTGAGTAAGCTACAATAGGAATATTATGCCTTTACTCATATGAAGTCAATTCGAGTACAACAATAAGATTAAATAGAGAATTCAGAAGTTTATTTATCAAAATATAAGATATATGTGTGGGAGTTGAAGTTCAAAATAAAGAAAGTAAGGGGGTTATGACAATCGCAATCACCCACACCAATGAGAGTTGAATTACATTTTGAATTCAGAACAAGTTATATGAGCTTATCATTATGAATAAATGAGATGTAAGGTAGATGTGTGAATCAACTCTCAACAAAATGAACTACAACTCGTGATTATGAAATAATGATGGTGTAGGTCAAGAGCACTAGAATGTTGACAACCATATAAGGTTGAACAAGAATGTATTGTACATTTAACAATGGGTTTACAAAGACATGAAAGATCATGCTAATAGGAAATATCGGGTTGAAAAGCAAGGGAGATTAAACAACATTAGATAGTATCAAGTTTTGAAGACCAGACATGCAAACAATTTTAAGAATTACTATAAAAGGGCATTCTTGTAAACAGCTAAATTGTGGTTGCATGATTTAGTGTGATATCCAGACCTCAAGTCATTCCTAGAAAGACTTCTATTGATGGCAGTTAATCCCATAAATAATTTGTTTAAGGTATGGGGCACTTGTTTTTGATAGTGGTCTTATTCAATTCTCTATATGCAGTACAATACCATGAGGTTCTGTCGTCCTTCTTCACACATATAAAACTAGGGCTTTTCACGTTGACACACTTGGTTAAATAACTCCCTTCTGTAACAACTCATCTTACTAAATCTTTAATTCTTTAAACTCTACTGGGGGTCATATGATAGGGGCTCTGAAAAAAATGGATTGGGCACCTAGAACTAGGTTTATATGAAAATCAATGTTTCTTAGGGGACAATTGCCTTGAAAGTCCTCAGAGGAAACATCTCTAAATTCACAAACTATAATTATAGATATGTATACACCGGGTGTGGTTGGCATCTCCCTAATATTCAAAGCGTTACTGACACGATAACTCAACCTTGCATAGTGTAATTGACCTGCATATACAAGACACGTAGTTTATTCATGATGGTCATTATAGTAAAGTAAATGAACGATGTTATGAAGTTGGGATGGAGTATTAAGTATTGAAGGTGAACAAATCTAACAGATTACCAAAGAGGCATTTGAAAAGTCATATGGTACCTGTATGTGAGTAAATTAATGAAGATGAGGATCAACACCACCACAAGGAAAATTTTATTCATCTGGTGTTTGAAAGGCCAATACGTTAAGATGAGGGAGTCAGTCTTATGACTTAACATGATGGCATCCATTAATGACACATGCTGCAGTAAATGGATGTCTTGAGCGGGCATATAAACTCCGAAACTACTAGCAAAAGGAAATAGCATAAATAGTTGTTTATCATTAATACGATTGGCTGTACTAGTAAAGAAAGGATTGCCAAAATAACTTGAGTAACAACATGTAGTCACGGCCATAGAGTAGCATGCCAACATGACCTTACGGTGCTATAAAAACACGAACAATATGGGTCCATTTAATTACTGAAATGGCACTCAATGACTAGGTTTGAAGCAACCAAAGGATTTGCAAGCAATAAATGAATAGTGTCCAAATAGGAGCAAGGAGTTAAAGTAGGTGACAGTAAAAATATGAACATGGTGATGACGCAACTGTAAGTAGAATGGGTCAAATATGATTAGTAAGAACTGCAAATCACACAGTAACGCATATTGGGGCTCATTATAGGCTCCATTATGGAAATAGAGAATTAAACGGTTATGATTATCAGGGTTTGAATCGCCTATATGAATGGTTGCTTAGATGTGTTGAAAGCACTCCCCACATACCACATATGAGTTTTTCATAAACACTATTACAAATCAAGAGAGTGTTAGTAACAAAAAAATGATGCCTGTGAACAATTCAAGGTAACTAGGGCAAAAATAAGTCAATGCTAGGAAGTAATGGGAGCATTGCTGATGTAAGGTCTCAGTGTCAAGACCAGATAATTTCTATACATGGCAGCTTAATCTTACTTGTACCACACATATAATGGCAAGTAGCACACCATAGGCTACTAATTGTTATCACCATACATAAGCACTCATTGTAATGTTCATCTCATACAGGTTCGCCTCAAAGATATTGCCCCACAAGGCATTTTCGCATCTAGAGGTTTACATCTAACTTGACACTATATTAATCCCTTAAGAAGTTGTACACGACATGCCCACATCGGGTTTCAACTATCACTGTACTCAAGATAAGGTATATTAACACACCTTAATAAAACTCTCAAATCCTGGGGCAAAACGGATAGAGTTCTACCTAACAACTGACTAAAACCCGGCTTAAAGTCTTAAAATAGATACCTGAAATGGAGACAAACACTTCAATAACTCAATGGCGACATGTCGGAGTTCATAACTCAATGGATCCCACACCTACGGCGCACGATTGTAAAAGTTTAAACAAATGAGAGAAACAAAACATACAACACAACTCCCAGATAAATGAGAGCATGCCTCACTAGCAGGTGACCCAAATGGTTCAACACTCCACTTTGCTAATGCTCGAATCTTAGGATATTACCAAATGATTGATTCACCCAAATGGAAATGGTTCCTCTATATATGCCCGTACATAATAACTTATAGTCAATAGGTCATTTAACTGGTCCAACATAACTCATACATGCCTTAATAGCTAACTCATAAACACTTGATAGCTCACAGTGGCCATTAAAAGCTTACATCTGATACCAAATCTATAACACCCTGAAATTGCTAATTACTTGATTCACAGATAACCGCAACAGAAGACTTAATGATGGAAGGCGCTACACGACCCCGATAAGGACAAGACTCACTGAAACCATTTAATCCTGCAACTCATGTTCAGAATCACAATATCTACTAAAGTAAAACACTCCAAGACCAAAGTCCATAATAATTCAACGTCAATATAATTGACTTAATCATACCATGTGTTAACTCGCACTCCACACTACACAAGTACATTGAATATAGAGCCAACTTGACACCGAGGTCGATCCCAACATTCATGCTATGCTGAATCCATTGTGAGCATCTGATGACTTCCAAAAGGGCTTGCTAAATGGAGAAACATGTGATACTTCATCACCTAAAATGGAAAACATGAAAACAATTCGAAAATGTGAGTTAAAACTTAGTACATGCATTCCTGTATCGTAAAATAAGCATAGAAATACTATTGATGGGTACCTGCCTTTGCAATTCATTTAGTTCGCAATAACATTGAAAATGAAAGTAATATAAAACTAAATTACTTATCATTGTCTGGATTTGAACCCCTTGCAATGATATGATCTATACATAAGTGTACACCTGCCAATCCGATCAACACTTGGCCTAAAGCTGGGAGGGAAAATGATGGGCCAATGTCCTATAGATGATAACTGATAGGGTCACAAGTTAAATGGCAAATCACTATATAAACCGATTCATTAATAATAAACTCATTAAGAGTTATAACTTGGTGAATATGTTCTGCTTTCTCAAGATACAAGCATTGGACGTACCTTGTGTCTTTAAAAATGTCATCTAACTTGATAAATATGTTCTGAATTGGTAACACTTATGCGTAATGGGAAACGATAACTATGCCTCGACTCTGTTTCACAAATGTCATTGTAGGGATGTGTAGTGAACAAATGATCGTTACTCACACAATTGAGTAACTAAAAGTATTTATAATAGAAATTGAGTAATTAAATGGTGTACATAACTTGGGTATTTCAATATAACTTCAAAATTGAATTAATAAAAAGTAATTAAATCCGATATAAAGTAAATGAAAGTGAAATAAACCACAGAGAGATAAATGAGATTAAAAAGGAAAAGGCCTTGATGGTGATAAATGAGGGAGTGGTTGTGGCCTTTTCTGAGATAGCTTGCTGAAATGGGTTTAAGGCTCACTGATGTATAGCTTGGTTCAAGGTAACAACGAGTACACTAGATTGGCTTGATAAATACATTTAATACTTTTTGAATTGATTTAGTAATTAAAGGTTTGAGGCCAAGAAAGAGATGTCTTGGTTCAAAATAGGATAAACTGCAACAACTTGGTCTAATAAATATGATTTCTGAGTCAAAAATTCTCCCCACTTCCCTTATTTCATTCACAAGTCCATTAAATACAGTTTTCACCCCAAATATATTATTGATCCCAATGAAAGCTATTAAGTTCCCCAAACTTAATACTTTCTTTGTAATATGCATAAGTGATTCAAAACTCATAACTAAGCTCCCCAAATGCATGTTTCTCTTCTTTTCTCTCATAAGTCATGATCCAAATCCCAATAAATTCCATGAATATTCATTTTCCCCTTAAATGACCTTACTTGGCTCAAAATGCACAAAATGAGTACATAATCAATCTCACTCAATCTTTATTATTGCTCAATGCACAATTACTGAAAATGCTTCCAAAGTCACCAAACTCCAAATACTCAACCAAAATTCATGAAATCTTATAGGAAATTTGAAAATAATATGGAAAATCTGCAGTAAAATTTTCAAAATTTTTCTCCAAGCATACGCTGCACAGAAAATGCAGTAACAACCCAATTTACAGCAAAACAGGTCAATTCACTTCCAAAATTCATAACCTTCACCCTTGACCTCAAATAGAGACCTAAAACTCCAATATGAAAAGATTAAGAAGTCACAAAAAATATTCATTTACAATGGAAAACATGATTCCCACAACAGGATACCTAAAATGGGGCTAGAACACAAGTATGTCAGTTTCAATCTAACCTGCATAGTTCTCATAAAACACCCATAATTGTGTCCACAGAACTCGGATTAATGCGTTTTAAAAGGAATTTGAAATATAACACATGGACCTATCCACCCACAAAAAATCATAATTTTTCAGTCGGCCTATCATTACCAGTTTAATCCCAAAGTATGTCGTGTTTTCTAAAATTTTCAACCTTCACTGTTTTAGCTTTTCCCTCTCTTCTCAGACAAATCCTCCAATAAAACCATTCCTTAGAAGTAAGCTTTGGTCCATCCCAACATCATAAAAAACCACCTCACTCAATTCCACGTCATAATCTTATCCAATAAAGATAATTTTTTAATCAAATACACACACAAACCAAGCTTAATGCTAATTTAGTCCAAACCATATATTACTTGCCAAAACCATAGTTTATGCCCAACTTGGACTCACTCCAACTCATTTCAAATCACCAAAAACATCATCATAAACACTAATTAATAGGTTAGAAGATGATCAAATCAAAAATAAAACAATCAAAATCCAACACTTTAACATTAAGCCTACCTGAACATGATTACCCTTATGGCTTGTTTGGTTTTATGTAATCAAAGTTGTAGTACCATCAAAATGGTAATGGTGATTCCATTACCATATTTGGTTACCATTAAGAAATGTGATGAAGATTGCATTGTAATCACATTTACCTCAGTCTATGCAAATACAATTACTTGACTTTTCCTATGCTATTGCGATTGCATACCTTTGAATCAATGTTTATGCAACTATAAGCTGTTATATTTGGGAAGTTTCTATCTCTTTTCTCCATTATCTCTCCTCTACTTCCCCTCTCTTATTACTTTGGCACCATTTTTTCAAAGGCTTGAAGCCCCCCTCACCCCTCTCTTTCCTCTTCATATTAGATAAAGTTTAACCTAGACCATGATCATATTATTCTAACTGCATTTTTGTATGTTCTAGATATCATGTTCTCTCTCGCTTTCTCTCTCTCACACACACATCATCATTATCATCATCATCATCTTCTTCTTCTTTTCTCTACTTGGTAAACTTGAACAATATTACATTATTGTAATCTAAAAGAAATAGAGTGAAGTAAGTCCCATATGAAACATCGTAATCATGATAATAAGATATTGGGTGATATAATTATCAACCAAGCTACAAATAATTAAAATAGGCAAAAATAAAATGTGAATTGAATTGCAAGTACTTCACGTCACGTGTAAAATTAAATATTGTTCGTAGATGAATTTATTCCGTTACACTTGCAAAAAATTTCTAACCAAATATTGTAATGTAATTATTATCCCATTTCATTACACTAACAATTGCATTACATGGTTGATTCCATTGCATAGTGATTGCATTACTTTTAACCAAACGTTGCATTAAACCCCAGCATGCTCCAGGCTTATTTCAATCAATAAAAACATAAAAATAACTTTTGATTCTATTAGTCCAACATGATCAACAACCATAAATAGCAAAACAAGACTCAAAACCAAAAATCCAAGGAGGCAAGTTTAGGGTTACTGACTTCAAACTTGAAGAAAAGTATAGATGGAGGAGATATTTGATGGTTTGAGGATGGAGGATGGTGGCTAGATGTGCTAGGGTGTTGGGGGAGGTAGGAGGTGGCTGGAAGCTAGTGGAAAACTTGCCAGAACAGTGGTTGGGGCTATACTGGGCTACCTGGCCGCGTAGAGAGAGAAGAAATAAGAGAGCTAGCTTCCTCTTTTTTGTTTTGTGATATTTTGATGATTTCATAGCATGGGGGTATACTTGTATGTGGCTGAATATGTGGATGAAAATGGAGACCAAAAGTGGCTTTTTCCTAATTAAAGATTAATACAAAATATAGCCACTATTATAGTTAATATCAAGCTAACTTTCGGGCCTATTCTTTTACTTGCTTGGAAAATCATCTCAAGCTAATTATATTCACTTGGCTGAAAATTAATCCTTCCCAAAATATCTTTTTGCTATTTAAAATTAGGCACAAATGATAGTAATTAGCTCAATATAATTACACTAAAATTTTCGGGCCAAAATTTGAGCCCAATGGAATTAGGCCATAATTTGGGCCGAATGAATTTGGCCAAAATAAGTGATTCGGGCCCATGTTTTTGCATAGCTAAAACTTTAAATTTTATGATATTATGGAAAATAATTTAATGCTGAATCATAACTATTGAGGCCTACTATTGATTCTCCTGAAATTTAATCGATCAACGAAACTTAAATTTTCAATCAACGCAACTATAATTGCAAAATGGGACCCAAATGAAATTTCCCCAACCGGGATGCTTAAATATCATAAATGAACGCAAAACATTTAGATGACATAAGGTAATTCGGTAAATATATAAATTGAGTGTAACTGAATTAATAACCACCATTTGGTTAAACTAATAACCATGAGTGATTAAATCAATAAACATGATTAATTAAATAAATAAATTTGATTTAAATAAATACATATGGGTTAGGGTTGGGTTATTACAACCTTCCCCCTTAAAGAGTTTCGTCATCAAAAGTTATGATTTTGATCCTGTATGCAATGCCAGCTCAAGTATGGATAGTTGGTTTTCGCTACTTCCCTCCAAAAAGGTATGATTAGCCCAAAGTGCATAGCTGTTTAATCCTACGGTTGAATATCTAGATCCTCAGTGACTTCACTGGCTCGATTCCTTTGGTTCAAAATTGATATTCTCTTGAAAAGAAAAACTTGTTACTGCAAAGGTGGTACTCTACTCTACTGGTTCTCTATCTTGACCAGTAATAAGTATGGAAACCATTGCATTTTCTAATAAGTACTTTGATACTGACTCATAAAGCCAAATGTAAAGAGGACTCAGTTATCTCCGACATCCTGTCTCTTGCCACCCTTGACTAGAGAAGCCCTTTGGAATACTTTATATCTCATCTGAACTTTGATTGTCTCATCCTTTGTTCAAAATGACCACATGACCCTTCTGTAGTCCTTGTGTCACCTTAGCATGTACTTGAACAGTCTCATTACTCTCGATGCTTCTTTTAGCTTACTCTAATACCGCTAGGCATCATTTGAGATTATGCCCTTATGAAAATGTCCTCATCTGATGTTCTTAGTGCACCAGATGATCTTCTCTCATTAGACTAGTCTAAGATCTGCTCTAAGTTCGAATTAAACGCTAGAATAAATATGGTCAGAGATGAAAATGATGGAATTGGCAATCCAGTGAGTCATTAGGAACAGAAGAAATAAACAATGAGGGTAGAAAAGATTTATAAAGAAGGGATTAATATGGGGTGGTTAGAATAAAGATAACCACAAATGTATCGTGAATTGTGAAATATAATGCCACAAGAATTGTGGTTTATAAATATGGATCATACAGGATCCAATAAATAATTAGCCAATGAGAAAGATAGCCCGGTTATACTCAGGTTTAACAAATGAATTGAAAACAGGATGACAAGCAACTAAGCTTCAACTAGGTGATTTTATAGCCATAAGCAACAAGGTAAGTGCAATAGATAGATAGGACAAGCAATGTGCAATAAACAGATAGATAGATTAGATAAGTAAAGTGTAATAGATAGACAGATGGATTGGACAAGCAAAGTGTAATGGATAGATAAATGGATTAGACGAGCAAAGTGGCAATGGAAAGATAAATGGATTGAGTACAATAGGAACATGTCGTTACTCATATGAAGTCAATTCAAGTAAAACAATAAGATTAAATAGAGAATGCAGGAGTTTATTTATCAAAATGTAAGATATATGTGTAGGAGTTGGAGTACAAAATAAAGAGAGTAAGGGGATTATGACAATCGCAATCACCCACACCAATGAGAGTTGAATTACATTATGAATTCAGAACAAGTTTTACAAGCTTATCATTATGAATATATGAGATTTAAGGTAGATGTGTGAATAATTTCTCAACGGAATGAACTACAACACATGATCATGAAATAAAGATGGTAAAGGTCGAGAGCACTGGAATGTTCACAACCATATAAGGTTGAGAAAAAATGTATTGCACATTTAACAATGGGTTTGCAAAGACATAGAAGATCACTCTAGTAGGAAATATCGAATTGTAAAGTAAGGGAGATTAAACAACATTGGATAGTATCAAGTTTTGAAGATGAGACAAGCAAACAATTTCAAGAATTACTATAAAATGGCATTCTTGTAAAAGATAAATTATGGTTGCATGGTTTAGTGTGATATCCAAACCTCAAATCATTCCTGGAAAAGACTTTTGTTGATGGCAATTAATCCCATAAATCATTTGTTTAAGGTATAAGGCACTTGTTTTTGATAGTGCTCTTGTTCAATTCTCTGTATGCAGTACACAACCATGAGGTTTTGTCGCCCTTTTTCACACATATAAAACTAGGGTTTTCCACGGTGACCCACTTGGTTAAATAACTCCATTCTGTAACAACTCATCTTACTAAATCTTTAGTTCTTTGAACTCTGTTGAGGGTCATATGATAGGGGCTCTGAAAAAAATGGATTGGGCACCTAGAATTAGGTCGATATGAAAATCAATGTTTCTTAGGATACAATTGTCCTGAAAGTCCTCAGATGAAACATCTCTAAATTCACAAACTATAATTATAAATATGTATACACCGAGTGTGGTTGGCATATCCCTAATATTCAATGCATTACTGACACGATAACTCACTTCCTTGCATAGTATAATTAGAGCGGGAATAGAGTTTTTCTTCCCTCGATCCATTGAAATACACATATAGTCTTTCCTCATTTCTCAAACTAACCTTAAGATATTTACAAGTCATCTTCTATAAGTACACAATTAGTTCCTTCCCATAATGATAACAAGGCCTGCCAATCAAACTGGATTGAATGCCCGATGAATATGGTTCCAGCAATACTAATAGAGGCATAATTATAAAAGATAACACATTAAACTGCTTACTGATCTCAGTAAATTTAAAAGACAGGGGGATGATCTAAAGTTTATAGAGATGTAACAACACCATGAACTCTTACAAAGATATTTCTTTATTGGTGTTAAAGGATTGACATGTAAGCTTAATGAATGAAAGGATGAAGATTCGTAATGAAAAAGGTAAGGCATATAAATAACATGCATATACAAGACATGCAGTTTATTCATGATGGTCATGATAGTAAAGTAAATGAACGATGTTATGAAGTTGGGATGGAGTATTGAGTACTGAAGGTAAAGAAATCTAACAACTTACCAAAAAGGCATTTGAAAAGTCATACGGTACCCATATGTGAGTAAATTGATGAAGATGAGGGTCAACACCACCAGAAGGGAAATTTTACTCATTTGGTGTTTGAAAGGCCAATACGTGAAGATGAGGGAGTCAGTCTTATGACTTAACATTATGGCATCCATTAATGACACATTTTGTAGTAAATGGATGTCTTGAGTAGGCATATAAGCTCCAACACTGCTGGCAGGAGGAAATAGCACTAATCATTGTTCATCATTAATAAGATAGGTTGTACTAGTAATGAAGGGATTGGCAAAATAACTTGAGTAACAACATGCAGTCACGGTCATAGAGTAGTATGCCAACCTGATCTTATGGTGCTATAGAACCACGAACAATATGGATACATTTAATTGCTGAAAGGCTGCTCAATGACTGGGTTTGAAGCAACCAAAGGCTTTACAAGCAATAAATAAATAGTGCCCAACTAGAAGCAAGGAGTTAAAGTAGGTTACAGTAAAAATATGAACATAGTGATGACTGAAGTGTAAGTAGAATGGGCCAAATATGCTTAGGAAGAACTGAAAATCACACAGTAACGCATATAGGCGGTCATTATAGGCTCCATTATGGAAACAGAGAATTAAGTGGTTATGATTGTCAGGGTTTCAATCGCCTATAAAAAAGGTTGCTTAGATGTGTTGAAAGAACTCCCCACATACCACATATGAGATTTTTCATAAACACTCCATTACAAATCAAGAGAGTGTCAAAGGCAAAAAAATGATGCCTCTGAACAATTCAAGGTAACTAGTCCAGAAATAAGTCAATGCTAGGAAGCAATGGGAGCATTGCTTATGTAAGATCTTAGTGTCAAGACTAGATAATTCCTATACATGGTAGCTTAATCTTACTTGTACCACATATATAATGCCAAGTAGCACACCATAAGCTACTAAGTGTCATCACCATACATAAGCACTCATTGCAATGTTTATCTCATACTGGTTCACCTCAAATATATTGCCCCACAAGGCATTTCGTCATCTAGAGGTTTACATCTAACTTGACACTATATTAATCCCTTAAGAAGTTGCAAATGGCATCCCCACATCGGGTTTCAACCATCATTGTACTTAAGATTAGGTATTTTAACACACCTCAATAAAGCCTTACAATAAAGACCTGAAATGGAGAGAAACACTTAAATAGCTCAATGGCCACACACCGGAGTTCATAACTCAATGGGTCACACACCCGGAGCACACGATTGCAAAAATTTAAACAAATGAAAGAAATGAAACATACAATACAACTCCCAGATAATTGAGAGCATGCCTTACTAGCAGGCAACCCAAGTGGTTCCACACTCCACTTTGCTAATGCTCGAATCTTAGGATATTACCAAATGATTGAGTCACCCAAATGGAAATGGTTCCTTCATATATGCCTGTACATAATAACTTATAGTCAATAGGTCATTTAACTGGTTCAACATAACTCATACATGCCTTAATAGCTAACTCATAAACACTTGATAGCTCACAGTGGCCATTAAAAGCTTACGTCTGATACCAAATCTATAACACCCTGAAATTGCTAATTACTTGATTCACAGATTACCGCAACAGAAGACTTCATGATGGAAGGCGCTACCACCGTCCCGATAAGGACAAGGTTCACTAAAACCATTTAATCCTGCAACTCATGTTCAGAATCATAATATCTACTAAACTAAAACACTCCAAGACCAAAGTCCATAATAGTTCAACTTCAATATAATTGACTTAATCATACCATGTTTTAACTCGCACTCCACACTACACAAGTATATTGAATATAGACCCAAGTTGACCCTAAGGTCGATCCCAACATTTATGCTATACTGAATCCATTGTGAGCATCTGATGACTTCCAAAAGTGCTTGTTAAATGGAGAAACTTGTGATGCCTCATCACCCAAAATGGAAAATATGAAAACAGTTCGAAAATGAGAGCTAAAACACAGTACATGCATTCTTGTATTGTAAAATGAGCGTGGAAATACTGCTGATAGGTACCCACCTTTGCCATTCATTTCGCTTGCAATAACAATGAAAATGAAAGTAATATAAAACTGAATTACTCATCATTGTCCAGATGTGAACCCCTTGTGGTGATATGATCTATACATAGGTGTACACCTACAAATCCGATCAAGACTTGGCTTGAATTCGAGCGGCTAAATATTGGCCTGATGCCCTATAGATGATAACCGACGGGGTCACAAGTTAAATGGCAAATCACTGTATAAACTGATTCATTAATAAACTCATTAAGAGTTATAACTTGGTGAACATGTTCTGTTTTCTGAAGATGCAGGCAATGAACGTACCTTTAGGCTTAAAAAATATCATCTGACTTGATAAATATGTTCTGACTTGATAACACTTATGCATAATGGGAAACAATAACTACGTCTCGACTTTGTTTCATAAATATCATTTTAGGTATGTGTAGTCAGCAAATGATCCTTACTCACATAATTGAGTAAGTAAAAGTATGTGTAATAGAAATTGAGTAATTAAATGGTATACATAACTTGAGTATTTCATTATAACTTCAAAGCTGAATTAATAAAAGTAATTAAATCCGATATAAAGTAAACCAAAGTAAAATAGACCACAGCGAGATTTACGAAGAAAAAGACCTTGATGGTGACAAGTGAGGGAGTTATTGTGGCCTTTTCTAAGATAGGTCGCTGAAACAGGTTTAAGGCTCGTTGATGTATACCTTGGTTCAAGATAATATCGAGTACACTAGATTTGCTTGATAAATACATTTGATACATTCTGAATTGAGTAAGTAATAAAGGTTTGAGGCCAAGAAAGATATATCTTGGTTCAAAATAGTATAAACTGTAATAACCTGGTCTGATAAATATGATTTCTAAGATAGGTGGCTAGAGGTGCCAGGGTTTTGGGTGAGGTCGGAGGTGGCCGGAAGTTGGCCAAAAACTGGCCGAAACTAGTCGGAACAGTGGCTGGGGCTATGCTGGGCTACCTGGCCGTGTAGAGAGAAAAGAAGTAAGAGACCTTGCTTCCTCCTTTTTGTTTTGTGATATTTTGATGATTTAATAGCGTGGGTGTATACTTATATATGGCTGAAAATTGAGACCAGAAGTGGCTTTTTGCTAATCAAAGATTAATACCAAACATAGTCATTAGTAATGGTAATAGCAAGCTAAGTTTTAGACGTATTCTTTTACTTGGTAATGGTAATGGTAATAGCAAGCTAATTATATTCACTTGGCTGAAAATTAATCCTTCGTAAAATATCTTTTTGCTAATTAAAATTCGGCACAAATGATAGTAATTAACTCAATTTAATTGCACTAAACTTTTCGGGCCAAAATTTGAGCCCAATGGAATTGGGCCATAATTTGGGCCCAATGAATCAGACCAAAATAAATAAATTCGGGCCGAAGTTTTTGCATAGCTACAACTTAAAATTTTGTTGCATTATGGAAAATAATTTAACGCTTAATCATAATTATTGAGACCTACTATCGATTCACCTAAAATTTAATCAATCAATGAAACTTGAATTTCCAATCAAGTGAACTTCAATTGCAAAATGAGACCCAAATGAAATATCCCCAACCGAAACGCTTAAATATGATAAATGAACGCCAAAAATTTAGATGACATAAGGTAATTAGGTAAATATATAAATTGAGTGTAATTGAATTAATAACCATGATTTAGTTAAACACTTCCCTTGTTCAAGGATGAAAGTCACAGTAGTTTAAGGGACACTAGAAATGTATTTCAAAAACACTTCACTTGTTCAAGGATGAGGAAAGAATACCAAAGTAACTCAAACCAAAGATGATGGTAGAGAAAATTATGTGTCCTAAACATCACATTTGATGCTGTAGAATTGTGAAAAATATGGATAACTTTTGCCACACGGCCCTAAACATGATAACAAATCCTCACATAGATTTTCAATGAAGAGAAGTAGAAATAGTTGATGTTTGATTTGCAGGTATACTACAAGTACAATTCCAATTTTTATTATCTTTATAGTTGATGCTTAAGGCTTATGAATGGTGATGTTACAGGGTTCTCAAAGCTTGAAGAATCAAATCAAGGCAAAGTTACTTTTAGAGGCAAAAAACATGAGAAAGGTCACTGGAGCTAGAAATGTTGGTAAAAATCCCTCTAACTCAATTGAGAATGTTTGCTTGGTAGATAGGTTTAAATTCAATTTGCTATGAATTTCACAATTATGTGATAAAAGTAACATGGTTACCTTTAATTCGACTCAAAGTGATGTCTCTCACCTTGGAATTGGAAATGCTACCCTATTTAGATCCATAGTGGGAAATGTGTTTGTTTTTAACCTTGATCATGTTAACTCCAAGAATTTTCCATGTTTTAAAGCCGTCAATGATGATGCAAGGTTGTAGCATAAAGGGTTAGGTCATGGTGGTATACATGCTATTGATATACTAACCAGGCATCATCTAATAAGAGGTCTTCCCAAGCATAAGACGATAAAGGTCAAGTTTATAATGCATCCATAAAGGGAAATAAGTTAGTACTTCATTCAAGCCCTTGAAAACTATTTAAGCTATAAGGCCCTTTAAACTATTGCATATGGATTTGCATGGTCCTATGAGATGGAGAAGTCGGGGTGGTAGTAAATATGTGTATGTTATTATTGGTGACTATTCCAAATTTACTTGGGTGTTCTTCTTGAAGGATCAAATAGATACTTTCATAGTGTTTGCGAAGTATTCCAAATAGATGCAAAACACTCAAAACTACGAGAGCTGTGAGATCACTGAACCGAGTTCAAAGGATAATTTTTTCAATTATGTTATCGATTGAGAATATCACACAACTTCTTAGCACCAAGGACTCTACAATAAAATGAGGTGGTTTAATAAAAAAATCAAAACCTTATAATACAGGGTCAGAACAATGTTTGGTAGTAATGATCTTCCAAAGTGTTTATGGGCTAAAGACGTGAACACTACTATGTTCATAACAGAGCCTTAATCAGACCTATCTTAAGCAAATCTCCATTTGAGCTCCTCGAAGGAAAGAAGCTAAGTATATCCTATTTGGGGGCATTCGGTAACAAATGTTTCATTTACATCAATGAACACAAAAACCTACGAAATCTTTATGCAAGGCATGATGAAGGAATCTTTGTTAGATACTGTTAATAAAGTGAAGCTTATAGTATATACAACAAGAGAACTAAGGTGGTTGAAGAAAACACCAAGGTGATATTTGACGAAAACAAAGATGGGACCCTCGACTCAACTTCATTTCAAGATCACAAACTTAGTAGACACAATGATGAACCAGAAGAAAAAAGAAGAGCTAAATATAACAAAGTTATAACTCATAGTTTGCCTCAAGGTACCTTGAACTAATTAGATGATACAGTCAGGACCCCTAAAGCTGAAACCACTAAGAACACTGAACTAAGGCAAGAAACTATACATGAGGCAAAGTAGGAAGTAAGCACTTATCAGAATCTCGAAGACCTATGGAGAGGGTATCGATTCCTTGTTCACCATCCAATAGACAACATCATGTTAGATCTCAGCTCAGGTCCAAGGACTAAGTCTTCTCTTATAAAGTTATATGCTCTCTCTGCATTTATGTTTCTCAAAGAACCCAGAGCCCTAAGAAGCTGTTGGAGACCATGATCCAACCTTAGTTATGGAAGAAGAACCTAACCAGTTTGAAAGAAGCCGAATTTATTGCTTGGGGTCTAGGAACCATCAAGTCATTGGAACCAAATGGGTGTTTAGGAAGAAGATAGATGAGTCTAGTAATTTTTGTACTTAATCCTACTTGTATACCTCTTTCATGGGCATCAAGCTGTATCAAATGGACGTGACATTTCCTTTTCTTAATGGATATTTGCAAGAAGAAGTTGATGTTAAACAATCCCCATTTTTGAAACCCCAATTGCCCAAATCATGTTTTCAAGCAGCACAAAACCTTATACGCATTGAAACAAGTTTGTCATTGTGAGAGAAGTTTAGCAAGTTTTTACTGAAGAATGATTTTAAAAGAGCAGAAATTAACAAGACCTTGTTTATTAAACGAAAGGAAAAAAATTTCTTGCCTATAGAAATACATGTTAAGGATACATTATTTGGTGCTACTAATGATTCCTTATGCAAAGATATCTCTAAGCTTATGAGCAAGGAATTTAGCATGGGTATGCTCGGAGAGTTGAAATTCTTCCTTGGACTACAAATCAACCAGTTCCAAGATGACATTTTTAGCAACCAATGGAAGTATGTCAAGGAACTCCCGAACAGCTATGGAATTAACAATTCAAAGCATACCAAAACTCCAATGGCTTCCAATTTCACGATTAGATTCAAGTGGCAAAATAGTGCTCGAAAAAATATATAAAGGTATGATTAGATCACTACTATATTTACTTGGCAAGCAGGATGACATTATGTTTAGTGTTTACTTATGTGTAGGATTCCAATTAGGTCCTAAGAAATCACGCCTCAAGACTGTGAAAAGAATATTCAAGTATTTTACCAGAACCAAGGATCTTAGTTAGTGGTATTCAAGGGGAGTTGATCACGGAGTTATAGGATAATCTGATGTTGATTATGTAGGTTATAAAGTTGATAGAAAGAGTATATCTAGTTCATGGAAATTTCTTAGACAATCTGTTGTGTTATGGTAATCCAAGATGCAAAACTTAGTGGCCTTCCCACTACTGAGGTTGAATATATCATTGTTGGAGCATGTTCTACTCAAATACTATGGGTTACCTAACAACTTAGAGACCTTGAATTAGACTACAAGAAGAGTCTTATCAAGTGCGACAACCAAATTGCTATCAAACCACTAAGAATCCAATTCAACACTCAAGAACCAAGCATATTGATGTATCGCGTCATTTCACTAGAGATCATGTAGAAAAAGGTGACATCTTTCTGGATTTTGCTCCTACTAGTATGCAATTAGCTGGTATCTTTGTCAAACTACTTGGTGAATATCAATACTACTTTATTCGAAGGAAATTGGATATGATTGATCACTACATGAATTAATGGAGTGATACCTCTTAACGTTTTTTGTGGCAAGAAAAAACGATTTTCAAGGGCACTTGACTTTAATAACCATTATAATCTGAAGGTCCTTCAAGTTGAGTCACTTCATATACCAATTTTAGGCACATCATCATTTTAATGGAGATTGAGTAATAATTTCTCATCAACTGAGTTCACTTTTCAAAAGTAATGAAAATTGAATTTTGAAAATTAATTTACAATCTTTTCAAAATTGGGTGAAAAAATCTCCTTGAAATTCTTTGATGTGATTCCCTCACTTAGGGTCATGATCTCCTTGCAATCGTTTCAAAATTGGGTGAAAAAACCTCCTTGAAAATTGGGTGAAAAGAACTCCTTGAAAATCTCATTGAAAAAATTCTCTCATCAGCTGGGATCACTGCATAAAGGATGTAAAGCTCTTGAAGGTGTCAGGGTTTCTTGCTTTGGAAACTGTCCAAATCTATCACATTGTTTCACTCACCTATGGTCATTATCTCCTCTTAACGTTTCTAAATCCACTCAAATTCTTTCTCCTTCGCTATGCTTTCAGCTTACCAAAACCTAACCTAGAAAAACTACTTCCTGTCCTAGCTATTAGCCATTATCAAGCCAAGATGCCCTCCAAGAGGCAAAAGAAAGGCCCTTTTGAGTCTACTCTAAGGTGCATCACGTGAACCTCTTCATCTCCAACCCCTACACCTCCAATGAAGACAAAAAAGGCTACTAGACAAGGAAGTTGGGGAAATTGAATTCAAATCGAAGAGGCTCAAGACATATGGATTCCTTCCTCTGCTTACACAAATACTTTAGACATGCCTGATCAGTGATGAGTGGTTTAAGGAAGGCAGTGATGCATATTTTGTGAAATTGGTGCATAGGAAGTTGATTTCTTATGTTTGTTGGGATTGGGATTTCTATATGAAAGAAAAATTTAGTTTTCTCATGTTTTTGAAAGGATGATTGTAGAGAACTATTTAGTGTTCGACCTAAGGTCTATTTGAATTTGATTAAGCTTTTCTTTGCTAATATGAGGAAATTGGGACCCATCGATATGATTTATTACACACTTTTATCAAGGGTGTAGACTTTAATCATTCTGCTGTAATAACTAAATCGTTTGTGCAAATGCTCATCTTGACAATTATTCTTGATTTGAATCTATTTTGAAAACAAAAAGAAAGCATTATGTACCTAGTTGTTCTGTAAAACCAAACTCCTTCATCACATCATATTGAGAACTGTATACCTAAGGGGGAATACTAAGGAACCATTGTCCGTCAGGGCCCTTGTAATGGTTCAGTACATCATGTCTTGCCACGATAAGATTTTCGCAATGATTATTCTTGAGCATACAGACAAAGCCAATGAATCTTCTCGTAAGTCCCCTCTACTATATGCGAATCTGCTTATAAAAGTGTTTGAGTACTTCAAGGCTCCTCTTGAAGTTGACGGATGCATTGAAGCGGTTGACTTGATGATCAACAAAGACAAGCTAGAATCCTTGAAATTTAGGCACCTACTTCTAGGCAATAGTTACAGGAAGATGAATATTATCAAATGAGCACCTCCTATAAGCCTACCAATCCTACAGTTGACCAATATTCATCCCATTCTTTACTTTGATATACTCAACATTGAAATTTCCCGGCTAACCTCCATTATTGATGAGTTGAGGTCGTGGAGGCCTATCAGTGAGATTGGATTCATGACGTGAAAGTCCTAAGATTCCTAAACAAGGGCCTTCAGGTGGTGGCTTATGAGCGTACCAAGGACACATTTGAAGTAACCCTAAAGAAAGACCCTGAATTGATTTTTGGATATCATCAAAAGAAGTTGGAGCAAGTGGGGATAGAGTAGGTTCTCAAGATAGCTAATAAAGCATTGTAGATTTAAGGAACCCTTTATGGAAGCATTCCGCAAGAAAAAGAAAGAGATTGAGGCTGAAGCTGACGATTTGGGAGAATAGAGAAAGCAAGTCGCCCAAGAGAAGAAGAGGGAAGCAAAGAAGGAACAAGGATCCATGGCTAATAACAAAGAGGCATATGTGTAAGTTGAGGGCTTTAATGTAGCTAAAAGTACATGATCCTTCCACTCTTTACTGCTTAAAAACCACATTCTAGCCCAACCTCTTCTTTCGGTTCCTTTTGATGATTGATCTACCCAGTGGCGAAGCCAGAAATTTCGGATAGGGGTGTAAGAAGAGAAAGTTGAGGACTCGAATTGCCGAACAAACAGAGGAAAAGTACTAGAGGCTTTTAAAAAAAATTAAAAAAATAAAACAGAAAAAGGGAAGGGTAGAGGACTTGAACCCGCAACATCAGAAATAAGCCAACTCACAAATCATATGCCTGGACCGTTGAAGCAAGGGAGGTTTCATGTATCTATTCAACAATATATAGTTAACTTCTTTTCTTTTTTTTTAATTCTCAAACGTATATATATATATATATATATATATATATATATATATATATATTTAGAGGGGTGTCGGCTAACCCCACTGACCCTACGCTGGCTACGCCACTGGATCTACCTTACTCCTCCTAGTGAACAATTTCTTCTCTTTTTTTTTCCCAAAAGATTTATGTGTGCTGGTTTTTGAACAATTTGGTATTTTGGTTGGCAAGTTTGAATAATGCCCAACTTGTTCATTGGTTAATCCTAGTTTTTGATGAAAGTTACTAAGGGAGAAATTTAGGGGTTTAGTAGAATAGGTACAACCAAACTAAGGGTGGACCTTAAAGCAGTTAGTTTTTCATCCATCAAGGTAAGGGGTCTTGAGATAAATAGTTTGGAATTCAATACTTATGGTGTTGAATACTTTGTGGTTTTAATATACTGGCTATGTTTTTCTAACTGATCTTCTCATGACCTTTACTTGCCATGCTTTTGACCATGATTGCTTTTAATTATACTTACATGACACATAATAGGCTTTATCAGTTCACTATGATTACATGTTGCTATACTTGGAGAAACTAACACGGAATTAATTATGTGAAATGTATGTAGTTTTTCTCATGCTTAAATTGTTAAAGATAGGGGAGCATAATTTTTGATTTACATCTTTTATCTCATATGTTATCTATTTTATAAATGTTGTCTTTTATTAAAAAGGGGGAGCTTGAAAGTTCACCTCAATGTGACATGTTACTTAATATATATTTTGATCTCAATGCACATTTATAATACATGTTAAGGGTCATTAGATCTTGTTTGCACATGTACTTGACTCCTAGCAATATATTTAGCTACTTGTAAGTAACATGCTCAACAGGATCAGTAGGTAGCCAAAAGCTTCAAAATTGGAGTTTAACTACCTTAAGCTCTTACTGTCAAGGACCTTGATTGGCTTGTTGTTAGAGCCATGCAATTAATACATGTTGAATTGGGCTTAAAATGTGCAATTTCAAGATGAGAGAACATAGCACAAATTTTGGTACAAAATGTGTTCGTCGTATTCTTGAAATTTGGCTATGTGTTTTGTCCTTTCAAAGGTTGTATTTGATCACATTATGCTAATCTAGATTAATTAAATTAGTTATAATTTAATTAATTAGATTATCTTTCTAAAGATCTAATTATATAATTTTAAAGAAGCAATATTAACTTTGTGATTTTTAGTCATATGACATTGGTAACATTTGAGAAAGCACAGTCAAATATATCCTGGATCACATAAAGACCAAAAGCACTTTTTTCAAAGCGACAACTCTAGTCAACCCTACTAGAATTGGAGAATGTCAACATCAAAGCTTGACAGAGTGGTTTCTTTCACAGAAAATGAGGATTGCAATGGCTAAGACATTAAATGAAGGGTAAAGAATTGCCACTCCAAGGCATAAGATGCCTAGAACTAACCTAGCAGATGTTAAAAAAGTGGAAGAATATTAAAGCCTTTGAACCTACTAGTATCCATTAGAAAGAACCATATAATGGAATACTAGTATGGACCCGTGCTTTGAATGGTGCCTAATAAAATAAACCTTTATAGGATACTATTCAAAAAATAATGCGATAACCACTTTAAAAAAATTCAAATTATAATTTAGAAATCCTACTATGCTAAAAGATTTGATTCAAATATGCTTGACGATAATAAGTAATGGATATAAAAGGATGACTCATGATTGTACCACGTATGATTATAGAAAATGATATTTATTAGGGTTTTTTTTTTGGGTGACATTATAAGCTAATTGATAGTATAGGACAATGAGAAGTATTGTTTATGTACATATATCAAAGACTAAATATCCAATAGCAAATCAATTGTGGACATCAATATTCATTGATATACATTCTTTTTTTTTTCTTTATGAAAAAGAATGTTCACAACTTAGTAATTTGTAGAAAAAGATGATTCATCATTGTATTATGGATGACCATGTGTTGGCGTGCTTGATAAAAATATTGTCTTCATTTATATTTCTTCTAAGAAATAGTATTGACCGGTGTATTATGTGGAGTCTTGAAAAATTGATATTGCACAAATTAATGATAGTTTAATTATTTATAAAAAAGTTTTAAATATATTTGTTTTTCATAAATTTCAAATTTAACATACGAACAACTATTATTATGTTTCATATCTATACTATATATAAAAGCAATATTGTGATGGTGTGGAATTTTCTTGCATTCTCATTAATTAGAGATTTCGCACCCTTGGATTCATTCTCTCTCCTCATCACAACCATCCAATTGTTGAAAATAATTAATTTATAATTTTCAAATCTCTCACATAGTAGTAAGGGAAAAAATCATTAATGAGGAAATGATCGTAAGAAAGTATAATCTTATGAACTATAATTCCATAATTGTCGAAATGAGGATTATGGAGTATTTTTTTTCTAAAAGAAATGATTATGCAGTAATTAGTGATTATGAAAATTATAAAAAAAATATCATTCTTAAACCTTTTGAATTCATTCTGTCTCCTTATCACCACTAGATTGTAGAAAAATATTAATCCCGGGAATTATAGTATCAGGAAGTATAATTCTGTAATGGTGAAAAAAAATCATTAACAACTAAGGAAATGATTCTAGGAACGCATAATCTCAGGAAATATAATTCTGTAAAGGTTGAAATAAAGATTATGGAGTCGCTATACCTTTACTATTATTTTAAATAATAAAGTCAAATTCCAATAAAGAATAATCCCATAATTATGGAAATATGAATTATGAAGTAGGTAGTAACAAATAACTATGAAAATTATAGATAAAAAGATATTATTCTTAAACCTTCAATATTAGTGTAAATAGTCAAGTAGTTCTTACTCATAGTTGAAATTATACATTAGAGTACATCTCATAGTTAAAATCAATTCTGCCGTCTTACTCATTGCTCATGTGTCAAAATGATCTTTTTTACCTCACTTTCAGATATATAATAATTATCATTCCCTTCCTCATATATTTATTTGTATTAATTTGTTAATTCGTTAGCAAGTGACCTCCTCTTTTGTAATTAGTAGTGTCAAAATGCTTGATCGTATTTGATTGAAATTTTTGTACTTTTTGCTTTAATTCCCTCCTATATGTGGTTTAATTTTCTTTTCTTTATATTTAATATTTCACTAATTGACGCCATTATTGATTTCTTGCTACAATTCGTAATCTCATTTTTTTAGGTGTAGTTTTTGTCAGGCTTGATAAATAGTGGTGGTGTTTGATTTGATTCGTTTATATTTTTAATTATTTTCGTCCGATTTATGACTTAGGCTAAAAAAAATTTGTTTATATTATATTATATTGTATTAGTAACTTAATTGTATTTAGATTCTTTCATGTTTTATTTATGTTGTTCATTTACGGATTTTGTTTTTTATAAGAAAAACTCTATTAATTTGATCCTCTTCCTTGGCGTTTCAAATTTTTAATGGAAACAACAATGCAAACTATTTCACATGTATCTAAATTGTTTGGTGACCTATTTATTTACATCGATTAAAAAATTTCAAATATCTATACTACAAATTATAATATGATGTTCATAACTTACAAAAGTTACTGTTAAGATATATAAAAGAAACTACAAAATTTGATTTTCTTTTTTACATACGTAGATAAGAGTATAGTTCTCTATATCTTCCAAAGTTTTACTATTTTGGAAATTGAGTGAGGTGGTCAGGTTGGGGTTTAGAACAATATGGAGGGAGTGTTGGGGGATTTCATTGGGTTAGGAACCCTAAGAGTAAGATCAAATTGCATTAATGGACATATGGGATGAGTTTAATATTAAAAAGTTGATCCTAATTTATGAAGTCTTTAGAACAATTTTGATTAACTTATTTACCTTCAAAATATGCCTTCAACATTAACAAATGTAATTTTTCAGTTTTCTCTTTAAAATCATTGCATATGCTCAATACTACATGCATGTTTGAATCAATGTAATTTTTTGTTTCCATTATTCAGTTAAAAACTATAATGCATGCTTGAACATTTCCATTGTTTGGTTAGCAATTGCGATGCATACTTGAATACTATTTCTATATATTTTTTATCATGGCATACATTCAATACTGTAATGGATGCTTGAATCAATGTAACAGTTTTTGTTGTTTAGTAAAATACTGTAATGTATTCTTGAATACTATTTGTAGGTTTTTTTCATAAATCATGACAAATGTTCACAATCATTAATCATGTCATATAGTTAACTTAAGGCACAAATCACAAGGTAAGGTTATAGAAAATTTAATTTCTTGGGGGTTTTTTTTTTAAAATCATGTATTAATTGAGATTTTGATGGGTCCTTCTGATTTCAAGAAATAAAATAACCCCATTTTAGGTTAGCTAATCAACAACAACAACAACAACAAACTCCCAGTGTGGGTCCCGCTTTCGCGGGGTCTGGGGAGATCCAGCTGTAGGCAACCTTATCTCTACCGGTATTTCTACCCATAGAGAGGTTGATTCCATAAGACCCACAAAAAACCGTTTTGAGAAAAGGTTTATAGAGAAAACCAATGCAGAAACCTTTTACAGAGTAAGAGGAAGAGGAAGAGGAAGAGGAAGAGAAAAGGAACCGGAGAGCAAATAAAGGGAGAGCGGAGACATACCTCAACAAGCCATAGGCGCATGATGCCGTCACAACCCAGAGAAGCACGACCTGCAGACAAGCACACCAAAAACCCTACCCGCCCCGCGCCGTAGAAGCTACAACCACCTACGGAGCTGGCCCCCTACACTCAACGACCCTAATCCTGGCCCGCCACAGCCTCCGATCCTGAGCCATGTCCTCCGACAGACCGACAACTCTCAGGTCCTCCCTAACCACTTCTACTAGGCTCTTCTTCGGTCTACCCCTCCCTCTCTTACCACTGGGGGGGTTGATCATCTCACACCTACGCACGGGGGCGGCCGCACTTCTCCTCTTCACGTGGCCGAACCATCTAAGCTAATCGAATGAACAAATTTGGAAATACTATTTTTGGTTTTTAAATTATGGATTAACTAAACAAACAGTCAGACAGTCAGAACTCTGTGGGTAATATGTTGCAACTAATTATGATCCATGATTTAACTAGAATATCTTAACATGCGTCTTTCTGCTAACTCATTATATTTTCTTCTAAGAGGGGACAACTTATATAGATTGGTAGGTAGTTTCAAATCAATAGACCAGTTACCATATATGATAATTTTTATTGTTTTTCTAAATCCATCCACTATTCCCAAAAAAATAAAATTTTCTTAATTCAAATCACCTAAAATCACTAAATATATAGTCCTAAATCTACAACAACTCATTTGTGTTGCAACTCATGATTTAAGTGGAACAATAACCTTAGGGAGATATGTTACCTAAAGAAGAATTCGATAACATATTTTCCAACAAAACACCACCCAACTTCATGATTTCAAAAGGAGGAGCCTAAGCACATCATGGGTGACTAATTTTGACATACTGTAACTACATATTGAGATAACTTGAATGAATTTGTGACTAGAATAGATCTATTTTCAAAGATAAAAATCCCCTAAAAGAAAAGGATAAAAAAGTATATAATACTAAAAAATTCTAACTATAATAACTAGGCTTATTAAATTTTTATAGTGAAAATTTATTTCTACTTATAACAACATCACTTACTAAGTAACTTATTTGTGTCTTCTTTTCTAAATAATAATAGCAACTATGTGTCTTTTGTAAACAACTTATTATCTATTTTACAAATCACCGTGCAAAGCACGGGTCTATACTAGTAAGTCATAACCCAATTGTTTTTACCATTATTATAAAACAAAAGTTGCATTAAATTTATGTAAGATGAGTTGTACGTATAACATTGGAAACTATGGTGACCTGCGCATGAAAAGAAATGCACAACCACCTTGTAATTACGAGAAAAATATTGTGGTATAACTATCAACATCTATTTGAATGTTCACCAATGTTTCTGAAATTTGCTTGTACTTTTCACTACTATAAAAAAATAAATTTTAAAACATATGAATTAAAATCTCAGTTAATGGATAGCAAAGATATCTAGTGTCAGAAAAGTTACATTTGAGTCCTTTTCCCATCCAAAATTCTATCGTAGCTGTCGAAAGGTTGTCGCCAAGTAAGTTGATAAGCAACATAGAATATAATCCAAAATTAATTCAATATCAGGTTTTCTTGACTTTCCATCTTCTTACTTGACGATAGCAGTCTTAGCACTGCTTTCAAGTAATAACACCATCAGCTTCCCATGGTCTCCAGGCCAAGCTTAATGGCAAGGCTTATACACACACCTATTTTTGTTTTGGGGTTGGGGGGGTGGTAAGGGAGAGGGAGTCTTGCAATTTACCTTGCATTTTTCACCTTCTTGAACCACATGGCTTTGACATGAACCACCTTCATAGGGGGCGTACCATTTATCTTATGTATTCACAAAGCAGTAAGTACGGCCCAACCCAAATTTTACATAGATGCTTGAACCTTGCTGTAGCAACTTGGTAGCCACTACATGATCTTCTCTCCATTTTGCAAAATGTAGAACAAACTGCTAAAAGAAGTTTGCATGACTAGAGTTTAACATCAACAAACTTGTATCATTGAACTACTTGTTCTAACTATCCCACACTTGAATACAAATTTTCAATTCTTTTTATATAAGTTGTTGTACAATACTCACAATAACCTAAGTTTCTGCACAATACTCACAAAATCAAATCCCTACCCCCCTTAAAAAAAACTGACAATTTGTCTTGCATAGGCAAAACACATACCAAAGCGTCACAAACAGCCTGAATGCCTAGAGTTTAACATCAAAAAACTTATGTCACCAAAGAGAATGTGTGTAATTAACATGCATTTTAACACTCCTACCATATTTAAGATCTATGTATGGAGGCATAAATGGATTTAGATTAAGTTGCCATAGCTTACACAAATAAAGAAGAAAACAAACAACTAGAAGCACTAACTTAAAACAAACAATCAGATCTTTAATTTGACAACAAAAGACCTCTAGACAAAATTACCTGAATGAAGTGGTCATTGAAATTATCCGTTTTTACAAACATGACAATATCATATCTTCTATAAATTGCATAACCATTACCTTCTTAGATCATTCGTTCGATAATATTTACCCCAAATCATGAACTATTTATTAAATTAACCCCAAAACGAATACCATGAACCTATCATAAGTTACTTATGTGTTAGCCTGAAATTCGAAATAAACAAAAACCCAAAATCACAACCAATTGTCCCTTGACATAAAAAATCATTAATTGATCATGAGTATGAAATCAACAAAATCATATTAAACTATCTATGTTTATCATGAATTAAACATCAACCAAAGATAAAATAAAAAAACAAATTTACTATTTTCAAATTTTTTTACCTATTAGAATTATAGATGCAGACATTTGGGGTATAACATTTCAAGAAGGAAGTCGGTTACACCGATTTACATTCTAATGATCATTAGCCATTCTCAACCAAGTAGAATGGGCATACCCATAGAGCATATCCAACTGTAATAGTTATGCCTCTAGCTGATAAAATAGCATTGATGTCTTGTTGAGAACCTGCATAAAATTAAAGTAAATATTACTTAGATGAGGTATTGGAGGATCTCATCACTCATATACACATTCACCAAAAACCAAAATCAACAAAACTATGAGAGAAAAGCAAAATCTTGTAAAAGAAGATTTAGGAACCCCTCAAAAACCCCATAGAAGATGAAATCACAAACTTAAAATTAAATCCAAATATGAAGATTAAGCCCAAGAACTAACATTTACAAAATCATAAGGAAAGAGGAGAGGTTCATTTTATTTTTTGGAAAAGTGGAGAAAGTTTTATTCGAAAAAAATGGAGTTGGACGGGGATGTTTATGGAGCAATGGATATGTAGTGAGAGAAAAAGAACTTTACAAAAGACAGTTTTAAAGGGACATGATCAAGGGAATTTGAGGTAAGTTGATTATCATCGAAGTTCTTGGATTGTGGATTAGACAAATCAAATGTTGTGGCAGTTGTAAATTTTCTTTTTTAAAAATACGAAAAATTGTTTACATCAGCAACTCAAATTTAAGGGATAAATAATTTTCACAGTTTAGATCACATAAAGGTCCACAAATTAAGGCCATTGTAGCATTTGCTGGTTACAAAAAGATTGTTATTATATATAGTAATAGATTCTAAAGCATCCAAGGGCTACATCTTCAACATCCTCTAACGGTCATATTTTCACTTACCATATACATCAGTGCTTGATAAAGATAGAGAGTATGCAAAACACAAAGTGCTTCACTCATATTCTAAGTGTATTATACTCTTGGGGGTTCAACTTCAAATCATTATAATATTTGTACACATATTGAGGTTCCTTACGAGGCAAGATGGTTGGAAGAATCCTACTTGTAACTAAGAGGGTTAACCTAGGGTGTCATCCGTCCAAAGTGGGGACATAGGAGAAATCACATCAAAAGTGGTCTTGATAGGTGTGTTGTAGTCAAGGTCCCTGGGTGGATGCTTGTAAATTGTCTAAATCATGGAGCAGAATAACACAAGCCATTGAATCCGAAGGAAGTGACCTTAGGAAAGGATATAGCCCAGTTAGAGGAGTGAACCTTGTTAAAAAACATCATGTCCTTTACTTTCTACATTACCTTCTTATAGCTCAACTTCTTGACGTATCTGCTTAGTGTCATTGACTTTACTTGTAACTCCTCGAGCCCTGTTGCACTCTGAACAACTACTATGAACAACTTTAAGAATTGTTGACTGACCCCACAAATCACCACAAGCTTCTCTGATGTGCTTTGTACTTGTTGACACGTTGTCTAAGAATAGGAGGTCACGCATCCTATGATTTATACACAGTGAGCATGCTTAACTATGGAGCTCTTAAGAGTGGACTCCCTGAGAAGGAAGGTACACCTTTGGTGATATAAGTAGCCACTTCAATTCCTTTAAGCCAAACTCTAGATGTTGCAATCACCCTACTTGAAGCACACAACGTCCTCGTTGTGCCTCACAAGCCGGCTGACTTATGTGTCTTCTTGACCTGTGGTCCAATCCAGAATATTTGACAGGATAAGTGGCTACCTAGGGCTCTCATGTCAACTAGCGTAACTTATGGTCACGGGTCGGTTTTGATACAATCTATATCGCCCTGACCCCTACTGCACCGTGGACAGTTAGCACAAATGGCTTCAAGAATCATCGACTAGCTGTACAAGTTATCATAAGTTTTTCTGATGTGCTTCTTCCTCGCTGCTCACACATTGCCTGGAAACCTTCCCAAGAAGTCAACCATCTTATGATTTCTCCATAGCAAGTACGCTTAATTATGGAGTTTTTAAGAGTAGGCTCCCTGAAAGGAAGGTACACATTTGAAAATATAAATAGTCATTTCAAATCTTTTAAGCCAAACTTGGGGTGCTACATTACTATTTAGCATCGTTGAGTTTACTCCTATCTGTGAATTTCGTGATGAAGTTTATGTTCACAATTCTTTGTGATCACCTTATTCAACTAATTTCTATGGTGACTAAGCTTTCACGGGACCAATAATATAATCTTTATGATTAATAAGCAATAATAATGTGATGGTCATAAAAGAGTAGTGGTACTTTCATCATAGTTCTTTAAACAATCACAGATACGTATTCACAAATTCCTTGGGTTAGTCATCATTTTATTGAAACAAATTCTAGATGTTTATTTGCCTATATTTAGACCTTGTTAAGTTCTATCTTTGTTTTTATCCTCAAATCTTTGGTTCCACTTTTCATGTTTTGATGAAATAGAACTCAGAAGATTAAGCTAGTCCTTGTGTGCATGGAACTTCAGGTACATAATGACATGCATAGGGTTAAAGCTTGTAAAGCCAAACTCATAGGTTAAAGTAGGAAAGTAAGAGGGCAAAAGGCCATGGGCTGTGAATTTGAAAAACTCTGCCGTGAGAGTGATGTTATTGGATGAATAAGAAGTCACTGAAACACCAAGGACAACAGAGACAACATAGCAATAGAAGGAACAAAGATAACATGTGTAAAACCGTAGTGGATGTCACCAAAAGGATTTAAGCTTTGGGGTCATACAACATTTCAATGTTTTCATGCACGAGTGATGGGTGCAACACCGTTAGCGAAGGAGATAGGAATCTCAAGGCCAAAGGTGAAGGTGGGAGGAATGCCCATGATAGTTACTAGCAATGGAATGTGTATGACTAGCTAGTTTAAGGCAATTGCTTGGTGATAACTTTTGGCAAATGGAAGGTTGTCCAAGTAGAATTAGCTTGGTCCCGCATATTTATATTAACTAGTAACTATGCTAAATTACAATTATACTCCTTATGGATCCATTTATATTTTATTAATTCTGAACCTTTGCCCCCCTTCTGCACCACCCCATCTGCTATATGAGGCATGGCTAATTGCCAGCAGTTTTTTGGAGACTTGTAAGCCTAGAAACATCAATCACACTTGATTTTCTTCTATTGGGTTAACTTCCCCAAGGGCTTGATTTTGTTTTGGTTATATTGGCTTTCAGTAGTTGTAATAGCTTACAATGATGGGAGTACTTTTCCTCTACATCCACACTGGGTAATTAGTTAAACCAAAGAGAATGAACACTAATTAAGTTTCTTCCACCCCTCCAAATCTCAAACAAGCCAAATCCTCCTCAAAGGGTTTCTTCTTGCTAACTCATTCATAAGGGCTTTACCTGCTTCAAAATGTCAATTAGCTCTTTTTACAATTTCTTGGTCTTCTAGTATGCTTCTTATGCCTTATTTTTTCCTTGACTGTTGATGAGAATTTGCCAAAGTGTAGTCCTTTGTTAGTTTAAGGAACTATTTAACTATTTCAAGATAAATACTTCAAACTAGGCAAGCAACTTTGAGCTTAATTTTCTTTAATTTATGGTGGAGGTCTCAAGAACATACAATGTGTTAAAAGTTCATAAATTCGGATACAAAAGATAAACTAAAAATCCATTAGTAAAACGACTATGACCCAGTGGTCAATGGGCCTCCATGAATGGCTTGCCTTCGTTCGTACGTGCTTCTTAAGGTGTTGTGTAACACCTCAACCTCTTCCAGGGTTATGAATAGTTGTTATGGATGATTTCAATTATTGAAGACTAGCCCCCCCAAACCGAATCAACCCCATTGGCCAAATATAAAAAAAAATTATGAGAAGACCTAAAAATGCGGATGAAAGAACCAAATGAAAGGATCCAACAATTGTAAGAAGACAAATAGTCTTGAATAACCATCGCACTGAATATAAAAGAAAGACACAAATCACCTGTCTTCAAAGATAGATAAAGAAATGTGATTTTTGTAGGGAGAAAGCAAGCACATGTGCATAAGGAATTTGATAACTTATTCCCCAGAGCACTAAGCTAGCTAATAAGGACACTAGGAATTGTAACTAATTAAGTAAGAGCACTGTGACTGTCCTCTGCATTTATATCGAAGGTACAATTGAGCGAATATGCTAATTTTCCTTGGGAACAATTGTGATGAATGGACTAACCTCGCCTAAAATATCTATCACAAATTCACCCATTTACTACCCCCAAAAGAACACTTAAGAACAAAATGCTACAATTTTGCTTCTGCCTTGATAACCTTCGTTTTTCTGCTTTTCAGAACTTTTAGAACCTTGGGGCATTCATAGCTTGTTGGAAAATAGACATACAAGCTTTCCATCCATATAAGATTCCTTAAAATTGGAGCTCGTTTGCTTGCTCAAAGTCAAGCTAGAAATCGAAGTGAGATTCTAGATGAAAGCCGAAATTGGAGTTCAAAAGTGCCAATGGAGAAAATACCTAAGCTGGCCACCCAGCTTGACTTAATTAGATTTCTCAAAGGTGCTAATTAATAAGGCCCTTTGAGGAGCAACCCTATTGGAGCTAAGAAGAACTTGATTTTAGTGACGACAACCAATTAATGGTGTCGATGATCGCAAACATTATGTCTGGTTATATGTGTTGTACTTCTATGCTAATACACCTGAGATGTTTAACGATATTATATGACTCGCTAAGCTTGAAGGACGTGCCACCTTACAGTCAAATTTTGGAGTTGTAATTTGAGTAAATGAAACTTGACCATCTATTAGAGTCCTCAACATTGAAATTTTGCATGTAGCTTAAATGTGATTATGTCTTTGCTTTGTTGATTAAATTATGATTGAAATGCTTTAGAATTAATGACATGCAAAAGATAATCTTGATCATATTTATTAAGTAAAATAATCAAAGGGAAAATATCTATGAGATGGTTTTTTTATATGGTTCTCATTGATTCAAGCGTTCACTTATATCAAGTCTTTAATGTATGACCTACTGAAATAATTAATATGATGTACATGTTCATGATTGAAAGATTTATCTTGATTTATTTACATAGTTATTAAGTTGGGAATGCGTATAGAAAGCAGACACTCAAGAGCCATCATACATGGAACCTACCAAGTTTAGAGTTGCTAAAGATACGAGCAGCCGCCACTTGGTTGACTCAATTAAAGATCATATGGACAGTAACAGACGATCAAGTATATGAAGTAACAGAATCAGAGAACTTCGTCATAGATCTTTACGAGGACTATGCATGTGATGCTAATAGCCAAGATTCATGCTGTACCTAGCTCGACTATAAGTGGTGATCACACTATGAGATTGAATGCAATAGTAGGAAGAGGCATCTACGAATCAGAATAGAAAAAGTTTATGCTTATTCAAAGGAAGGTAACAATCCTCAAAATGAGTAAACGCACTTATGCATGAGGGGAAGTGAAAGGAAAAAGAGGGGATCATATTATTCTAAATAAGAGATGTCAGAGTCACATTAGTGTTGGAAGGCATCAAAGTGAAAAATCTTCAGAGATGAAAATAGTCAAAGCCGTTTTAGAGTCGGAAGATGTCAGAGTCATATTATAAACCAGAGTTTGATGTTTACAAAGATATATTCAAATAAAATTTCATTTGAATTTATCTTGATTAGTGATGCATGTGATTAATTTAGCAAAAATAAGACAGTCAAGCTAATGATTTCAAGGAAAAGAGATTTCAATAAAAAAAGATGAAGATGCTACAAAGAGACAGATAAGCATCTGCAAGATGATTGGTTGTCACCATTAAGGCCAAAAAGCAATCGTATATGTTCTTTATAAAGAGTACACCAATGGGTAGCTGCAAGAAAATGATTGACGAGGGACGTCCAAGTCTAGAAATGGATTTTAAATGCGAATTTAAAATGTGCCTAACTAAATGAGGAAAAACTAAACCTCGAAGGTGATGGTCAAAGAGCCCAGTGAAGACGCTGGAGTCCAACACCAAAAGCCCAACGCAAATTTGTGCTTTTACTGAGCGTTAGTGTCCTTCTCTAATGGCCAAATGGAGCTAAATTGCCGACAAATATAGAAACAAAGTAGAAGAAGAAGATTAGAACACTCCATGCTACTTACTCCTAATCTTTCGGTGTTGTTCCAATTATCAAAAGTTACATTTTACTCCAATTATATTTATACCCTTGAAATGCACATCAAGTCAAGAGAGTTCAGAGAACTCTCTTGTAATCATTTGTAAACAGCAAGTATGTTGTTAATCTTAGAGTGGATGTGCTTAAGCTTTTAGATGTCCAAGAGTCAATGAGCACTTCGTCCAAAGGTTATAATGGAGTTGATCAGAGCTCAGATCAGGCTAGTTAGAGAGTTTGAAAAAAGCCTAATGTGTAGTAAAAAAACAAATGAGCATTCCTATGGCATGAAGTTGAACCTATCAGGGTGCTCTAAAAAAACTCTGACTATAGGCAAGGGAAAAGGGTGCTCTTACTGAGTGAACTATCACAACTTAGGGAAAACTTTGTGGACAATACGGAGTAGTAAGGCTCTTGTTACGCAATGAGCTATCACAAAGTACGTAGGGAAAGCTCTATCACTAACAAAGAATAGTGAACCACTTACTCGGCAGTGGAGCTTGTTAGAGTAGTCCAAGAAAACTCTGATTGTAAGCAAGGTATCATGGAACACTTTCTAAGCCTATCTTAAAGAGATTGTGGAATTTTTGAGCCGTATTGTTTAGAAAGCGCCTTACTTTGGGATGTAGCCCAAATTTAGTTTAGGTGAACTCGTGAAAAGCCCCTTCTCTTGTCTCTTTTTTATTTTCTGTACTGTTCACGATCTCTGAGCGTATTTTCTCACTGCATTGTTAGAGTTGTTGCTTCTTATTTCTATACATTATCTTCCAGAAACTAAACCTGCATATCAATTTACTTGAGTCCTAATGTTTTCTTAAGGCTAAATTCTTCATTAGTCACCCTATTCACCATCCTTATGTTGATGTACCTTGTTATTGGCACCTACAAATCCTTAAAGCCTTATTTCTTTGAGTCACCAAAAGTAGAGTTGGGTAATAGGTCAGTTCGGGTTGACCCATTTAATAAATGGGTCAATTTCATGTTATCCTTACAAATAGTTTAGATCCACTCAAAATTGAAAAATAATAAGTTTTCAAGCTAGACGGTCAAATCGTGTCGAAATCGGTTTAGTTCTTGTCGGATTCGGGTTTCTCTCAGTAACTTCAGGTTGGGTTATCATGTCAGGTCAGACTTTCCCAACTCTAACCAAAAGAGATACTTGAACAAATGTCTAAACATTGTTGATCACATTAAATTTGGCGTATCGCTCTGTATCAACTCCTTCTCTTAAGAAGGATTGTCCTAAAATGTTCAGCATGACACTCTTTATCTTAAATGTAAGGAGTAAGATCCCTAACATTAAAAATAGTGGATATGTTCATGTCTCTCGGTAGTTCAATGTTGTAGGCATTTTCTGTTACATTTTTATTCATCCTAGCCGTTAACTTATTCTTTCCTCTAGAAGGGAACCTCTCTCTTTATAAGTGTAGCTATACAGTATTCCCTAGTTTGAATTTAAGATGAGTGTCATTCTTGTTGGCCCTAGATTTGTATTGCTCATTCGACTTCTACATTTGGGCTCCCACTTGCTTATGTAATTTTTTCATTCTATAGGTCGTTATTTAGCATGCATAGCTCACTTTGGACTCTTGAGATAAAAGAATAAGATTTATGGGAGTGAGAGGGTCAAGGCATTAGAAATCCTCAAATGGAGAGTAATACCTGGCTTAGGTAGGAGCTATATTATAAACAAACGCTGCGTAAGAGAGCTTGACCTCCCAATCCTGAAGCTTTTGCTCACCATAGATTTAACAAGGTAATGAGAGTTCGATCAGTCACTTCCATTTAAACATCAGTTCGAGGGTGGCATTTGGTGCTAAAGAGCAAGTTTGTCCCCACCAACCTCGATAGGAACCTCTAAATGTGAGATAGGAACTTGGTGCCTGACAATAGATCTTAGAACCCCAAGTAGTTCTCTTTAAAGAATAGATTAGTCTTGTGGTATTTAATATAGTAAGCCATTTTTTAGAATCTTTTAACAACCACCATAATGCATTTTTGCCCCTAGGGTTTCGTGGAAGAGCTATGATAAGACTGCATACTCATGTCATCCTAAGCCCTTGTAGGAAATGGTACTAAGGTGTGACAGCTGAAGCCTTGATGGAAGTAACTCTTAGACTTATGACAAATTGCACATCTTGTGATCACCTTATGAGTATCTCCTCCTCTCTAGGGCCAATAAAAATGCTCCTTAAGTACCTCAAACATCTGGATGGTGCCGAAATGATCGGCGCTAAGTCTCCACTAAGAGCTTTTTCGCTAATTAGCTCCCTTAGAGGACTTTTTAAATTATTCATCTTCTTTGTATAATACCCTGATTAAATGGAAGCCAAGGAGCTTGGTTTTAAGAACTGAGACAAGGACATATGTCCTTGAAAATACATCAACTACAATATTTTCTTTCCACTTTTGTGCTTGTCTGAAAGAATTCCATGCACATGGAATGCCTCGTATTCGATTTGTGTTGGCCTTTGTTAAAGATAGAGATTTATGATCTAAATGGAGGATAAAAGGCTTAAGTTTCAAATAATGATTTCAATGGTATAAAGCTCAAACAATACCACAGATTTCTTTGTCATATGTAGAATAGTTGAATCTTAAACCACTTGACTTCTCACTGAAATAAGCTAGAGGGTGGTTGGCATAAGTGATAATAGTCCCTACGCCGATCCTACTAGCATCACGTTTAACCTCAAAAAGGAGCTCAAGGTTAGGAAATACCAATATAAGAGGTAGACATAGCTTATCATTAATCTTCTCAAAGGTCCCTGGGGTCACCTTTGTGCATATAAGATTCCCCTTCTTCATACACTCAATCAATGGAGTTATAATATATCTAAAGTCTTTGATGATCCGCCAGTAGAATGATGTCAGGCTATGGAAGTTTCACACCTATAAGATAAAGATAGGCCAACTATTGATGGCGTGAACCTTGGAGGTATCCACTTAAATGCCTTTTTACCAAGGCAACATAGCCAAGAAAACCAGCTTAGACTAAGAACACTTCACATTTCTTCATTTAGCATATAATTTTCATTGTTTGAGGATAGGGAAAGCTTGTCTAAGATTCTCAACTTTCGAGGATTCACTATATGGCTGTATATTTAGATAATATGAAAATACACCACAATAAAAATGAACTAGTGAAAGTCCTCAAACCTTATTCATAAAAGGCATGAAAGAACTCAGAGCATTTGAAAGTCCAAAAGCCATAACAAGCTATTCACACAACCCACATTTGGTCTTAAAAGCAATTTCCCCCCTTCGATCATTCTAATTAGGTGGTAGCTAAAAGATCTTTGAACCATGCAACTCACCAAGCATATCATTCAAATAGGGTAGGACTCTATACTTGATAATAGCGTTGTTTATAGGCCTACAGTTAATGTGCATATGCTAAGTCCCATCCTTCTTAGGTACTAAAAGAGTAGGGATCATACATGGGCTCAAACTTTCTCTAATGTAGCCACTATCTAGGAGCTCTTGAACTTGTTTTGCTGTTCCTTAAACTAACCAGGACTACATCTATAGGCTACTTATTTATTAATGGAGCTTTGGGAATGATATCAATTTGACTACTCAATTCCTATCAAAGGAAAGAGCCCTAAGGGTAGGTCATTAGGAAATGCATTCTCAAACTCTTAAAGAAGGCTTGAGCATGAGGATGTAAGAGTTTCACTATCTCGCTTATGTTTGGTTCAACCATGAGCAAGACCAATAAGGTGTTGTTCTTACTAGTAAAATTGTAATATCCCCCACCTTAAGATAGTAATTTCTATATCTTGCATAAACCTCTCATAGAGATTTTAGGCCACTATGTGGTTATTTCATAGTTAATTCTCTAGTTTTCAAATATAACAAATAGAGTTATGCCTAAAACTGATCCACCCTAGGCTTATAGTTGAATACTTACAATAATAAATCACAAAGGATAGTTCTAAACAACCTCAACAGCCATACATCAAAGATGGATACTATGTGGATGTTATCGTTTTAATTACCGCAAGTGCACGACGCAGCTGTAACTAGCAACCGACAAGTACGGGTCGAATCCACAGGGAACTTGGCTTCAACTACCAGAATTAATTAGACTACTCAACTAGGTTGTCGCAATCAAGGTTTTGGAGACTAAACTAAGAGAAACGATAACAACTAAAAAGCGTAATAAACAGCAGAATATAAAGCACCTAGGTTGGAATTAACAACACGATTATGCTAGTGAATCAGTTACTAACCCAATCAAACACTCCCAAGCATGCATCACAAATGGATAGATTGTCAATTAAGCCCATCTCTTTCCTCTCTCAAGGGTCGAAGACTAATCCAGGAACTATAGTCGCCTATTCTCATGGGACTAAAGGTCGAAGGATTACAAGATTTACAATCTCAAATCCCAATTAGAATCTCAACTATTTTCATGTAAAACCCTAACTATCTGCTAAGACGCACTAGGTAAAAGTTTCGTCTCTCAACGCTCTCCTAAACCCCAATAAAAAGGATGAATGTTCTCTTGAGCATTTCATCGAGCATGTGGCGTGCATAGTAGAATTCATAATTGCAAAACAAATGGGGAGAAGGGATTGAGCCAATACAAAATTCAACTATACATATTCGGCATCAATCCCAACCTAAGTTGAAGGATTTGGCCTCCAATCATCTTGAGAACAACAATCCAACAACTCAATTTCATAACCATTGCAAACCTTCAAATAATCAAGAACAACTAAGAACAAAAGGAGAAAGAATTAAGAACCTGAATTTATTGCATGAAATAACAATAGAATGAACTTCAATCCAATTGCGAATTTAAAAGTATGGAAAACAAAAACTTTCTACTAAAACCTAAAATTGCCTCAAGAACGTTTTTCGGGAAGACCCCCTAAAACTAAAACTCAATAAAACTAAAAACAGCCCCGAAGGAAATTAAAGTCGCGACGCGGAAACGGGGATGACACGATCGTGCCCAGAGGCATGGGATGACCGTGCCAAAACTCTGTCAAACACCCGAACGACCGACCAAGCAGGACCGGCCACGCCACGTGGCACGGCCACACCGTGCCATGTGGCATCGGCTTGGCTTGGTCGGTTCTTCGTCCTCTGGTTGTGCCGCGTGTGCGTTCGATCCCCCGAGACTTCTATGCGACGCTTTTCCGTGACTTTTCTTGCCTCTTTAACGCTCTTTTCTGCCAAATATTAACTGTCTTTCAATTCCTTCAACATAGTTCCTGAAATTGCAGAAAGACGTCATATGAGCGAAATATATGCGTAAGAGGTCGATTTGACCTTTCTCTGATGTGATAAAGCATGCAAGTATAGGAGAGATCGAGTCAACTACGAGCTAAAATATGGTACAAATAGAGGTTCATCAGTGGACCACATTCCTATAGCATACAAGATGTGAATTTAAATATAACCAAATTAATTAATAGCTCAAGGATCCACAAATTCAGAGAGTACAGGGTTTACATCCCAAAACACTCAAGTCTAACTAGTGAAAGAAAAGCAAATTACCTAATCTACTACACTACCTAGATGGTTCGCTCACGTGGTAGCCCAAAGGTACTAGGCAACATGCCTTACGTAAATGAAAATGCTAATCTTACATGAACTCTTAAGATTACAAAAAATTAACTTAAACATCACCATTTAACTTAAGAACCTTGATATGCATGTGTATATTCTCCTGATGACACATTCACAATGGCAACTAAGAAGAATCCCGGCGCTTCACATAAACCAATAGCTTCCACATGCTTTTTAAAAAGATTTAGACGTGGAGGAAAAGGGAAAAGAGGGGGGGGGGGGGGTGAGCCAACTACACTCTCAATTGGTGACCAATATTCTTTAAAACAAAAATAAACTTTGCATAAAATAGGTATATGCATATCAACCAAGGATTTATAATGTCTATGTGATAATAAATCTAAAAAACACCAATTTAGCTTACCAGTGCACCAGCCTACCAAACAGTGTATACTCAAGCACCAACATTCTTTTCTTTTTTTCTTTCTTTAGAGACTTACTACAACTAAATAGTTTAGTAATGGAATGGTTTAGACAAGGTTTGTTCTTGAAACAACAGCTTTAAAGTCCAAACATATATGACTGCTTGTAGCAAACTCATTTCTTGGTTAGTAAAGCATGACAGTCCCACTTATTTAGAAGCATTTGTGCAGTAAAAATGCAAATTTTAAAATTAACTCAATCCAATTTTGAAACCACTTCACTTTTGTTGAACAACAGCATGGAGCCAACAATTTAATGTACAAATTACTCAATCGCATTGGGAAAAATTGCTTTTGGGGCATCAGATTAAATATTCGGACCCTCTCCTTATTCGATTAACCACAATCTATAACTTAGTTATCTCGAGACTGGTCCTGACCGCATAGGCTAGCAAGGAATCCAAGACTGCTCGGCATGCTAAAGGTACGATTGCAAACTAAAAGATTTCATACTCAAGTATCTACTTTGAAGAGACTCAAAGAATATCATGCCCTTCTAACTCTTCTTTTTAAAACCATTCTACGCAAAACAACTTGTTAGGAACTATATATTACATGCTCACAGAAAATTGAGACAAGCTTGGTTGAAGGAATTTCTATCAACTTGTTTCAACTTGTTTAGAAAATGCAAGAGAGTGTCTTTGTCCTAAGAACTCTTTTACAAAACTTTCCCAAGATATACATGAGCAGCTTATGCATTTAATAAAGAAGACTTTTACAAAACCATTTTTCAAAGGTCAATCGAGTAAAATTAACCCTTCAAATAGGTCATCATCTCACTTAGAAATAGTGAAGGCATTTTTAAACTCACAATTCAGGTAGTTTCATTTTGTTTTGGGGGAGGGTTTAAGAAACATAACAACAAAACATCGTCAACTAACTAATTTAACTAGTTATGTCTTAACAAATATGCTGAGCTGGTCTAGGATTGATGTTCGGTGCATAGGCTTAGTTGATGTTCGGTTCATAGACCCGGTCTTGGGCTGGACCAATATTTTAAGGTGATAGTGGCCATTGCCACCTTGTTCTGTCCATAACAGGGAGAAATGCACACATTCAAGTTTTCAACCTTCGCTCATGGGGCTAATATTCTAAATTTCACCAACAAGTCACATTTATAATGCCCCCAGACTACTTTAACGAAATTCAATACCCAAAATCCACATTTGGCATAAATAGTATATTGCACAGCATAATTATCGATTTAAAAGTTACCAAAGAAATGAAGCGTCACCTCCTCTCTCCATCAACAACTAGTTAAGAATCAACCTCAAGCTTTAACCGATCAACCACAAGCACTCAAATTCAACCTCAAGCATAAACATATCTCATTGATCTTGATCCAAACTCTTAACCTATTTAATTCCCAAAGATCTCATAGTCGAATCCCTAAGGGTCTGTTTGGTTCATAGAAAATTTGGTTGAAAGAAAAGTTGAAGGAAAAAAAATATGAAGGAAAAAAAAGTAGGGAGAAAATGAGTTTTTTTCTCTTGTTTGGATTGAGAAAAAATACAAGAATTTGGATGAAAAATTTGAATGTTGATGAACTACTTGAATCATGTTGATATCATTTAAGCAATGCAAGGTTAGAGGAGGTTGGGAACTTTCCTCACAATTTTATGAGGAAAATTTTATCACTTGTTTCTAATAATTTTTCCACCTAACTTTCCTCCATATTTTTTTTCTTTGTGATTTTCTTTAAACCAAACACAAGAAAAAAAGTAACTTTTCTAAATTTTTTTCTTTCCACTAAACTTTCCTAGGTCCAAATGGAGCCTAAATCTACCATTGTTGTAAAGCCTCCAAACAATTAAAGCCAAAGTAGTTCGAATCCTAATAGTAATTCGAATGAGGATTAACCACCTTGGGATTTAGGGTTTTGAAGAAGCAAACTGCTTGAAATTGAGATGAGCATGATTATTTTTGCTTGTCATCTTTTTCTTCCTTAACACTATTGCTCTTCGTATCTCCTTTGTCTCTTCTTCTGCTGCTTCTGCTTGTTGTCTTCCTCTCTCTCTCTCTCTCTCTCTCTACGCCATGGAACTGTGAGAGTGATGATTGTTTGGAAGTTTGGAGGTCATGGAATGGCATTCCTACAGTCCCAAGTTTCCCTCACTATGTCATATTTCTTTAATTTTTTACCTTTGAATTTTCTTTGAACATTTGCATCTATTTTTCTAGCTTAATATATTGTAGCTAACTTTTTATTTCTTTTTTTTTGGTCTTGTTTTTCCATTTTTTTTAAGGCTCACTAAAATAAAGTGCTATGGATTGTAAGGCTTCCAAAAAAGGTTTAACAATAAGCCCCATGGACCTAGTTGGGTATATAAGCCTCTAACTCAAAATAATCCCACATAAACACACACATACACACACATGTGCGTGTGTGTATGTGTGTTTTTGTATTGTTGAAATAGACAAATTAGATGGCCGATCAATGAATAAAATTAACAAAAGATATAATCAGCCTAAGTACAACAAAGAACACCCCGAACTTATGTGGAAAACCCTAAGGCGGGGAAAAACCAGAAGATTGTGATAAGAGTGCAAAAACTTCCAATACTAACTAATTAATAGAAGTATTACAATTAGATCGTCCCTAGTGGTAATCGGAGATGAGCAATACCCCAAGTAACGTTCTTAGTGGAAAGAAGTTCTACATTTACACACAACAAGCTAGCTAGTAAGTGTTAGTCATCTACAAGGAGTTGTGTTTGAAGTACTAGAGCTATGTCGAATGCTCAAGTTAGGTAATTGAAGTGTGCTGAATTTAGGAATTAAACGAAGCTAAGAAAGAAAAGAAGGGGCTAAGTTATAATTTAGCAGCTTAATAAACCAACTAATTAAGTCTAGCCTAAACCTAGTAAAGCCTATACTAGCTGGTATTTATGGAAGGTCGACGACAACATCAAAGCTCACCCAACACTCTCTTTCAAGAGTCATAGACTAGACTAATTGGTCTAATTAATCACTTGTTTTTATAGGGTTAGCCCAACAAGTTCACAAGAAAAGCAACCTCTACCCTAGGTAAAATTTAGACTACTTTCATGTCAAAATTTCGGTTATTTTCCCTCTTCCAACACTAGCAAATTGGCATCACCTTTCAACATTGGCCAATTGCCTAAAAATATGAAGGAAAGCTTTCCCAAGAATTTTTTCGAACATTTGTGTGAAAGCATGACAGAATTGTCCAAACAGAAGCATGAACAAGGGGGCTAAGGCTAATACAAGACTAAGCAAGCCTAATAGGGCAAATCACATTAAAACCAACAAATTAACTAGTAATTAACATCAAGTTACAATTAAACCAACACATTAATCTAAGCTAATCAAATGACACAGACAAGTCAATAGAAAGCAAGCACGCAACCCAATTAAACCCTCTAATAATTAAATAAACAAATTAGCTAACAAGTAATGTGAAATCATAATGAAATTAATAACAAACTAAACTAATAATATAGCATATAAGCAATAAATAAATAGAGAGGGCTAAGAGAAAACTTAGACGTTCATAGCTTGAAATGCTTTACTCCATAAACCTAAACATAAATCTAACATAAACTAACCTAATCTAACCTAATTTGTTCTGCCTAGTGGAATTTTTAAATGGCTAATCTTCTCCTTAAACAGAACTCTAAACACCCTCCCTAAAAAGCTGCATTCAAGACAGCCAAGTTTAGTTATTTATAGCCATGAAAAATTCAGGTGACACCACTTGTGTGTTTTGCTGGATTAACATAGCGGTAGTTATGCAATGGCCGGCCCTAATTATCTTAGGGTAAGCGGCCACTTAGGCCACCTAAGTGGTGACGGTTAAATAACCTAAACCTATACAAAGAGGGGTTTAGGGGAATTAGTTGGCGTCAATGATATCAACTCTAAAACTAAATACCTCCCATTTCTCCTTTTCTCTCACGGCTATCCCTCCATCAATGGGATTTGGGTTTAGGACATAGATTCAACGATGACTTTAGTAGCCACCAATTGATTGTTCATATTCATTCGTGGGTGGTTCCAGAGCAATGAGATCCTAAACTTTCGCACTAAGATATGTCCTTTAATCTTCCAACAGTAGTATCAAAGCCATCGTTGCTTGGTTTTGACCCTGATTAACTCATATTATCATAGTCAATTAGATCGTTCAATTTTGCTAATTATGGTAATTCAAATTTATGAAAGCATGATTGTTTATATTCGGCCCCCTTGATTAACTTGACTAAAGATTGGTTTTTAGTCATCTTTTGATTATGCTCATTTGTTCAAAGCATGATATATTATGTTGATACCCTTATTAAACTTATGAAAGTTTTCTATGCCATTCTGTGATGCCTCTAATCGGAACACTCTGCTCCAATTCAGTGATTAGTTCATCTTAGTTCCTACAATTATGAGTTTTCATTGTGAACTTCTATTTACATGCTATGTGTGATAGTATTTGCTTTAGAACACTAATCCCTGTCGCGACCTTTTGCCCTACAACTCCATAAACTTGAACCATAATACCCTAACAGCCAACCGTAACACCCACATAATGCTGTGGTCCTCCCCTATAAACCCCCCAAAACCACCATGCTCCCGGTTTCTGTGGCCGAGGCGGCAGGGGCAAAACCCCGTAACTCCTTAGTTGCCTGAAGCGGTGGCTAGTCTCAAATAAAAAATATCTATTTTTTTGAAAGGGGCAGAAGAGATGAAGACAATTAAACCATACCCATCAGAAAACGCCACGGAGAGTTGGCGTATGTATGTCACACACCGCCAGCGAAGGTGATTTCAGGCCCTGTCCTTCCTCCCGTTGTCTTTCGAACCACCGATCTAACAAAATCAGCTAAAAAATCACAAAAACCACCCTTTCTAGTTGCGAGTGAACCCACGCACCACTGCCTAAGTAGCGCATGGGTGGTGTGGATGGCACTATTGGACTGGCCTTCGGCCAATCTATACCCTAGTGACGACGGTTTCAGAGGGGGAAGCATCATAGGCTCATGGACCTTCGGTTTTTTGTGGTTGGGGGTGGGCGTGTCATCATTTGGGACAGCGGTGTCGCCACCGCCCAGAAAAGGGCATAACCGAAAAGAAGCAGTGGTGGTAGTTGGTGGCGTTGGAAGTCGAGGGACGGAGCAACCATGGCCAAGAGAAGCGGAAGCCTGAGCTTTATTTTTCAGGTGATTCGAGAGGTCAGAGAAAGAGAAGGGTTGGAAGCAATTTGAGTTACCATTATGGTAAGCTAGGGGCAGGTCCTCATTGTTTTTTTATGTTATGTTTTTGGATTGTACCCTAGGGTTATTGTGGCTTTGAAGATTATCTATTGAATGGACATGTGTAGCTTTGCCCTTACTAATTTATTAATTGATCAAAGTAAATTTTTTTTTTTTGTTGGATAAGGCTTCACCGTTTATTTTTGGCATGATTAAGTTTCTGCCTACATGTAACTATATGATTTTGTTTCATGTCATTCTATAAATGTCTTTTATATAGTAATACGATTTTGTTTAATAAATTCGTAGTAATCATGTAAATATGTTTTATATAATTATTTGTGCTTAACACATGAATATGTTTCGTTTTACTTTATAAGTTATATCATATAGTTATGTTTTATATAAAACTGTATTAAATAAAAAATTGTTATGTTAATATGTTTCATGCGAATTATTATTATATGCATGCTGCAAATTACATGGGTTGTTGTGAATTTGCAAATTGTTTCAGCACTATTCTCTTGCCCAAGTTAATGAATATGAATTCGATTTTGTTTTTTGCTAATTTTATTAATTTCTTTCATGAAATTTAAATTCATAATATTATGAATGCGTTTTATAATTTGTGAGTAACATTTTAATATGTTTCATGTTAACTATAATTATATGATTGTGTTTTATATAACATTATGCTATTTGGGCTTTCATGAACCTTTTTTTTATGTAACATGTTATTATTCGAATATGTCTCATAATATTGTTACATTTTATTATATATGAACGTTTATATAACAATATGAATTTATGGTTGGTTATATATAATTGTGTACTATAAGTCATTAAATTGAGTCTCATATTGACAAATATGTAACATGTTCTCATGATTATATAAATTCTTTTTATATAATATAACTTCATTTTAAATTTGTTTTGTATGGTTAAGTTGAATATGTTAGTGATATTTCTCAAAGTATTAATCACTTTAACGCTAATGCTCTCCATGAGTTTTGTTTTATGGAAAAATATGATAATTAAATTATAAAACCTTCTAATTTATATCTGTATGTGGTGGTTATGAGCTTGGCGGCATGAATGATGAGGTTTTTCATAATTTAGTTTTTTGAAAATATGCGTAATGTCCATCTATTAAATATATACTTGTAGATATGGCAATTAAAACATGATTGGTGATTTACTTACCAATTAAAAGCGGGATAGCAGTAACTATGGCACATAGTGTCAGAAGATTCAATTTCTTCTAAACGAGTGTAGAGTATTAGAACACTTGATGGCTTCCTAGGTCTCCTACGGTAGGCAAACATGAGAATGGAAAGTAATCAAGAGAGAACCTAAAGGCACACCAAAAATAGTCTAAGAAGGATCGATCAACACGCTATAGTATGTTGTGTTGCATGCATGACGATCTAGTGGGGGAATTTGAAAGCTATTCCACTGTTGAGTACATATGGGATCAGCTTAGCATCAGGTTTGACTAGATTCATTTACCCTTGAAGATCTAGAACTGCGGGTGGTCTTCCCAAAAGGAAAATTTTCAAGGGCAATAGAGAGAAGAATATAGCACGTTCGAAGTACTATAGCTGTAGAAATAAGGGACCCTGTGCTCTGGATTGTTCTAAATCAACCAAGGTACCTTTTTTCATAATTACTCTAGAATAATATGTGTGCTCCCAACCATTGGTTGCCAATTTTGATCCCTAGTCGATTGTAGATGACCACTGTCGCAAGTGCACTAGTAGTCATAGTATAAATAAAAAGATCGCTCCTCAGGGACCAATGTAATCTATTGCGTTTTGTCTATCAAAATATGCTAAGTAAAGTTCTAACTCAAGAGGGTTTGATTTAACACCTTCTAATTCACTAATTTTAAATCAATTAAGGAAGGATGCCTAGGAATTCATGTAGTTATGAAAGTTAATTGGATCAAAATGATAAGCAAGTGCTTTTCTCTAATCGGTTAATCTCGAGAAATTACAATCTCTCCAAAAATTTGGTCTATTCTTTCAAAATCAACCAAATTTGCCTAAACTAAGCAAAAGTCGTTTTTTCAAACTAATTTGTCTTAATCCAATTAAATATCTTTGATTACTCTGTAGTCCTCCTAACATGCAAATCTCTATTTTGAGACGACGTCATATCATGTTTTATCAAGCAGTCTAACAATCAAATGTCACTTTTCAGTTTTTCACACAATTGTTTCAAGTGTGCAAGCAAACTTTGGCCAAAAATCCACTCACAACATGACAATCACTTGATAAAATGAAACCAAACCAATTACGAAATACGCACAATTCTATAGATTAAAACATGATCCAACTACACTTTCATAAACTACTAAATCCCTAGACAAAATAAAACTACTCACATATGGTAAAAGATTAAACACCTAACCAATGTTTTGACGAAATCTCAGAGGAAGAGCTTGATTGAGGTAAGCCTTTCAACCAAGGGTTTCAAACCGCCTCTAGATCAAACACACACTCTCAAGATTTCTCACTAAAACAATAATCAAACTAAGAATCTAAACTAAAAAGAACAAAATTTGAGAAAGAACATAAACTATGCTATTCTTACTTGCTTTTTCCATTGCTGCTGAACAACGCCTTTTATAGAAAAATCTGGATGTTTTCAGCCACACAGCTGAAGGAAAATGAAAAGGCAACAATTTCAACCTCACGACGGTTCGTGGCAGGCACCATGGTCCGACCGTGGTCTTTGCTGGAACCGATTTTCTATTCTTTCCTTGCTCCATGGGCGTAGCAACACGTGGGTGTCCGTGGGGGAGGTCAAAATACATCTAATAAGGGTCAAATGCTGGGCCAAAAGGGCCTAAAATCCTGAAAAATATATCAAACAATCATACCCAAATATAAATCGAGAATAGGAGTACAGATTATGACATTAAGCACATAATTTGCCTAAAAATGTTGCAAAATAGCCCTAAAATGATGTATACTTTAGGCACTTATCAAACTTCCCTATGCTTAAACTGTTGCTTAGCTTATTCTCAAGAAATGCTAAAACCAAAAATAATATATAGAACCTCCCCAAGATAGATATAAGTAACATTCCAATAGCAAAGTTGATCCAAAGGTAGCCTAACAAAGATGTTAAAAAAAATCATTAGCAAACAAATTAGGGAATGAAATTTTTGAAAAACCACTTGATAGACCATAATGTCAAACTTGAATCAATCCCCCTAAATCATCAAATACAGTCATTCAACATATGAAACAAATGAAGCTAGCAGGGCCGGTAGAACCCTACCATAGTTATATGGCACTCATCACTCATGTGTTTGAAAACGTATACATAAAGGTTTCGTCAATTCCCATTCCTTAGAATTAAATCTACAATAAGCTTGACACGACTCTCAAATTCGCCGTCACTAAAATGCGAGCATACTAGACAATCATGAGGACTTTCATAAGGTTGTAATCGAAACACACTAAAATACAACCTAGAATGAAAAGAAAATTAAATGCACTTACTAAAATACTACTAAACAAAACTAAAACCTAAAACAAAAACTCCAAAAACTTTCTCAAACAACATATACAAAGTATAAGTACACCAAACCAATTTAGGCATCAGACACAAAATATAATAACTAACTCCATCATACTTGAATCACACATTGCCCTCAATGTGGGCACATAATAGAAAAAGGGAAGGGGAGTAGCACAAAGTAATAAAAAAGGAGGTGGGAGAGGAGGAGGGGGTGGTTGGCCATAAGAGATATGTCAATCTCGCTAGGTCTCTAGACATGCCCTATAGTCTTGGAAGTATTGAGTTTGGGTAGCAAGCATTCTACGAAGCTCATTTTGTCGCTCTTGGACAAAGTCCCAAAGAGCGGCGTTGTCAGAAGCAACAAATACTTGAAGGGGAACTTGCTCCTCTCAAATGGATCTAAAGGTGTCTTAGAGGTCGATATAGTCAGGAGGGGTGCTTGAGAGGAAGAATTAGGTCCTACTTGACTAGAATGAGGGGCTGGATGATGGTGTGCGGGTTGAACAACCTCATCATCACCAGGTACACAACAAAGGTTAGCCCGGTGCAGTAAGGTGGTTCGATCGACATTGGGAAGCGGCAAAAGCCGATCCCCATGGTAAATCCAACATAAACACCCAGCCTCAACTTTACAGAAGTTCATAATTTCAAAAGCAGCTTGATCAAGCCGCTCGGACTCGGAAACTCTATCCCCAGGGTTTGGCTCATTATCCAAAAATCTAGCAATAGTAGCCATAATCCCACCTACGGCTATCCTACCTTTAGTGCTAACAGTAGCACTATGCAACTGACAGGCCAAAAATGAACCAGGGTCAAGCTAGACACCATCAAGCACACAGGACAAAAAGTACAACTCATACAATCTCAGGACATTCAAAATATTGTCCAAAGCAAAGAAACAACAAGCTAAGATTTGCTAAGCTAATCTAATGCAAGGGTTCCTAATATGAGTGCACTTTGATGAACTAGTGTTGTACCTAACACTCCACGAAAGTTCACCCCAAAATGCATTCGGATTGAATTCGCAGAGGACTCGGCGGTTTGGTAAATCCGTGCTAGGTGAAAAATCAAATATACCATTAAAGGTACTTAAGTTCAACTCGTAAAATTGTCCCTACAAATAAAATGATATGTACCCAGCTTGACGTTGAGGCCCTCTAGTGGCTTCGACATGGAGTGTAATCAAGAACTCTAGGGTTAGGTCCCGGTATGTCTGCGCTTTTGTTTTTAAAAAGTGTCCCATACCACGTCGTGCAAATAACCACCAAATATCATCTAACATTCGTAATCGAGCTAACAATTCCTCATCAAAATATCTAATTGCCACAACCATGCGTTCATTCAAACAAGTATATCTAGCAACATGACCAGGATGCGTTAAACCAAGGGGGTGAGGAATGCTACCTTGAGCTTACGCATTGGTGGAGGTTCGGGATGTCCTTTGAGGTCTGGTTGGTATTTGACTTGCGGATCCAACCTCCTTGGTACTCCTTTGTCTTTTGGTAGGTGTTGTTGTTGCAAAATGAACCAAAAACCAAAACTAAAACCTGAATAAGAAAATTTGAAGAAGAAAAATGAAGAAATTAAGTAAAAAGAAGAAGAAGAAGAGATAGAAAAAGATAGGTATGGTGGATGAGTGAAGTGAGATGAGTTAGAAGAAGAAGATGAAGAAAGAGATGAAATTTGTGTGGAAAGAGAAAAGATTACATCAAAAGGGAGGATTTTGGGTGAAAATAGGTGAAAATTTGAGAAGAAATGACGTAAGAATGGACGTTATGGTTATGGAAGTTTAGAGAGAGAAAATGGAGGTAGAGAGAAAGACTACGGCGAAGAAGATGAAATGTGAGGGAAAATGAGGGGGCATCGCGGTCAAAGACCTAGATCGTAGGACGTAGCAAGTCACCACGGGCCCACCATGGTCTCTACTAACTCATTTCTTTTTTTCAATTTTTCTAGGTTGGCACCCCAGGGCTGCGGTGCTGGGTACCCTGGTCATGGTGCCAAAAATTTTATTCCATAGTTTTTGTTTTCTCTCCTTTTTTTCTACAAAAATAGTAAAAGTCAAAGCTAAGGAAGAAAAAAAAGGAAAAGAGCTTGGGTTGCCTCCCAAGAAGCATTATTTTAATGTCAAGAGCTTGACGCTTCTTCTTTGCATGTTCCAGATCAGTAAGTGTATGGACGATGGCCTTATCACGGACCACAAAGTCAAACTTTTTTAGTTGAAGGTACCATAGCAAAAGCTCGGGTTGAAAGTCCTTCGTCTCCCTAACTTGATACCATAACGCATTATCAGAATACAAAACAAAGCGCACTTGTGGCCCATCAGATGGGCTACTGTTAGACCTGGCAAATGGGTCATTCGAATCGGGTACGGGTCGGGTCAAGTTTGGATCGGGTCATGTTCGGGTTAAGTGACATTTCAGGTCGTTTCGGTTTGGGTCGGGTATGGTTCGGGTCGGGTCAATTTCGGGTCAACCAATTTTTGGTGAAATGCGCTACTCATGCCAAAACAAGCAACTTTGTTGAAAATTTGGGGTCGGGTATGGTTCGGGTCGGGTCAATTCAGGTTTCGGGTCCACTTTCGGGTGAGCATATTTCGGGTGTCGGGTCGGGTATGGGTCCGGGTCATTCGGTTCGGGTTTCGGGTCTCGGGTCAGTTTTTCCAGGTCTAGCTACTATCGACTTGTTCAACTCCCAAATCAAAATCTGCATCAAAGCCTTCCATAGGGGGACAAAGAGAGAACAACCTGGGCAAACCTGCAATAGTCGCTCATAGAAGACTCATAAGAAACATGGGCCACAACCTTGGGCATGTTAGGTGGCATAGGAGCGGAAAACTCCACCTTAACATACCTTTGGTCGGGGTTCTCATGAGAAATCTAGTTTAAGTCAGGAGGATCTTCATAATTCAAGACATCCTCCACATCAATGTCAGGGGAAGAGAAAATTCATCCAATATAGAAGAATTAGGAGAAACCACTTTCTCCTTCATATGACAAAACACAGCATAGCGTCCTTCCACCTCAAAAGTTATACATCCCTTTCTTACATCAATATGGCAACCAACTATAGCCAAAATGGGCTGACCTAGGATAATTTGAGCATCATCTGTCTCGAGCATATCAACTATGATAAAGTGCTCAAACACCCAAATATCTCCTATATTGACTAGCACATTATCCAATCTACCAATGGGTTGCATCTCATAATCGTCCGCTCACTATAGTGAAAAGGGTACGGCTTGTAATGGTCATAGGTGAAGCTTATGAAGCAAAGAGTATGACATTATATTGACACTTGCACCTAGATCACGTAAAACTCTCTCAATTTTCACCTTTCCCACAATACAGGGGATAGAAAAACTACCTAGGTCAGGGAGCTTAGGTGAAAAAACTGTGGGCATCTCTATAGTGTCAGTCTCTATCAATGTAGCAGTCTTGCCACCATCATTCCTCTCCTTACTTCCATCCATGATTATTTTCTTACCCTCTTCCATTGGTATATCCTTAGGGTCAATAAAGGCCTCTACTTCTTCCTTCAAGGTGACATAATTACATTGCTTACGAGGGTTAGGTTCGGGCTTGCTAGGAAGTCTCTCTGGGGGTGTAGATGAAAAGCTAGCATTTTGGGCAATCTATGCTTCCAACCTCCTATTATGAGTTGTAAGCACATCAACCTTTGAGGCTAATTGCTTAATATACTTATCCTGTTTTTGTTGTGTCGTACGCATACTTTCCATCATTGCTTCTAAATTAGACTTTTGGGGTACTTGTGAAGGAAAATGAGGTCTTTGAAAACCAAGAGGTGGTCTAGCATTCATTGGTGGCATATTCAAAGGGTTTGGATTATACCTATATGACAAATTCGAGTGATTCTCCCAATCCGAATTGTAAGTACTAGAATATGGGTCATACGCCGATGTCGAGTTGAAGTTTTGAACATAGTTAGCTTTGCTAGGGTCTTAGGAAAAGGGCTTCAACGTGACAATTCAAAGTCATATGCTCAATAGAACCAGAAATTTTACAAGGGGAATGGGCACTAGAATTCAATGCATTAACATTCATTCGATCCAATCTTTGAGTCACAGCATCTACTTTAGCAGAAAGCAAAGTAAGCAGATCAACTTCAACCTTACCTCCAACCTGTTTGGGCTGGCCTCGCTTGGTGGACCATTGGAAATTGTTAAGTGTCATCTCCTCAATTAAGTTAACGACTTCATTCTCAGTTTATTCATCAAGGCTCCTCTTGCCGCCGCATCAATGTAGACCTTATAGTTTCGGTCACACCATTATAAAAAGCTTGGATAATCATCCAATGTTAAAGAACATGTGTAATCACAAATTCCAAGTCTAAGATGAATTGGACAGCAACTCGGATACAAGATTGAATTTTTGTATTGATTTGAATGTATGGATACAATCTCTATGCCTACAATTATTCTCTGATTCTATCTCTTTCTGGGATGGATTTTTCAACCTTTGAATCAAAGGGGGTAGGAGCTTATTTATAGAAAAACTTCTCCCTCCCCCTTGAAAATCAAGATGGGCCTTGACTAGGATCTTGGGCCTTTCAATCAGGCCTCATCCTGAATTGCTTTGACCTAAGAGTCATATACTTTGACTTTGACTTTCACTTTAATTTGGGAGTCTTCCGGGCTTGGGTCGTGCATTTACTTGGAAGCTGCCTCGAGTAATGACTCGAGAGCCATTTGCCGTTTGATTTGGGAGTCAATTTAGGCCTTGACCATTGACTTTGAATTTGACCTGGTTTCGAACACGCCTTGACGTTGTTGGGGCATTAGGTCGTAACTTGACTTAGTAGTCGCCTTGAGCCTTGTTTTTGGGCTTTAACTTGAGTGTTGACTGAGTCTTGACTTAGAAGTCATTTGGATTTCATCTTGGGCTTGACTTATGAGTTTTTTGGACCTGGTTTGTTAGTCTTTTGGGTCTGATTAAACTAATTAAAAGTGTTGGTCCAGTTAATTAATTCGATTTTATTGTGGTACGGCACATAAAATTTTTAGTGCTTACAAATTGTCCCCTCAAGACTAGATCACGTACAAGATTTTTTAAATGTGAGCGACCTCTGGAATTTTTTTGAAATGCACTATTTGGGTGCCTATCAACTTGACTTATTATGCCGTCAATTTATTGATGCTACCTCCTCTCTTCCCCTTTTTTTTTTTGCTTAGGGTGGGTTGTACCATCATTTTATACTATGTCAACCATAGTCGTGCATCTATGAAGTCAAACTGATAAGTTGACTTCAAGCAGCCCATAGCTAGTTGCCATTGAATCCTACGTTTCTTAGGGCCTCAATTTGTATAACATTGGCCAATTTAGGCATGCTGATCCAAATCAAATAAGCCCAACCCGTTTTGTTTTTTCACTTTTTCCTTCCTACTTCTCCTTGGGTGTGGGCTGGCATGCGTTTCTCCTTTCCATTTTGTTTTTTTCTTTACGCGTGCTCGTCTAGCCAGATTGGGCTTCCCTTTTCTTTCGCCCTTTTTTTTGTTTGCGTGGACTTGGACCGGACTTTGTCCATCCCAGAGCCTAGCCTGGCTTTTTTCACTTACAACACAACACATGACCTCTTTTTTTTGTTAATTGGACTGGGCTGGCCTGGGAGCTTCTTCTTCTCTTTTTTTGTTTTTGTTTTTACACATAGGCCTGGACTGTTCCCGTTTCTTCTTCATTTCCTCAACCAGCCACCATGGTACCCAGTAACCTCCTCTGCACAACCCCTCCCACGCTACTGTCTTTGCTACTGGTGGTTCATGGTGGTGACCCTTCAAAAAACCTAATCTTTGCACCATTTTTTTGATCCTTGTGGCTTTAAAGGTAGACCCTTCTCACTCCTTTCCTTTTCTCTTTTTTTTTTCTTGATCAGAACATGTGACTTACCTTGTTGTTGCTGCTGCTAGGATCTCAGTGCTTGGCTATTTTAAGCTCTCTTTTTGAATCACTAGCTTTAGAATCGTCATTGCCATTTTGCCACACCCAGAGATTTCGAAGCTTGGGCTAAGGGGGAGAATGGTGGGCTGTATTGGCAACCAAAACCAAGGGCATCCATCTTGCTGCATTTGATTCTCAGTGGAAGCCTCTCAAGCTACACCACTTTTCTTTTCAATCTTTGTAGCTGGTACCCCTATCTCTGAAGCTTACAATTTCACTTGTTTAACTGAATGAAAGATGAAACTTTTCTTGATTAAAGCCTTTGCCTTTGCACAGATTATAACTCTCATTTCAATCACGTTATTGGTGTTTGTTTTTTTTTTTAATCCTGGAAGGAGGAGGTTGAGATGGGTTTTGAGTGGTAAAGAAGGAACGGCATTTGAGCATGTGTGCATTTGGGTTTATTTGGGCTGATGAGTGCATTTGGGTTCTGTTCATTTTTTTTTTTTTTGGCTCGGTTCGATATATGCATTTAATGAGGTAAGTGAGTGTTGAGCATGTATGGCACATAGAAGAAAAATGAATGAGCATTTGACCCAACGATCAGTTTATATCAGGTGGGATTTGTCTAAGCAGTTGCTTGAGCAGGTTTTGGGTCTTTTTTTTTTTAGGGAGTGGTTAGTTTATATCGGGGATTAGAAGAAAACGAGTGAGGAAGGGAGTGCTGAGGGTTATAGGGAATGACACCATGATATGGACATGTGCTTGAGGAAGAAAGGGAGAGTGAAAAAAGATTAAAGCTTGGCCCCTTTTTTTTGTTCAACTTCTCTATGAAATGACGCACTTAATACTAAATTGCACCAAGGTGTTGCCTTACCCTTTTCCTTGCACATTGATGGCTTTATTGCTGTTTATTCTTGTCTTGGCCTCCCATACGCTTTATTGACTTGGATGAAGGCCAAAAATTACTCCAAGGGGAGACCTTTTGTTTCTTCTCTCTTTTTTATGAAGGCTAATGCTTTATGAATCGAGGATTTGGAATGTATCGAAGTGCCAAGCTTTAGGGGTAAAGGCAACAAAATAATTTTTATGCCTTTAACAACTTGCCATTTTTTATAGCAAAGTTATGCCTTGAAAGGCCAAGTTATGGCCAAGTTATGTGAAATTTACAATGTTGTGTCTTTGCCTTGAAGGACTTGCCTTTTTTTTTTATGACCATGAGTAATAAAGGTGGTAACTTTGGCTTAAATAAATCCAAAGGAAGGTACTTCATCAGCCTGAAAAGTCTTCTCATGCCTACTTGTGCCGTTGTAGCATCACATTCATTTATTGTCACAATCTCTCATGTCCCAACATCATGTTTATTTGTTGAAAGGCGGCATTTATTATCGGTGCAACGTCATGCTTACCTGTTGAAAGGTCACATTTTTTGTTTGTTGCTTGTTATGTTTTTGCGTGCCAAGGCCCTTCATTTTAATTTTTTTTTCCGTTTGTACTATTGCTTGTGAAGGTTGAGAAGCCATTTGAAGAACCATTTGCAAAATGGTTCGCCACTAGGCATTTTGGTGCCTAGAATGGATACCTACATATATGAAAGTGATATGAAGACTTGAAGAACCACTTGCGAAATAGTTCGGCACTGGGCCTTTTGGTACCTAGAACGAAAGCGCATGAAAGTGGTATGAAGACTTGAAGAACCACTTGCGAAATGGTTCATCACTAAGCCTTTGGTGCCTAGAAGAGATACCTATACGCATGAAAGTGGTATGAAGACTTGAAGCACCACTTGCGAATGGTTCGCCGCTAGGCCTTTGGTGCCTAGAACGGATACCTATACGCATGAAAGTAGTACGAAGACTTGAAGAACCACTTGCGAAATAGTTCACCGCTAGGCCTTTGGTGCCTAGAACGGGCACCTATACGCATGAAAGTGGTATGAGCAACGAGGAGCAGTTGGGCAGCTGAAAACTAATATTTTGAATGATTTTCCTTCACGCTTTTCCCTTTTTTAATATTTGTTTTGCCTGTACGCCACTTTGTTTGTTGATTTCCTTCCTGAAAAAGAAGCTAACTTTGTGTTCTCTTCTATTTTCAGGTGATTTATAATGGTGCATCTTAAGAAATTTCAGTGTGACGGCAAGCTTTTGCTTTCCATCGCGGATAAGCAAGATGACAAACCCCAGTCAGCGAGTTGCTTCCGGGTTTACCGTTCTTTGAGGAACTAAAGGCCAATCAGGTGCTTGCTATAGAGCCATCGTCCTTTCTTCCTAAGTTTTCCATCTGGGTCGAAAAAGGTGCAGAGGATGATTCGGTTGGGTACTTCCTGCAGAGCGTGAATCACGATCAGTCCAGCCTTCTCACTGAATTTCCTATGCTCGGGCGCCGCATTATATCCGGGCAATCCAAATGGGGCCCGAACATACTTCTTTATGGAGATTTTGGCTATATTCCCTAGTACTGGGAATGGACAGAGCATGTGCGCTCTTGTTTTGAGGTGCGCCTATAGAGATGGGCCTTATACTAGGCGATGTATGCCTCGCTTTACTCCTACAGTTGCGACATGCATGTTTTGCGCGTCCTTTGTGAGAGTTGGTGTCCTAACACCAATACTCTTCACACCATATCTGGAGAGATGTCCATCTCCATATGAGACTTGCACAAGCTTGCCTGGCTCCCAATTAGCGGCAAGATTTGTTATGAGGCTATCCCTAGCATCCAAGCTTTTGAGTATCAGGACAAGCAGAATTTCAGGACTATGCCATCCTCTTGCAAATTCCTGTTTGCTACTTTTAGAAGCTTAGAAAAGATGCCTATCTATGAGAAGGGCATCAATACTAAAGCTTAGATTGATTTCTGATGTGAGAAGAAGCTTATCTATAACCCACCGACAAGGTGTCGCCCTCGTAGCTCAACTCGAACAAGGACGCAAAATCCTAGTGGCCAGATTCAGCCTTAAGATCTTTGTTGGAGTTGTGATGAGTTGGACGTCTTCAGAAGTCTAGGGGTTCCCGAAGAGAAGAGGGAGAGCACCTATCTTGCCGCGTTCTTGTCATGTTGGCTATGCGCTTTTGTACTTCCTGAGATCGGGGAGAAGTTCATTCACTCAGGAACTTTTAAGGTCGCTAGCTTAATGGCATTTGGTACCACTTTCAATCTAGTAATCCCTGTGCTAGTAAGCATTTATTGTGGCCTTAGTGGGATTACTAAGGCTGTGAAGCCTTCCCATTCACATTCATTCTTTCCCTGTCACTACCTCCACGGATGGCTTGCTCATTATTTCAAGAAACCACCATGTATTGCAGCCTCTCCCTCCGGGTCCTTTGATGGTGCGCTACTTCGGGTCACAAATGACGTGCAATAATATTAGGGATTCTTGCAAGCTTATACATGGGGGAAAATTCTCTAACTTGGGATGTCTAATGTTGGGAAGAAACCGATTAGAGATCCTTATCGACGATGGAGATTTGGATGATGATAAGTCAGGCTACTTGATCTCCGTTCGAGATGGTTTCCTTCCTATTCACTGAGGTGTGACCTTCTATGTTGAACCCTACAGCCTGCATCGGTTCAGTAAGCAATTTGGGTTCTACCAAGGGACTCCCAGTGTACTTCTCGAGGATCCGCGCACCCAAGTGGTGTCATATGATGACACCCTTGTATATTGGAAGCGGCTCCTATTCTTGGAGACTATGTCTCAGGGCTTTCTTCCTTGTCGTTCCCTGACATTAAGTCAATGTATCTCCTCAGCTTACAAGATTTGGTGGTCGAATGTGACCATTAATGACCTTCGATCTAATGCTTTCATCTTGCAGAAGAGTACGGAAGTAAATTTGTCCAATCAAGACAAGGATGTAGAGGTTAGTTCACCGAAGATGGCCAAGGGGAAAAAAAGAAAGGATCATGTGGTAGATTTAGATCCTAAGGGACCGGAGTCTAGTGGTGACGCTAAGCCAGAGTTTGAGGGGAACTTCAGACATGGGGGGCGCAAGAGGTGCGAGACTGTGTCCCCCAGGGATACTAGAGTCAACCTTGGGGATGACTTTTTTGATAACTCCCAAAGCTGCTTAGGCGAGCCAGTTAATCTTGAGGACGTATGCTCCCTTCCTTTGCCTTTTTATTATCATTTTCTTTTCCCTTGTTCCTTTGGTTTTTGATTAGTATGGAATGATTCCATACTTATTTTGTTTCAGCCCTCTATTTTTTTCTTTTTTTTAGATTGGGGAGTTTGACCTAATGCAAGAGGATACACCCATTGTCGACGAGTAGTTACTCGATGATGTTAGCCGCGCAGTTAGATCATCTGTACCCAAGGCAACCCTAATCATTGGCAAGGACATTAAGATTGTGAGGAGGCAAACATCACCTCACAAAGTTGGGAGTTCAGCTTCCAGAGGGACAGAGGCCTTGCGTGCATCAGCTACCTAGAGCCGGCATTCAGTTAATGGACCCAATTATGTTGAGGTAGCCACAAGGGGGTTACTCTCTACTACTACTAATGTTGGCACTCCTGAGGGTTTGAAAGGAAGACCCTCTTATGTTGTTGCTCCCTCCACTACTTCTTTCTATCCCAGACCTGGCTCCTAAAGTATCTTCACTGCTGTCATACAAGTGATGGGGTCTGAGTACTTGACTAGCTTGAAGAATGTGAAATTTGATGAAGTAGAGGGAAAACTTCAAGGTGCCCCAATGATTTACATGGGGATTGAGCGGCTTTATGGAGACCCAACCCCTTTGAGGAAGAAGGTGGAGGATTATGGGAGTGCTGTATTGACTTTCTTATCATTAAAGAAAGTAGCTTCCTCATGCTGCCACCCAGATGATGTAGCAAAGGAGAAGACCTTGTGCACTGAGCAGGCCGATCTGGTGTGCACATGCCTTGCCACAGTCTGAGCAGATCTTGATGCCTCGACGGAGAAACTCAAGGGAGTGGAGCAAAAGATTGTTGATTTGGAGGACGCACTTCGCCTTGCTCGGAAAGAGGAGCGCCAGCTTAAGGGCGACGTCCAGGTCCAATCTTCCCTACTAGAGGCTGCCGAGTAGGAAGTTGATGTGAGATCCAAAGCTCTTGTTGACCATGAGATGGTGACCACTTTTTTTCCTAATGATGCAAAGGAATTGGAAAGGCATGAGCAAGTCATGCTAGCGCAACAATCCTCACTCAGCCTTGGCACTTGGATGGACACCAACTGATGTATCACTCAGCTTGTTTTGTTGTTTCTTCTTTTTTTTTGTAATAAACATTTATAATGGACTTTGTGTCCTCCTTCATATGAAATTTGGTCAACCCCCTACAATCCCCTTTTATTATGTTTGACTGTACTCGGTAATTTGTTTACCAAGATGCCTACATACTCATGGAAATATTGCGATTTCCAATAAAGATTAACTCATCACGTAGCTCAACAAAATATATTTTGTATATATTTGTTTTGTCGTCCACAGTTTATACTCTTGCAGGCCAGAAGTATTACAAGGATTTTTTTGTTTGAGTTTGTTGTTTTTTTTCTCTTCATAGTTTATACTCTTGCGGGGCAAGAGTATTATAACAGAATTTAACTTCAAAGAACGAGCAGTTTAGGCTCTTACTTAGGAGCTTTGCAACATCCTATTTCAAGGATAACAGCGCTTCAAAAACTTGTTGTTTATGGGTCCTACCCGAACCCTTGTCCATCTACTATCTTGTAGGCACCATTTGAGTATACCTCACAAATAACATAAGGTTTTTCCCATTTGGGAGCGAATTTGCTTCCTATCTTGTGGGTCATGATGACCAACCTCTTCAGTGGAAGCGCCTGGTCACCAACATGTAACGAGTGCAGCCGAACCTTTTTGTTGAATGCTCTTGCTAGACGAGCTTGGTAACATTCTAGCTTCTGTTGTGCCTGAAGTCTTTTCTCGTCAAGGGCCTCCAGCTCAGCTAAGCGAAACTTATGATTTTCATCTTCTCTCAAACCTTCCTGTATAGCAATGCCAAGCAATGGGATTTGAAGCTCTAATGGTATAACGACCTCAACTCCAAACACTAGAGCAAAGGGGGTCAATTGTGTGTTTACGTCTTGTATGTGGTTCGGTATGCCCAAAGAGCCTCCCTTAGCCTTTCATGCCAATCCCTTTTAGACTTTGCGACAAATGTTTTGAGCAAGTTGCAAAGTGTTTTATTAAAGGCTTCCGCCAGGCTGTTTGCAGGCGCATGGTAGATGGAAGACTTGTACTGGGCAAACTTAAACTTCTCGCACAGGCTAATTATCAGGCTATTGACGAAGGGCTTACCATCATTGGTGATGATGTATCTTGACACACCATATCGATAGATAATGTGTGTCCTTATCAAGTCGGTCACATTTTCATTTTTGACCTCCCTTAGTGGAATTGCTTCCGCCCATTTATAGAAGTAATCAGTGGCAACCAAGATGTAGGCGTGACCAGCAAGATTTAGGCGTGATTAGTTTAATGACATCAAGCCCCTATGCCTCAAAAGGCCAAGATGCCACCGTTGGGTGGAGAGGTTCTGGAGGTTGATGTATGAAGTTAGCATGGAACTAGCAAGCACCACACCTCTTTGCATAATTTATACAATCTTACACCATAGTGGGCCAATAGTAACCCATCCTCTTAATGCGATCGTGTTGTCTAGGCCTTGATTGGTGTGCTCCACATAGACCTCAATGAGCTTCCGCGATTACTTGCTTTACTTGTTCCATATCCAAGCATTGTAACCAAAGGCCAAGAAAAGAGTGTTGATAGAGCGCTTCATTGTAGTAAAGAAAGCTCGAAGCTCTCTGCTAGATTTCCATCTTATGCCTTGAGTCACTAGGAAGTTCTCCATGCTCTAAGTACTTAATTATAGGCTAACGCTAGTCTTCTGCATCTATTTTAAGAACACAGATCATGTTAACGTCTTCCTCTGAGTCTTCATCCTCGGGCGGAACAACCCAGCAGCTACATACTGGAATGGTCATTCATTGTTCTGCCCCCAGTGCCAAAGTGGCTGCAAGGCTTGTAAGTGCGTCAGCTATCTTGTTGGCACTCCTTGGCACATGCTCTAACTTGACTACGTCCAACTTGTTTAGCAGTCATAATGCTTGCTTATGATACGGGACAAGGTCTTCTTTCTTAACCTCGTACTCTTCAAGTAGTTGATTGATGACCAACTCCGAGTCACCATATATGTTGAGGTCTCTAATCCCCATCTTAATAGCCATTTGAAGACCTAAGTTGAGTGCTTCGTATTCTGCCACATTGTTAAAGCATAATTGAGTAAGTACAAATGAACACAGGAGAATATGCTTTTTAGGGGAGACGAAAACCACTCATGCACTTGCACCATCTCGCCTAGCTGCTCCATCGAAATGCATTTCCCAAGGAGGGAGGGTATCAATGTAGAACACTTATTCCTCTGGAAAATCATCATTTAGCTCCCAATCATCAGGAACTGGATGATCTGCTAAGAAATCTGCCAATGCTTGCGCCTTAACCGCTCTTTATGGTACATAGACAAGATCATAGTGCTTTACAATTACAACCCATTTTGCTAGTTGTCCATTTAAGATTAGCCTAGAAAAGATGTACTTAATGTCACTAGCTTTGGAGACCACTTGCACTGTATAGGCCTGCATCTAATGTCTGAGTTTCTGAATGGCAAAGATGAGTGACAAGCACATGTTTTCAATGGGGAAGTACTTCAATTCAGCACCAATCAATGTACCACTTAAGTAGTATAAGGCGACTTCTTCTCCTTCCTTATTTTGCTGTACATGTATTGCTCCTAAGGATTTTTCCTGAGCTGCAATGTACAGTCTAAAAGGCTTGCCAGGGATGGGTGCCCCTAACACCGGAGGATGGGACAAATACTCCTTTATTTTCTTAAAAGTTGTACGATACGATTCGTCCCACTCAAACGGTGTACCCTTTTTCACAAGGTGGCTAAAGGGATGGCAACATCCTGCAAGATTTGAGATGAATCTTCAGGTATATGCCATCCATGAAGCTCCCTGAGATTCCTAGGCTCAGGCATATCTTAGATGGCCTTAATCTTCGACTAGTCGATCTCAATCCCTTTGTGATGAACGTTGAAACCCAAGAATTTTCTAGAGGTGACACTAAATGCGCACTTGAGTGGGTTCATCTTCAATTGACATCTCCGTAATCACATAAAGATTAGACGAAGATCTTGTATGTGGTCTGCCCTCTTTTTGGACTTGACCACCAAATCATCGACATAGCACTCGACTTTTTTATGGAGCATATCGTCAAAAATTGTTTGTGTTGCCTTTTGGTAAGTTGCTCCTACATTCTGAAGTCCGAAGGGCATCACCTTATAGCAAAAAATGCCTTTGGGTGTGCAGAAAGCTATGGCCTCTTGATCTTCTGGCACCATCAGAATCTAATTGTATCCAGCTATACAATCCATGAATTACAATGCTTCATGCCCTGTAGTTGAGTTGATCATGAGTTTTGTGACAGGCAGCGAAAAATCTTCTTTTGGACAAGCGTCGTTGAGATCCTGAAAGTCCACACAAATACAAAGTTGCCCATTTTTCTTCCTGACAGGCATGATGTTTGTGATCCATGTTGGGTATTTGACCTCGCGATTGGATCCTGCCTCTATGTGTTTGTTCACCTCTTTTTTAATTTTCGGTCCAAATTCTGGGCAAAAACGTCGCTGAGGTTGCTTTTGAGGTGAAATACCCCTTTTGATAGATAGGCGGTGGACTGCGACCTTTGGATTCAACTTCGACATTTCTTTATAGCTCCAAGCAAACAAGTCCTTGTACTTTGACAGAAGTTCCAAGTACTGCTTTTCCTCTTTGGGTGTAAGTGATGATCTTACAAAGATAGGGCAAGGCTCTTCATTTGTTCCAAGATTCAACTCCTTTAACTCACCAACTATAGCCTACCCCCCATCTTCAAAAGTCGCAGAAGTGTCTGCCGGCTCTATCACTGAGTTTGAGTTATCACATCTGTGGGCTGTGATATGATTAGAAGAAATAACTTCTTCCTTCTCTGCCTCTTCATTAGAGTTAGAGGTCTTTTGTTGACCTATGAAGATCATGGTATGCCTCTTTATTATTAATGAACCATCCGTCTTAACATCCAAGCTGGAGAAACACTTTATACGAGAAGGGCTAGAGCTTTGAACATCATTTATCTCTCCGAACCGGCTAAATGTAGAACTTTTCTCCTGCTGAAGCTGTGAGCTTGAAGACTTTTCAATAGTTTTAATTCTAGCAAAAACTGAATGCTTTGGCTGGGGAACATCCTTGATTCTGTTGAAGTCAAAGATTTTGTGATCTTTTCCTTTCCCTATACGGATGAATACTAATAGACATTTTTTTTAAGTGGACGATTGTAGCCTATCAAACATAGAGGGCCTTGGCTTAGGTGAAGCACTTTCATCTTCACTCTCATCTACCTCTTCAGCTGAGATGTGTTGAATCACCAACTTCTTGTCCTTTCGTCGCCCAGAGATTCTAGCTGGTTACAGTGGCGTGAAACCCAATCCAACTTTAGAGATGCCTACTGAACCTCTCTGCTCTTGAATCTTTCTCTGAGTTTCAATAAGTCCATGAGGCTTGACTTCGACTACCTTAACTAAGATAGCTGGATTTTAAAAGTCATAACCAGCCTTCTCCATAAGCTTATAGGCGTTGGGATCAAATCCTTCTTCAGTTCACACACTTGGCAAGTCATCGCCTTCTTTAGAAGAAGTGACAAACCCTGAAGTAGGGGGCCGACTCACCTTAGCCTGCCACATCTTGAGGATTAGAACTGTTACACCTCCTTTTAGGGAGGTTATGCTAGGTCCATCACCCATTGTAACTTTGGTCTCGATGCTACTGTCTATGCACTTGCTAAAGGGCGATTTGCCCTCCCTACGGCGATACTTGGGCATGTACCATAAAATTGGTGGCATTGATCCTGTTGAAATAGCAGCCATTTTAGCAACTTGTTCAATATGAGAAGTGGTGCTGCCTTGCTTACTTGCTTCTTTCTCAAGTTATGGCTTAAGAGGATCATCTTTTCTTGCGTCAGGGGCCTTCTTTGTGCCACCTTTGCCTTTGGAAGAAATAGTTGATGGCATGGTTTCTTTAGGTACAGTACCTTCTTCGAAGAACCTCGCATCTGCAAAATGAGACTCAGCTTTAATGAATGGCTTGACATCCCCATTTATTTATTTTTCTCGATCTCGGTACTACTTGAGGTATTGGTGTAAAGTGGAAGCCACTATTACATGTTCATGAAGTAATGGTTGCCCAAGTAATAACCTGTAGGAAGTTGATTACATGGAAGATTGAGGATGTTGATAAATCTCCCATTATCAACTCAATGCGAATCATGCCGATTACGCTGGCCTTCAAGGTTGAAACCTTGAATCATCGTTCGAGTCTCAGAAAGTTCTTCCACTGTGATGCCTAGGTCGTTTATTATAGACTTGGGTATGATGTTGACAGCTGACCCTCCATCTACGATGATTGTGAGGTTTGGATCCCAACAATAACTCATCATCAGTGAAAGTGACCACGGTGTTATAAGAGGCACACTGAACAAGGCTTTCTGTTGATCCTCCCACATCCTTGACTTTGTCAGCATAAAGTTTTGGGCATTGTAAGGCAACAACAACATGTTGGCGCACCTCGTCAGGCAAACAAAAGATTTGCCCTAGCCTATGCGAGCTGGCAAAGCCTCCAGGACAGATAAGGTCTTGCGAGCTACTCTAGGAGACTCCTCTTGTCTGTCACTTCCTTCGTCTTCATGTTCTTCAAGATCGGAACATGAGGTCATGTTGACTGTGACTTTCTCAAAGAAGCCTATTAGGACGAACTCCTCAAGTGTGATAGGGACAAGCGACTCCTACTCAAGGAGTTCAATAGGCAAAATTTTGTGCCTTTTGACGTTCTTGGACTTCATTTTACATTTTAAACGACGAGGACTCTTCTCTCTTACTTGTCTCTTCCTATGGCGGAGAGGTGACGAGTGCATTTAGCTTTGCTTCCTTAGCCTCCGGTGAGTGATAAGAGTTCATCTCTCTTCATCATCATCAGCTTTATCAAAGACATTCACAAAAAGATTAGTCTCTATCAAAGGTCCTTTAGATTCAATTGGAACTACCACAGGCTTCAAACCTCTGAATCGAATTATAATTAATTTATGTCCAAGGAAGGAAATCAATTTAGTATTTACTCTACCATGAGGTCGAGTATGCTTTTGCTTCCAGGGCGATGAAGAACACTTCACCTGGGTAGAAATATGATTTGTCTCAACGATGTCATCCAAATCCAATATTATTTTTCCATCCCTGGCAAGTTGCATAATACACTCCTTGTGTGTAATGCACTTCTTAAGAGGGTGACTAATCACCCTATGATACCGACAATAGTTTGGGTCGGTAACCCTTCCAGCTTCTTTGGGGCGTTTTGACTCTGGAAGCTCTATAACCCATTTTGAAGGAGATCATCGAGCATTCTTGACAAGTCTAAGCCAAGGAATGGATATTTCTTCTCCTGCATCTCCTTCAATATAGAACACTTCTTAGTCGCATCCTTAAATGGCAGACTCTTCTTGTATTCTAATTTCGGCTTTCTTGTAATTCGAATTGGCTGACTTGTGGAGGTGGACATCGCATCTTTGGTCGTGTTCTTAGAGAACTTAACATTCTTCTTGAATTCCACCTTGTCCTTCTTTGACTCAGTAGGATAGGAGGAGTTTCCACGACGATTAGCTATCGTCACCTCCATATCATGTGCTTTAGTTGCCAAATCTTGGAAGGTCGTAGGCTTGCTCATTTGCAAGATGTACAGCAAGTCCCAGTGCATGCCTTGGGTGCACATTTCGACAACGGAGGCTTCAGACAATCGATCCTTCTACCTAAGGCTAAGTGCGTGCCAACGGTTGATGTAGTACAGAACTGGCACTTCTTTCCACTGTTTTGTATGTGTCAGCTCAGTCATGCTGACAGTGCGCTGAGTGCTGTAGAACCTGTTAAGGAACTTGTGTTCCATTTGTTCCCAACTGGCAATAGACTTAGGCTCTAAGTTGGTATACCAGTCAAAAGATAATACCTTTCAATGTCAGGACGAAATGCTTCACTATGAGGTCGCTGTCAGTCCTGGCGTTGTTACATGTCTCAATGAAGTGTTTGACATGCTGCTTTGAGTTACCTTTCCCATCAAACTATTGGAATTTAGGGGTCTTATAACCGTGGGGCATGCAAAGAGCATCAACCCTTTTGGTGTAAGGCTTGGTATATAGGTGAGTTCTGCGCGAACCTTCACCTAGCTGTGCCTTAACAGCATTTGCTATCAAGTCTTGGATTTGCTCAATAATCATTGATCCAGAGGACTTGACGTTTTTAGACATAACGCCTTTCTTTGGTTGCTTCTCATTGTTAGAAGTTTGGACTGACACTTTTTCAGAGTCCTCACTCTCTGAGTCTTTTGAAGAAGATTGAGTTAACAATTTTTCTAACTTCCTGGTCAACTTAGCAATCTTTTGTTCTTGAAGCTTGATGTGCGCTTCCTTTTCTGCGCTCTCCCTGGTGAGTTTTTCTAGGATGGCCTTTATGTCAGCCATCTCCTCTTCCAAAGAGTTGGTGCCTGTCATCATGGCCGGCATGACAATAGTTCTGGAAGACTCAACTTCAATCTCTAACGTGTGCACCCCCTTAGGTGAGGGTGAAGAAGAGTTACTACTATAGTAGTCTTCAACCTCGTAAATCGGAGATTGAAGCTGGAGGTTTTGAATTTCATCCATCTAAGATGATGTCTTTTGTTACGTCTTCCAGTCTTGGAGTATGGATGGGGGCAGTGCAGTTTGCCTAGCAGCGGTCGGCGCAGGAGCTTTCGCCATGCTCCTAGTCTTCATTAAGTGAGCGCACTTGTTAGAAGTGACGCTATCTTCACAGGACCTAAAAGAGAGAGATCCCGCGTTCTTCTTTGTCGAAAGCTTGCACGGCAACGTTCTTTCTGGCCATGTCTTTATTGAAGATGATGTTCTTGCGACTTGAAAGTCTTGATCTTTAGTATAGACAGATGAGAGGTAGAGACGTCCCACCGAGTGAGCCAAATTTGTGATCACAAATTTCAAGTCTAAGATGAATTAGAAAGGAACTTGGATATAAGATTGAATTTTTGTATTGATTTGAATGTATGGGTATAATTTCTATGAATACAATGATCCTCTGATTCTATCTTCTTTTTGGATAGATTTTCCAACCTTTGAATCAAGGGGTGTAGGAGCCTATTTATAGGAAAACTTCTCCCTCCCACTTGAAAGTCAAGATGGGTCTTGACTTGGATCTTGGGCTTTTTAATCAGACCTCATCCTGAATTGCTTTTACTTAAGAGTTATTTGCTTTGACTTTGACTTTGAATTTGACTTGGGAATCTTTCAGGCTTGGGCCAGACATTGACTTGGAAGCCGCCTCGAGCTTTGACCTGATGTTGACTCACGAGTCGTTTGACGTTTGGCTTGGGAGTCGATTTAGGCCTTGACCTTTGACCTGGTTTCGACCACGCCTTGACTTGGATGTCGTTCGAGCTTTAGGTTGTATGACTTGACTTCGTAGTCATCTTGAGCCTCGTTTTTTGGCTTTAACTTGAGTTTCAACTGAGTCTTTACTTGGAACTCATTTGGCCTTCATCTTGGGCTTGACTTGTGAGTCTTTTGGACCTGACCTGTGAGTCTTTTGGGCCTAATTAACCTAATTAAAAGGGTTTGCCCAATTAGTTTATTTTATTTTATTTTGGTATGGCACATAAAATTTTTAGTGCCTACACCATGATGGGGGCATAAGCGCTACAGATCGTTAACCCGCTCCCGAGCTTCATAGACCGTTTCTTCATCTTTTTGCGTAAAGTTGGTGATTTGATTCCTTAAGTTGGTCGTTTTTCTAGGAGGGAAAAACTTGGCGATGAAGGCTCTTGTTAACTCATCCCAAGTGGTAATACATCCCGATGGCAAAGAGTGTAACCAAGCCCTTGTTTTATCTCTTAATGAGAAGGGAAATAAATGCAATCGGATGGCACCAGTAGAGACTGCATTAAGCTTCAATGTGTTGCACACCTCTAAAAAGGTCGAGAGATGTAGATTCGAGTCATCCAAAGGAGTTCCTCCAAACTAGGATTATTGGACCTTGGAGATGAGTGTTAGTTTGAGCTCGAAATTCTTAGCATCAACAGTAGGGCGAGCGATGCTTAAGGCGATCCCTTGGACTCCAGCGGTAATGAAATCTTGAAGCGTCCTTCTTTGGTCACCTTCTCCTCCTGCCATGTTTGTTGAATTCCTTCTTACCTCGTATATTTGTTCTTCAATCCTTTGCTTCTTCCTCCTTAAGTGGAAAGTCCTTTCAATCTTGGGATCGGGTTCGTACAAGATTGGACTTCGCATAAACAGGAAAATTTTCTACAAGCATTATCACCAACACTACCAACGCAATCAAATAAGAAAATAAAAATTAAATTAAATTAAAAGGCAATATAATTCTTAGTCACTTTTGTAAGACTAACTCAATAGTGCTAATTCAAAAGGGTTATATTTAACACCTTCTAATTCACTAATTTTAAATCAATTGAGGAAGGATGCCTAGGAATTTATGTAATTATGAAAATTAATTGGATCAAAATCATAAGCATGTGCTTCCTCCTAACATGCAAATCTTTCTTTCGAGACGACATTATGTCAGGTTTTATTAAGCAATTTAACAATCAAATGTCACCTTTCAGTTTTTCACGTAATTTTTTCAAGTGTACAAGCAAACTTTGACAAAAAAATCCACTCACAGCATGATAATCACTTAATAGAACGAAATCAAACCAATCATAAAATAAGCACAATTCTATAGATTAAAACATGATCTAACTACACTTTCTTAAACTACTAAATCCCTAGACAAAATAAAACTACGCACACATGATAAAAGATTAAACCACTAACCAATGTTTTGACGAAATCTGAGAGGAAGAGCTTGACTAAAATAGCCTTTCAACCAAGGGCTTCAAATTGCCTCTAGATCAAACACACACTCTCAGGATTTCTCATTAAAACAATAATCAAACTAAGAATCTAAACTAAAAAGAACAAAATTTGAAAAAGAATATGAATTATGTTGCTCTCGCTTGCTTCTCCATTGCTGCTGAACAACACCTTTTATAGAAAAATACGGATGTTTTCAGCCACACAGCCGAAGGAAAATAAAGAGGCAATAGTTTTAACCACACCATTGTCTGTGGTAGGCACCACGGTCCGACCGTGGTGTTGGCTGGAATCGATTTTCTGTTCTTTTCTTACTCCACGGGCGTAGTAGCACATGGGTGTCTGTGGGGGAGGTCAAAATACATCTAATAAGGGTCAAATGCTAGGTAAAAAGGGCCTAAAATCCTACAAAACACATCAAACAATCATACCCAAGCATAAATCTAGAATAAGAGTACAGATTATGACATTAGGCACATAATTCTCCTAAAAATGTGGCAAAATAGCCGTAAAATGATGTATACATTAAGCGTTTATCAGTAGACATGGGGGCAACCAAGAACATAGTTCAAGACCAGGTTGATTTTATGAACTTTCATTGCTACCCTGTGGATTCACGTATAGACTGTCGTTTTAGGTATTAACAGTAAAGAATATCTTCTTAACACAAGGACATATCTTCTTAAACTCCGTGAAGGAAACACATTGCTTCTCTATAATGCTCTCTATGCACGTAGGGTGCTATGTTCCCTTGTGTCTTTTGTCTATGAGACTTGTTTTCTTTTTTTAATTTTTTTTCCACATGTGTTAGAGATTTTGTACAATGGTAATTTGTTTGGCCTTGTAACATTCAAAGGTGTTGTTGATGTTTTGGACGAAATAAAGCATCTTCCATCCTTGCCTCATTTTCGACTCTATTTTTAGGCATACTTGACTTGACCATGAGCGCCAACATAGAGTTAAGAAGCTAGCTAACGATGGTATTTTAAGGCCGACTCACTAGGGTTAAGTTGCTCATGTGTGAGTCAAGTTCCACTGGCGCAACAATTATAAAGCCTTTTAGTAAGGCTTCGAGAGCATCAAGTTCCTTAGAATTAATCGACTTAGACATCTACAGACCCATGAATGTGAAAGCACGTCATTGGGATATCTATTCTATTACTCTTATAGATGATTATTAATGATATGGGTACGTGCACCTATTATCTCACCGCTATGAGGCACTTGATGTGTTCAAACGCTTCATAGAAGCAGTAGAGATTCAATTAGAATGAAGATTTAAAGTTCTTCGTACTGATCAAGGTCGAGAATATCTCACTGATATGTTAAAATAGTTTGTGAAGAGAAAGGCGTATGAACGCAGCTGACAGTTCCATGCACCCCGCAGCAAAATAGTGTCCCAGAGCGTAGAAGTCGCACATTATTAGACATGGTGAAGTCAATTATGGCACATGCCAAGCTCCCAATTCATTTTTAGGGGAGATGCACTGCTTACAACAGCATATATCCTTAACTGTGTGCCAAGAAAGAGTATATCTAACACATCATATGAGTTACGATTTGGTAAAAAGCCATCAGTGGACCACTTACGCCCATGGGGTTCGGCTGGCTACATCCATAACCTAGGGAAACTTGGTCCAAGAGCTGCCAAGATAGTGTTCATTAGATCCTACACATTCCAAAGGATATGTGATGTACGAAGAACACCCTAATAGTGGCATGGAAAAAATAGATTCCTACAATGTCGACTTTCTTGAGGATGAATACCCAACTATAGAAGAAATAAAAAAGGATGTCGAACTGTATGAGTTACAGTAAGGCATTCAAAGAAGATAACACACCTCCCCTATCTGAAAGAAAAGAGGAGACTTGTCTACGCAAGAGAATGAGGTTCAGCATCAATCTCCAATTCCTAAAGAGAGTCAACCCGAGAATGAGGATTATCCTCAATGTCCTGAACCTGAACATACAGTTACTCCACTTATTTAGGATTCCGCACCTCCTAGGGATAGTGGGAGTGATTCTCCACATGCATAGCGTTCCACAGCTCTTCAAGAAAGGGGGAGGGATTCCTCACCTAGGCTGACAAATAATGAAGGTCGCGGGATCCAATTGAACGAGAATGGAAGAATTCCTCGATGATATTTCCAAATCGAAGAGGAAATATTCCTACGTACTCTCTTAGAAGTTAAGGAGCCTACCATATCAAGAGGTGATTGATTCACCAAATCGTAAAGAGTGGATAGATGCCGTGAGGGTGAGATGGACTCAATGAGAAGAAACAAGGTTTCGGAACTCATTGATCTTCCAACCCAACATAAGTATATCAAAAATAAGCGGGTTCTCAAGATAAAACGTTTGACAGATGGTTCGATTGACAAGTTTAAAGCTCGTCTAGCGGCAAAAGGTTTTACGCAAATTGAGGGTATAGACCATAAAGAGTCATTTTCTCCTGTGGTAAGATTTGCCTCTATTTGCTAACTCCTGTCCCCAGTTTCCCATTTGGACCTAGAGTTGTTCAAATGGACATAAAGAATGCTTTCCTCAATGATAACCTTGAGGAAAACAACTATATGGACCAACCCATTAGTTTTGTCAGATCTTGCTGCTTTAGATACCATGAACCCGTAACTTCATTTTTCCTATCTATGGTTTTAGAAGACCATTGTGTATATGTCAAAAGATCAATTGGGGATATTATGTTTCTTACTTAATATGTTGATGATATGCTACTGGCTAGGAACAACTTGGAGATGATCGAAGCTACCAGGAAGTGTTTGTCCTCTACTTTGAGATGAAGGTGTTGAGTTATTTTGATTAAGTTTTGATGATAACAAATCCAAGTGTAAAAATTTGTCCAAGTAATGTTGCTCCAAACACGATCTCCAAACAGGCCTAACTGGTGTTTTCTTTTTTTTTGTATTAACTGGTTTGCTACATGTGAGAACAAGTCTTTAAAACAAGTTCTACTTGGTGGTTCTATATTAAGAACAACTCGATTGTAAAAGCATGTTGTTCCTGGACTCTAGCAAGATCAGCTCGATGTAAAGCATGTGGTTCCGAAACTCTAGCAATGCAAAGAACAACCCCAGCAAACAAGGTGGCCTTGGTGTTCACAGCAGCTCTACAAATCTTGGACAAGATGACTGGTTCAAAACAAGAAGTC
>JACYFF010031957.1:31195819-31241838 GCA_017589665.1 Selenicereus undatus
GGAAGAAAAGAAAGCAAAGAGTGAAAACCTGGAAACACACAACATATAGGAAATTTCAAAAAGAGGTTTTTCTAGAAGAGTTTTTGAAGTATTCTTGAGAAAAGAAAAACCAACTCAAGTTGTGTTTAAACCAAGCTTTCGATATATTGGCATAATAGGATCTTCATTGTACCTTACATCTGCTTAGTAAGAAGCACCCCAGTAAGGTGTTTGTTGACCTTGATCTCAGATCAGTCAATAGTGAAAGAGTGTGTCCCAGTCGTGTGGACTTTGGACGTGTCCTATCTGGTGAGATTTGGACGTGGTGTAATCTGCCTTAGAGAAGGAGATTACGTGGTTGCAAGGTTGTAACAAGGTGTGTTACAATTGTAACGAGTTAAGCCCGGTTTAGTGAAGTGGTTAAATCCTACACGAGGTAGGTCGTGGTTTTTCACACCTCAGTTGGGCTAGAGGTGTTTTCCACGTAAAAATTGTGTGTGTTTTATTTTTCCGCATTTATCTTGGTGATTTTCGCATTTGGTATATCTGAGAACACCCTCTGCAAACAAGTCATAGGGGTGTTTGTTATTTACAACGCGAAAATCAGACACCACAATTCACCCCCCCTCTTGTGGTAGAATACTCACTAATTCAACTGAAGGACATAGATGGCGCAAGGTATGTCCTAGGCATGAAAACAATTAAAAACTGTCGTAAGAAGCACTTAGCTATTGCGGTCTTAAATTTATATCGCAACCGCACAACGTAGTTGTAGCTAGTAACCGTCGAGTACGGGTCGTATCCACAGAGAGCCTGCTTTCAACTATCAAAAGTAATTAAGTTACTCAGTATACGCAAAACAACTCAGGTTGAACAAAATTGAACGGCAGTAGTTTCAATCAGCTGAAAGATGTTTGATTAAATGAAATCAACAAATGACAAAAATCCTAGATTGGGATTCACCACACTATTATGCTCTTTAGAATTTGATCTAGATCATGCAAACCTGCCCATGCAAAATAACTGAGATGGAATGGTTATGGATTTAAACGCATCTACGCCTACTTTCGTAGGTCATTGGACTAGCTAATTAATCTTCATTACCTATTTTCATGAAACTAAGATCGACAAGCCACAGTATTCAGTAAGCTTTAATTCCCAATTGAAACTGTAACTGTCTTCACGTTAGGAAAGTTAATTGCTCACAAAGTCACTCTAGATAATGGATTCAACTTTCGTTTAAGTCCCAAATCCTAACTAAGAACATGAATACATCCCTCTCAGGCAATTCATCAAACACATGGTGTGCAAAGTGGGATTTCAATCATAAACATTGGCATTCATTCACAAAGCCTAGGACATGGTTCCAAATTGCAAAATAGAGGCTAACCCCAACCTAGGATAGGGGACTTAGCTTACAATCATATTGAAAGCAACAATCTCAAAAACCAATTCAATAAATATGGATGAACAACCAAAACCCTAAAAATCAATATCATAAGAGAAAAGAGGAAGAAGCAAACTTGAATTAATCATCGAATCAAAGTAGAATAATCTTCAATGTTGGTAAATCGAATCCAAAAGCACAAATAAACTCTCTAAATAAAGCCCCTGAAATCTCCACCATCAAAGGTGCTCTCTCAAGAAAAGAAAAGAAATCCCCCCACCCTAAAACCACACTCGAAAAGCATTTAAGTCACGATGGCACAAGGCATGGCACGACCGTGCCAGTGGGAACAGGGTGGCTGTGTGCCACTGGCTGGGGTGCCATGGGCGTGCCATCGGCACGGGGTGGCCGTGCCACCCTACTGCCTAGTCCTTCGTGATGGTTCAACGTGGCACGACCATGCTAGTAAGCCTGGGGTCCCCGTGCCGAATCTCAGTCTCTTTTCTGACTTGCGTCTCATCCTCTTAGCCCTCCTTTCTGCTGATATTAGTGGATTCTCTCAGTTTTCTGGCAGAAACTCCTAAAAGCACAAAAACCACTACATGAGCGAAATTTAGATCAAAGGAGGCTAATTTAACCATTTCTCCTCAAGATCAAACATGAAAGCAATGGGGAAAAGGGATCAACTGGGGGCTAAAATGAGGTCGAAATAGAGGTTTATCAACTCCCCCATGCTTATCTCTTATTGTCATCAAGCAAGACTAGCTCAAGAAAGAGCAAAGAGGAAGATAAACCTCTAGTCACACGCCTCCTCAGGCAAGAGATGAATAATCGATAGATCAAGCTAAATCACGCATCAAAGGCGGCCAAGTCAAGGTGTGAAACAATCTCAATAAAACACGCACACTTCCATCCATGAAGCCCCCTACCCAAATGCAACGCATCAAATACCCCAGTATTGAAGCACATAGTAAGATTAGACCTTCCTCAATAAGTGGTGAGTAAGCAAGACCGGTAGAACCTCACTTTAGGACAAAGTGGAACACTCCCTTCAATGTGTTTAGAATATGTAACAAGAGTGCACTCAACACTCTATCCTATCAAGAAAACTACCATAAGCTTGGAATAGTTCTCGATTCTCCATCATTGACGCAAAAGGCAATATGCCAATCAAGAGGACTTGCAAAAAGGATGTAATGGGGCCAAGAGTAAAGGGTGAGAAGTGGAGTAAATTTGGGAACAGTGGAGCTAATAGTCAAAAGACTAGGGAGAAAAAAAAAATTCCACAACTAATACCAAAACAACAACTTCACACCACAAATTGGAAATTAAGCAACAAACCCAATAAAAGCCTCAAGGGAGGAATTAAACAATCTTATTGCATTACCCCCTTGCCAATCACTTTATTCACAACTTTTCTACTCCTTTCTTTTCTTTTCTTTTCCTTTTCTTCTTTTTCTTTGCTTCCCCATTTTTTTTCTTCTATTTTTTTTATTTGAAGTGAAAAAGGACATGTGAATGACATGGAAAATACAAACTCAAATCACGAATCCTCCCAAACATGCTGCCAATAAAGAACCCAAGGTGAACTAACCTCCAAAGCAAACCTAACTCAAATAGAAGTATTGTTCCACTAGACCTTGACAAGGACATGGAGAATATGGATAGGCCAAGTATGTAGTGCACAGGGTGCAATAACAAAGACAAAGGAAAAGGCTCAAAGGGCTAGCAAAGGGGATAGTGCACATCAATGGGTGGCTTTTTGGCTCATATGGCTAAATGGAACAAATTGCTTCAATCATATTAACATATGCCCATGCTAAATGTGATTTCAAAGAGAACAAGACTATGTTCTAGAGAGGCAATCATAGACGAGTCACACGTGAAAGGAAGTATGAGACTATATGAAATGAATAGTCATTACGCTCTAAGTCTCATGGGTAAATATATCACAGTCAAGCAACTTACTCCAAGATATGTTCCACTTATCAAGGTCAATCAAGTCAAACCACAAGAGTCTCAAGGAGAATTTGACATGCAGCATGGGGCAAAGGAACAACGAATGGTAACGTCAAACACATTTTCACAAAACTCACACCATAACAACTTCGACACACATATCAACAAGATCTATCAAGCATCACCCTTGTGTTCTCTTCAGAAGAGGGGGTTTCATAAACTTTTAGGCAACTTTTTTATTCAAAAAGCACTAAATCGAACTAAGAAAGTAGTAAATATACAATGGATAATGAAGAGGAGGGTAAGAAGTAGTACCTGAAATACTTATGAACTCCCACTTGATCACTTCTCCTTTTTCTTTAATAGAGTGTGTAGTTTAGAGCTAGGAGAAGTAGTACCTGAAGTAGCTAGGAATGGTCTCCCCATAATAAGAGGGGCCTGGAAGTCCCTATCCATATCCATGACGATGAAACCGCATGGGATGACGAACCCGCCCACTTGAACCGAAACATCCTCCAGAATCCCTACAGGTTGCCTAGTGGAGCAATCTACTAGCTGAACGGTCAAACTGGTGGGTTGCAGGTTCTACAATTGAAGCTCCCTATAAAGGGAGAGCGGCATCGTACTAACATTGGCTCCTAAGTCACAAAGAGATCCCTCAATCTGCACCTCCCCTATAGCACAGGGGATGAAGAAATTGCCTAGGTCACTACTAGAAAAATTATTTTTAACGACTATGTTTTAACAACTACACATAAAAGGGGCTATTAAAAGGTATCAACAACGACAAAATTATTTTATTGTTGTTTGATATCATTGAAAAATATTAATTGGACGATGAAATATCAATAACGTCGTTGTTGCTTCATATAAAATGGTAGTAAAAATCATTTTGGACGAATTTTAAGAAGGGAAAACAAAAGGTAATTAAAATTTCATTTGTAAATCCCCTCTTAAAACTAAAAGAATTAGTGAGAAAAGTCAAAATTGATTAACAAAATTAAAACAAATAGTAAAGCCTTTGTAGTTTACACTAAACTTCCCTTACACTCAACCTCATCTTTTAATTCGCAACCACTAGACCTCATATTTTCACAAAGAAAACCTAATTTCAGAGATGTAGAAAGCGAGTCTTCGCAAAGCATTAGGGAGATTCATTCATGGTTAGCGCTGCCTTCCTTAATTCTAATCAGTTGTGATATCAATTTTGCTTCAATTTACCTGATTTCAGGTTTGGGTCACCATCTTCAATTCTGCTTCCATTCTCATGATTTTATTTTTCAATTGAGAAGTTTGTTTAACCAGTACAGTGAGTAGGCAATGGTTATTTGCAACTAAACTGGGCACGATTGTAACGAATTCTTATTGCATATTGATTATTTTACTGTGGGGCTTGCTAAGTTCATGAGTGCTTTGTGGGTATTCAATCCACTTGGTGAGTTTTTTCTTATATGGATTATGGTCAAATTGTGTTTATCAGTAGTGAATTTTGGAGATTTTGTGTTGTTGGGTGGTTGGAATTAGCCGATTTGTGATAGAATTTTGTATAAAGAGATAATCTAGTCGTAGCAGCCAATAAATCTTTCAACAAAGCTTAGGATTAGAGTACTTCGTTCATCTGCACATTACATGCTCGACAAAATGCCTGACTCACGTAGCTTAGTTTTGTATAAGACTTTGTGGGTTTTTGGGAGGTAGGGGTGTTCTATAGTGCTATCACTAAGTTGTGTCCTCCTTTTTCTTCTGAATTTTGGAAGTATACATTTGAGCAGGAGGGTACGGTGAAGATTGAGGATAGCCATAGTTGGGATAACGTTGAACGGTAGGAGCAGGATGTTGCATGGTGCCAAACTTGGTTTTCTTCTTTGAGAAAACTTGGGTTCAGTTGAAGGTTAGTTGTGCCATGTCCTTGGGCTTTCTCTAGTTATAAGGCAGGTCTCTCCTTCTGTAGAAGTGAGAAATGGACAATAGGTACTTGATTGTAAGTAAAGCTAGCAAGCTGCCTAGCATAGTTTTACAACTTGGTCATGATAGTGATATGGATATAGATTTATTATTCCTACATTAGCATGGCCACTTTATTCCTAATCATAGGTAATTGATAAGATGGGATAAAGTTATTTCAAAATTGAGATAGGTGGATTATTCCCATAAAAATGTGTGGCCTTGATACAAGGGTAGGTTTCTTAGATAAACATCTTTGTTTTGTTTTTTTTTGGTGAATTGACCTCTTTATTTGTAGAGGAATGAGACATTTGGATCTTTCACAATCGGCTAGTGGGATATGACATTAGGTGATAGTAGTGGTAATGCACAAATTACAAAGCACTAGTTATCTTATCTGTTCAAAGAGTACAATAGTTTTGCATGAAAGAAAATGCTAGACACCTCACAATGGACAAAAGAGTACAACAGCTTTGCATGAAAGAATTGGTTGTACTTGTAGAAAGTTGACTGCATAGGTGTTACAAGCATTTTCCCTATTGAGAAGTAGCGTTAATCGCAGCCATGCCTTTATGGTAGAAGATATAAATGAGTTATGTACAATAGGGAGGCACATGATTTATTTAACTCCAATTGAATTCATGCAATGTTGCTTGCTGTTTTCATCTCAAATTACAGCCCATTCTTATGTTCATTCTTTCTTTAGTACCAGCATTTGATGGGATTCATAAGGGCTATAATGCACAGGAAAGTTCCAAATTACAGTTAGTGTTGGGATAAATGTAAGGAGTCTTGTTTATTCTGCACAAGAGTTGGCATACTATCCTTGTTTATATCTTGGATTAGTAAAGGAGCACATATAACTGGTTCTAAAATTACTTTATGTTATTTTGGGCTTGATCAGAGTTCCGCCTTAAGCCCTTTTCTTTTCGCTCTAGTTATGGACGAACTTATAAGAGGGATTCAGGATTAGTTACCATGGTGTATACTATTCGTAGATAATATTGTTCTTATTGATGAGACCAAACAGGGAGTTAATGACAAGTTGGAGCGATTGAAACATACACTAGAATCTAGAGGCTTTAGCGTTAGTAGATCAAAAACAAAATACCTTCATTGTTGTTTCAGTGGAAGGGTAGATGCGGAGGGAGAAGTCACCTTGGATGGGAGGTCGACACCAAAGGTCGATAAGTTTAAGTATCTAAGCTCGATCATTCAACAAAATGGGGATATTGACGAAGATATTAACCAGCGAATAAGAGTATGTTGGCAAAAATGAAAGTATACCTCAAGTGTGCTGTGTGATAAGAGGGTGCCTTTAGGACTGAAAGGCAAAGTCTATCGTATGGTAATTAGACCGGCTGTACTATATGGATCAGAATCTTGGCCTGTAAAAAAGATGTATGTTCAAAGGTTGATGGTAGCAAAGATGAGGATGATTTTGTGGATGTGTGGCTATACGAGAATAGATAGAATTAGGAATGAAATAATCAAGGACGTAGTTAAAGTATCTCCGATCGAAGATAAGATGGGAGAAACAAGGCTCTGATGGTTTAGCCATATGAAAAGAATGAGTGTGGATGCTCTAGTGAGGAGATGTGAGAGGATTAACATCGTCGAAGGCAAAAGAGGGAGGGGACGACCAAAGAAGAGTTTGGACGAGGTGATTAGAGTAGACTTGAAAGTTGCAAGATTGGCAGAAGACCTGACTCAGAATAGGATTAAGATCTTAGATCGCAGAGAGTTGACCTCGTAATTGTCTTTCGAATACAGTAGCATAGTTTTGGCAGTGGTTTTTTTCGTATGTCGTGTTTGTATGCAAGTAGTATTTTGATATGGGAAGAGACATCATTTGCTTACCTCTGGTTGTTAATGTATATTACCTTCCTCTGATATATTGTTCTTATGTTACATAGCTACAGCAACCTGATTTATTAATATTTCTTAGTCATTCCTTGCTGTGTGTCCTTAATTTTTCCATTAAATGTTTTCACAAAATCATTCTTCTATAAAATGTTTTCACAAATTATTATTTTTTTTTGTGGGTCTCTTGGGATCAGCGTCTCTATGGGTAGGAATGACAGTAGATGTAAGGTTTCCTACATCTGGATCTTCCCATACCCCGCGAAAGTGGGACCCACACTGGGAGGTGTTGTTGTTGTTGTGTTGTTATTTTGGAAGCCAACAGATCAGGGAATTGGCTAGCTCATCTTATGATATTTTTATTAATAGGGTAAATGAGTTGCTTGCTTTTCATTTTCTACTGTTCCATGCCTTATTGACTATCCTAAAATTACCTAATGACTTTGCTAAATGAATCCTAGAATACTTAACATGGGCATTAGCCCTTATGAAATCTTTTGATGATTATTGTTACTGGACCATTGCTTATGAGGGAGATACTGCTTCCTATCTTTGAGTTTGAGCTTGAGTTTGAGTTTAAGGGAGTTTAAAGTGATTAACAGTCATATTACCTTATGTTAGAGTGGTATGGCGCTACCAAGAAGTAGTTTTAGATTATGTTTATCCGAAATGACTGAGAGGCGAGGTTTGCTAGTGGAATAGCTCATGTGCTTGTTGCTGCATTGTGATATGCTTGTTGCTGCATTTGCTATAGTATGTGGCAGTAGTTGTTAGCGGTGTGCAAAACCGGTTAACCGGAGTTTTGGTTAATAGAAAATCAGTTAACCGGTGTTTTGGTTCAAAAAAAATCCTGAACCGTAACCGAACTGAAAATTTTGATTAATCGTTTTTCGATTAACTGAAAATTTTGGTTTGTCCAAATTCCAAACCGTAACCAAATCGAAAACTTCGGTTAACCAGTTTTTTGTTTCCGTTAACCAATTTTTCGGTCGGTTTCCGGTTAACCGTTTGCAAATAATAAAAAGTTTATACTTTCTTGCCTAAATTTTTCAATTTTGTTATGTTTAAATTCTTTTTATAAAAATTAAACTTTGGTCACCACTTATAAATAATAAAAAAGTGCACTTTCTTACCTAAGTTTTTTATTTTTTACGTCTAATTTTTTTAAAAAATAAAATTATTTTTGGTTCGGTTAATCGCCGATTAATCAAATTTTCAAATAGTCCAAACCATAACTGAACTGAAAACCAAAAAAAAATTCGGTTCGGTTAACCAAACCAAGTTTTTCAAAAAATTTGTTCGGTTAACCAATTTTTCGATTTGGTTTTTTTGATTTTTTGGTTAGGTTTTCAATTTCGGGTATTTTGCACACCACTAGTAGTTGTGATGGTTATCACAATAGCAATTGTTGCATTTGCTGCTGAATCCTAGAACACTAAACATAGGCATTAGCCCTTATGAAGCCATTTGATGATTATTGTCACTGGACCATTGCTTATGAGGGAGTTACTGCATCTTATCTTTGAATTTGAGTTTGAGGGTGTTTAAAGTAATTAGCAGTCATATTACCTTGTGTTAGAATGGTATATATGGTGCTACCAAGAAGTAGCTTGAGATTATGTTTATTCGGCTCAAGTCATGCAGTATTGTCCTTTTGTTAATTGTGCCCGCATTATTGTCTTGTCTTAATTTGTGGCTAATGAATTTTTTAAAATTATTTTTTAAAGAATTATTATCTTTTACCTACATTGGCCATGGTTAACTTATTATTCATGCGAAACAGTTTATATTTTTTCTAGCTGTTTGGATCGACTTTGAGTGGGTTTGAACAAGTGGGATGGGTCCTAGAAAGTTAGAGTAAGTTGAAACAAATTCAAACAGATTTGAGCAGGTTGGTGTAGATTGAAAAGAAAGATAAATTAACAAGTTAGAGCATATTGGAGCAGGTGGTAGATGTAATAGCTATACCGAATAGGCCTAAAGGCAATTACGAATAAGCCTCTCTAAGCCTCAAATCTTCTGTTTTTTTTGCTCAAAAAAATAAATTACCTATCTGTAGAACTAATGTCTATATGGATCTCCTCAAATTGTGTTATATGTCATTAATTAACCTTCCTCCTCTGAATTAGAGGGATATCCAACACAATATTAATTAGGTCGTGCTCAGAAATAGTGTTTTGAGTATTGTTTAGTATTTTGACGAAGCTAATACACTAATCAATCAATTTTTAGTATTTAGTAACCTAGTGTTTTTACTAGCATTTTGAATAGCATTTAGCATTTTAAGCAACGTTTCTGAAAGTTAACAGTATTAGTTTTTGGCATTCATAAGTAACGTTTCATATTTTTGGCCAAAATATATCCTTTGAAAATTTTATATTTAGAAATTATCTATATATTGTTATGTCAATTTACATTAATCAGCTCACACAACAACTAGAATTACTAAACATATTTATTTCAACTATTGATCTAAACAGCTGTCTGTTAACAATTAAATTAGAAATGTTATCTAATGCCTAAATAGTTATCCGCTACTTGAACTGTTATCCACTATATAAATATCTAATGTTACCAAACAAAGCCTTAGTCTTTTACATTGACTGTGCAAACTCAAAGAACAAACCAATGACCCAAAAAAAGTTCTCCATAGACTAGTTAGATGAAGATTTGGGTCTGGGTCCCATGTCCACGTACCCTGAGAATGCCTATCCGCATAAGTTGGTCAGAGCACTGGCAGCGGTGTCTCGCGTGGAAACATGTGTGGCTTGCGTGTGACATGCATGGTAAGGGAAAGCTGGCAGCGGGAGGGAAACGTGCGGGGCACGCGGGAAGCCTTGACCAGGCACTCCTTCCCCCATTTCTCTCCTTTTTGTTTTTTTGTGATTTTTTTATTTTTTGTTTTTGTTTTTTTGTTTTTTTTAGTTAATTTATAATTTTTAAATAATTTAAAAAATAGGTTGTGTGTTATGAGGTGGGTCCATGATAAATATTTTATTGGATGATTAAAATTAAGTTCCATAAGTTGGAGAAGTGATGGAATGTAAGTTCTGAAATTGTGAAACTTTTACTGACGTGGCAGGATAGAGTTCCAAAATCTAAAACTCCACTCGGAATGCTCTAAGAAGCAAAGAACAATTATTTTACCCCATGGTGTTTAAGTACTTTTAGATACCCTGGAAACCTAGTGGCCGAGGCCAGATGGAGTAGATGGGTAAGCCAATAATGTGCAACATATTGAACACGCTAATACTTCGTTTCTGCAAAAAGAGTAACAGAACCATCAAGTCAATGGAGCTGTTGGGGTCATCATCTATGATGACAAATTCTGTAATCAATCACTCACATGGAGTGTAGCGTACCATCTTTTTAGCCAAACTTTCCACTAGCTTCTGCACAGCTTGATTAATTAGTTCACCAAACTAGATCCACCTCTTAGACTTGCTAATCAGACGGCTAAACCAAAAACTCTTTAATGTGACTATTACAACTCCAAACATCAACGTGTAGGATCTCAATCTGTTGAAAATTTGTGCCTGTGTTGCTGTGCATGATTCACAATCCCCCTTGGTACCTTACCAACCTATCTTGAAAAACCTACTTCTATGTCCTTTTGGGATATTACAATGATACATTTGTCTGTAAATAAAATATATATTTAAATGTAACCAATTTTATTCTAATAATTCTCTTCTAAGTATTTTAATTACTATAAAATTACTCTGCATAGAATTCAAGATAAATAACTCACTTAATTAAATCTAACAGTCACATTAATAATTTTATATTAAGTACATAATTATTATAATATCTAACAAGTGTCCCCTTCACCGTTTTAGAGCATAGAAAGTCTGAAGTTTGTACATTCTCCCTATTGAAATTTAAATAATACAAAATCATCTTTGCAACCTTGAGTATGCATGATTGACCAAAACTCATTATTCAACGCAAGCTCATTTGTCTCTCGAAATCTGATTCCCCCAAAACTTGGATCCTTCTCGAAGAATACGATCTTTCTCTTCCAATCATTCTCCTGAAGGAGCTCAACCTGAAACTTGATGACGAAGTGGACGAAGAACTTCCATTGTTAACTTTGGTACTAACATTACAATCAACTTCAGCATTAGCCGCCACCGCCATCACCACCTCAACATCATCACCACCCCCGATAGGCGGCTCGGGCTCGAGTGGGACCAGTCTAGGGGTGATATCAGTTCGACAAATGGGGCACGTAGATTGACCAGTGAGCCACATATCAATGCACTCCACGTGGAAAACATGATTGCAATTAGGCAACCGCCGAGCCAAGTCATCCTCCTCCAACGTACTCAAGCATACAACGCATTCTTGGCCGCCAGATTGCGTGATCAAGAACGACGGGAGTGAACTAATGACCGTCGGATCAAGACCCGACTTATGGGGGGCAGGCTGTTCGGGGTGGATTTGGGTCGGGTCAGGGCGGGTGAAGGAGGGCAGCGGGCGGTGGTTGGGGTGGCGGAGGACGCATCGAGCGTAAATGTGGAGGATTATGACGAGGAGTATGACAAAGGAGAGTGAGAGCACTGCTGTCATCATGATCTTGCTGTTTACGTCGTAGGCGTTGCTCTGTTCACTCAGCTTTCTGTGGTCGATATCCATGGCGATCTAGAGAGAGAGATCTAGGGAGAGAGAGAGCGAGAGAGAGGTGAAGAAAAAGATGTATGAAGATGAGTGTTGAGGAATGCAATGTAATAGTGAGCTTAACTAAGGGGGTGGTAATTTCAGGGGTATACGTTAGACGCGTTGACCTTTGAAATTGGGGTTATTACTTATTGATTGACTTCCTTTTGTCTGTGTCAGGTTAAAGGGTATAGTTGGGATTGTTTATTGGGGGGGCGGGGCGGGTTGAAGGAATTCAAAGAGTGGTTGGTTGAATATTATTAGAAGGTGGTTTAGCTAAAAATGTGGAAGAGTTGAAGTTGACGGGGAATTTTGATTTTGATTGGGGAAGCAGGAACTCTATGCAACTTCTTCACTGGCTCCGCCACACTTAACTCACAAGAGCCCATTGCCTGAGAGAAATAAGAGCTGTTGCCAAGTGGCCTAAGCAACCCAAAGAAAAAGGCCTCCGAGGTCCAATCTGTTTTTAAAAACACAATCCAACGAAAGGACCTGAACGAAAGAAAAAAAACAAAGAAAGAAAGAAAGACTCCCCTTTGGCATTCGAGAATAATAAATTGATAGAAGAAAAACAATAGCACTACAAAGATATAAATTGAGTTTTAATTGAGCTCAAATCGAATAATTAGCTAACAAAACATGAAATTTGAATATGCTTTATAGTGACTAAGAAGTTAATTTCAGTCAGACTAATTGAAAGAGATTATTTTTCACATTAAAATTATTTTCGAACTATAAACATAGAAAATTATTATATATGAATTTAGAAAATACGTAGCCTTTTATGGAACATAGGATGATATTTAAAAATATAATATATGTTTCTACTTAGGAGCCTAGGATTATGTGCTACCTAACGTTAAGTGTACATTTATACTAACTAGTGTAGAACCGTACTATGCACGGTGTATGATGAAATAGATCTTTAAAACATCTGTACTATTGAAAAAAATAATAATTACCAGTACATACAAAATTGATGTTATAACTTAGAATAGATTAGATGATAACTAGTTATTACAAAAATAAAAAATCGTTAACTTCATATGTAGAAGTTGAGATTAATAATGTAGAAAACACATGATGGCAATGTGCAGAGAGATAAAGTTCACGTTAAATGACATGATAATAAGTTCATGTATTCGATGGATATCAGACTGAATACATTGCAGGCTGATCACTCAATGGTATACCAAGTTTGATGACTAACCTTTATATGGATAATTAACCTAGATTCACTTTCAAAATATAATTCACATGTTGGAAATCCTGAGTTTCCTTCGACCACGACCCCTTAATCCCATTAATTTGAAATTGGTCTTTCCTTTCTACCCTCAACTTCTTTACTGTCATAATGTTTTTTTTTTTTAATTTCTTCATGACCTTCGACTTTGTTGGCTACAATACAAGTTGTACACTTTCTAAGTGTGCCCCTTTGTTATTTATTGTTCTTTTATTTCTTTAATATATCTCTCTACTGTAGTCATAAATTTTGGACTTGAGTTAATTTGCAGGGGATATTAGAAAATCTTCTTACTTCACTTAAGGCAAACGTTGATTTTAATCATGATGATGTGGATGTAAATACAAATTTCAAGCCTAAAATAACTTATACAAGAATTTGGCTGCAAAATTGAATCTTTGTATTGATCTGAATGTATGAGTACAATCTCTATTGAATATAATGATTGTAATCTTCTGATTCGATCTCCTTAAATGGGTTTGAATGAGTTTTAATTATATTGAGAGAGGACATGAAAGTTTTAATCTCAATCAAGATAAATACTTGATCTTCAAAGGGGGATGACATATGCTTGTTATCTTCCTTCAAAAATTGAATATTTGAGTGTTGATGATTTCTTTCAATTTTTCAATCCTAAAAAAAGAGAGGTAGGCGCCTATTTATAGGAAAACTTCCCCCTCCCTTTTGGAAGTCAAGATGGACTTTGACCTCATTTTGGGTCTTAGGAGTCACTTTCTTTGACTTGGACTTTGAATTTGACTTTGACTTTGACCTGGATCTTGATCGAACCTTGATTTGGAAATCATTTGGGAATAGGTCATGACTTCACTTGGAAGTCACCTCTTGGGCCTTGATTTGGGCTTTGACTTGGGCATTAGTTTGGGAGTTTCTTGGGCTTCGACGAGACCTTGACCTAGAAGTTATTTGGGCTTGGGTCTTGACTTGACTTGGAAGTAGAGGCGAGCAAAAAAACTGGGCAGCCGGTTCCGGACCCAGAACCGATTTGCACCCGACAGGTACAGACCTGAACCCGAACCTAGTTAGACCAGTTCTGGGATCGGTTCTAAACTTTTAGACCCGGTTACAATCGGGTCCTAAAAATTTGGACCCAACACCGGACCTAGTACTCGGTACCCGGTCAAAAGTTAATGAATTTTGATGAAAAATATAAAAAGTAAACGCTTATTCTTCAAGTGATGTATGTTTTGTACCAAGACATAACTCCTAACTACCCTTATTTAACCCTTTGTCTTTTTTTCTTTCAATTTATTCCCGACTTACTCTTTTTGTATCCATACCGCTATGGATTTCTTCCTTCAAGCTTTAATTCTTCTCCTCATGAGTCTTTTTGCTTACTACATATTTGGTTTTATATTATTTTGATAATTTCCCACTCTTTACATCTCTATTTTAAGTGAATCAAAATAATTTTTGTGTTTCCCATTCGTTTTGTAATCTTGATTTGCGAGTTTCTGATTAATATTATCTCCAATTTTCTGAGTTTATTTTGAAGTGCGTGAATCTTCTTTACTACTCTTTTCGTATTTAATTTAGCATGATAATTTGGTTTTTAGGAATTTGGCTTCATATATGAGTTCTCAACTTCTTTCAATCATTCACTCTCACTATTTTATTAGGGGGAAAAGGAGAACAAAAAAAAATTACTAACTAACCGGGTACCCGAAACTAGACCGGGTCCAAATTCTAGGACCCGGTTCCAACCGAGTTTGGGTGTGGGACCAGGTCCAAATTCTAGGACCTGATTCCAACCGAGTTCGGGACTGGTTCCAAATTTTAGGATGTGGTTCTTAAAATTTTAACCGGTTACCCGGTCCCACGGACCCCTACTTGGAAGTCTCTTGGGCTTCGACCGTGCCTTGATTTTGGAAGTCGTTCGGGCTTGCATCATGACTTGACTTAGAACTCTCTCGAGCTTCAACCGGGCCTTGACTTGGAAGTCGTTCGGGCTTGGGTCGTAACTTGATTTGGAAGTCTCTTGGTCTTTGATTTGGAAGTCATTTGGGCTTAATTAAATTAGTTAAAATGGTTGACCCAAATAATTAATTTAATTTCATATCTTGGTACAACATACTAAATATTTTTAGTGCGTACAAATTGCCCCCTCGAAATTAGGTCACAAGTAAGACTTTTGTCATTTGAGTGTAATCGACGTCTCCACTTTCTTTTATTATCTAACTCTTGCTCTCATTAAATGATTTAAATAGAATTTCAATATGTTTTGTTGATGTTTATAAAAATTTGAGTGGAAATTTTTTTTTTTTGATCAAAGAATTGGGGGAAAAAAGAATTTGATCAAGTTGAAGTAAAAGAGACAAAAACTCGGCCCAGTGGCAATGGCCCAGACCTAGTGGCCTAGTCTTCTCTCTTTAGCACTCTCATTTTGTGGGCTTGGTCTGAGCATCCTAGTGGCCCAACTGGAAGCCAACCTAGTGCCTTTCCTCCTTCAGTTTTGTTTGCTACCCTTGTTGTGCTAGTTCTCCTTTCAATTCACACGGTCTGCATTTCTGGTCCCCCCTTCTTTTTTATTTTCTGTCTTTTTATCTGGCTTGGCCCGTTCTCCTTCTCATTCTGCTAGGGCTGCATTTTGCTGCCTTCTTTGTTACTTACATGGGCCGGTCTATTTCTTCTTCTCATTTCCTGGCCTGTTCTTCTCCAGACCCGGCTCTCCCCCATTCTCATTTTAGGCCTGATTTTTTTATTTCTAGACGTGGCCCTTTTTTTGCTCCCTTTTTCCTTTTTTTTTTCTCTTTCCCCAGCCTAGAGCCCGGTTACATTTTACTTAAAAATAGCACGCGGGGGAGCACGGGATGTTTGGCCCTTCTTCTTCTCCTTTCCCTCTGCAACTAGAACGCCCAAGCCCGCCGACACCCTCAACTCTTCATGGTGCTTCTGCTGCTACTGATTCATTGTGCATGGTGGTTAGTGGAGGTCCTCCCCTGAAAGCTTGATCTTTGCACCATCATTTGCGATCCTTGCAACCATCAAATGCACAACATTTCTCAATCCTTTCTCTTTTTTTTTCCATAAAAGAGCAAGCTTGCTGTTTTTCATGTGCAGGACACAATCTTTCCTCTAAGTAAAGCCTTGTCATTTGTGTGCTTGACTCTTTTTTTTTTTTTTGAATTAGCTGAAGAGGTCACCAACCATTTCCATTGCTCCAAATGAAAAACAAAGGTAATGAGTTTGCCCCCTTTTTTCTTTTTCTTTTTTTTTTGTGTTCATACGAAATAGCCATGCTGTTTGATGGAAAAGCATGCTTTCCTCTATTTTTTTTTTTTAAAAAGGGAGCATACTTTCCTCTATTTATGGCTTGGTATTGTTGTTTTTCTTGATGGGTAAGCATGGTGGATTGAGCCATTTGAATATGGGGAGTGGGAAACAATGAATGCATTGTGGTTGTTATTGTGAGAGCCTTACTATTTTGCTCCTTGATGGCTTGTCTGATTTTTTGTTTTGTTTTTTTTCGGGTTTGGGGAGCTAGAAAAACCATAGAAGAGATGTCTCTTTGTGGGCATATTGACCATATTCAATACATGAAGGTCCATAGAGAAGAAATATGAAGAAGTCATAACTCAGAAAAGATGGGTTTATGGCTTTAGGAAATGTGGGCTTGTGTTGAATAGAGAGAAAATTTGTGTCTTTGGCTTAGAAAATAAAGTATATTCGCTTCTTGATCTTATCCTATTTTGAAACAATTTGGCCCCATTGTGCTTAGAGGTCATGGCTCTTTTTTTGTTTGATAATTATTGGCCATAAAAGGTGATGACTTTGATCTACATAAATCTGAAGGAACCAACTTTATTTTGTTAAAAGGTCTTCTTATGCTTTGCTGGTGCTCTCATTGACAATACATGCTGAAAACTTTTCATGCGTGCTTATATTGTCGCAATGTCATGCTCATTTGTTGTCATCACAACATCATGCTCATTTGTTGTCGAATTTTTTTGTGTCGTTGCAACGTCATGCTTACACGTTGAAAGATTGCATTTTTCTTCCTGTCACTTATGTGATTTGGCCACCAAGAAAAATCATTTGTGTGGCCAAGATCCTTCTTTTTTTATTGCATTTGTACAGTCACTTATGCAGGTTGGTAAGCCACTTGATGACCCACTTGTGAATGTGGTTTATCGTTAGGCCTTTTGGGGCCCAAAAAGGAAACCCACATGCCTAAAAGTGGTGCCCAGCTTTGAAGACCCAGTTGCAAACGCAGTTTACCGTTAGACTTTTTAAGGTCTAAAATGGAAACCCATAAGCCTAAAAGTGGTGCAAAGACTTGAAGAACCACTTGCGAACATGGTTTATCCTTAGACCGTTTTGAGCCTAAAACGGAAACCCACATGCCTAAAGTGGTGCGCAGCGTCGAAGACCCACTTACGAACCCGGTTTACCATTACGCCTTTTGGGACCTAAAACGGGAACCCACTCGTCAAAAAGTGGTATGGAGATTTGAAAAATCACTTGTAAATGCGGTTTACTGTTAGACCTTTTGGAACCTAAAACGGGAAGGCACACACCATAAAGTGGCACGAGTAGTGAGGACCCACTCGGCTGCAGAAAAATGGTGTCTTTGATTGTCTTTCTTTGATGCCCCCCCCCCCCAGTTTTATTATGTTTGACTGCACTTGGTGATTGGTTTACTAAGCCACCTACATACCTATGGAAATTTGCAATTTCTAATAAGCTTAAGTCATCACATAGTCCAACAAAGCATTCTTTTTGGCCGCTCACAGTTTATATTCTTGACGGTTAGGAGTAGTACAAAGGTTTGGTTTGAGTGAGCAATTTAGGCTCTTGTTAAGGAGTACTATGTACAAAGATTTTTTTTTTGTGCATGTGAACAATTTAGGCTTTTGTTCAGGAGTTGTTTTGTTTTGAGTGTGTGAACAATTTAAGCTCTTGTTCGGAGAGCTTGCCAAGCCTTTTCTTTTCTTTTTTTTTGGTGAATAGTTTAGGCTCTCGTTCGTGAGTCAGTCCAGCATTTTTCCTCAACGAAAGTCGCTAACCTCTTGAATTGTGACGAGGTTCGAAGAAGCTTGTTCCTCCTCTTAAGTTCTTTCTTTTGAGCTAGCCTTAACCCCATGGCTAGTGAGAATTAGGACGCGCCTCTTTACTTTTAGCAAGCCATCCACCTTCACATCCAAAGTGAAAACACTTCATGCGTGAAGCGATGGAACTTTGGATTTCATTTATTTTGCCAAGGCGACTGAACACCAAATCCTTCTTTTGTGAGGGCAGTGAGCTTTATAACATCTCTGCTATCTTGCTTCTGGTGAAGACCGAGGGTCTAAGCTGGTCATCCTTCCTCAGCCCATAGAGGACAGAAGGTTTGGGCATCTTATCCTTTTCCATTCTACTAAACAAGAAAGGGTGTTGGCGAGACGTAGATGGTTATAACCTGTCAAACACCGACATTTTTAAGTTGGTCTTAGCATTTTCACCCTCATCATCATTAACTTCCTCAACTGTGATATATTGTGTAAGGGATTGCTTGTCCTTACGTCATCTCCAAATCGCTATGGGTTGGGCCGGTATGTAACCAAGGCCAACTTTAGGCATTGTAACGCTGCCCCCATAACTCTATATGATCTTTTGTGTGTTGCTACATCCGTAAGGCTTAGCTTCAATTACATGCCCCAAAGATTTCGGCTGGCTGAAGTCATAACTAGACCTCTTCATTAACTTGTAAACATTGGGATTAAACCCATCACTGGTGCGCATTTTTGACAAGCCACTTTCTTCTTGGAGAAGCCTTTAGAAGACGTGATAAAACCAGGGAGAAGAGCCTTGGTCAATTTACTTGGGTTCGCCTTATAAATTAGAAGCACACCCTTTTCTTTGAGAACATGCCAACTAGCTTCATCGAACTTGTATTCAACCTTGGTTGTGCTTTTAGGATTTGTACATTCGCTAAATGGCGACTCTCTATCCTTTAGATGATACTGAGGAATGTACTTGAAGACTGGCGCTGCATGATTTATCGCGACAATTGTTTGCTTGACAAATGAGACTGAAATTGTCTGCTCATTCTCTTCCTTCCGTTGTTGTTGTAGCTTGATGCTGCCATCACCGCCATCTTCAGGGGCACGCAAGTCTCCTTGGCATTCTTCACACTCCCCTTTCTTGTGGATGATATAGCAGTTGGGATAGTTTCCTTCAGTGCAATGTTGGTGAAAATTGAGGGAATAAACTGAAAGAGAAAACCTCAAGCACACGATTGTCATCGTAGTACTTTGAGGGTCGATCCACAGGGACAACGTAGAAATTATGGTCATTTAAAACCAAACGATTAAACTAATTAACTAAACTAAATGATATTATTTAAGGCAATCTAACAACCTAATTCAACTAAACTCTTCTAAGTTACTGAGTCAACTAATTGCTTTTAACGAAGAATTTAAACGACCTAAGCAATCTAGACCTAAACTAAACCTTATATCAATTATCCAAATTAAACCAAACTAAGATTGAATTAAGCATGATTTAAAACCTAGCTACTAACCACATTATTCCAGAATTTAACACAGTGAACAAACTTAACCTAAAACCAAATCTAAGCTTGCAAATACTAGCTTCAAGCAAACAAATCCAGCACAGTGAACAGTGAGGCAAGCATATCATCAAGATAACCTAAATCAATTAACAGTAGCAAACTGGGAAGGGTAAAATGCAGCATTGAAACAATAGGATTGAAACAAAACGAAGGCAACAGGGCAAATGAATAATCACAAGAGCTGTGAATCCCAAAATGCAACCATCAAACGACCCAAAAGCAGCCATTCGACTCGAACCAAAATGCAAGCATCAAATCCAAAACGCAGCTATACGAATAAACCAAAAACAGGGGAGAGGGAAATCGAATTCGAACAGGAAAAGGGGAAGAACACGAATGAAATTGCTCAAAATTGCAACCAAATAACCCAAAAATTCTCGCAATTACAACTGAAATTCGAACCCAAAGCTAACAACTCAGACTTAACTCCACAAAGCAACTGAAAATTCAAACCCTAAAATGCGAAATTGAAAGCGAAACTGACAATAACTACCCCTAAAACTAAATTAAACCTAAACTAACCCTAAAATTACCTAGCTTCCTCCTCCCAATGGCGAACAACCCTCCATTTGTAGCCCCTTTCACCGCCTTCTGCCCTCCGTTTAAGGCCCAGAACCGGGTCTCCTGCCCCATCGATTGCCTTCATTCACACTTGTAACCGATGCATTGAATGTTGACAATTGAAGGAGGAGAGAGAACAGGGGAGTAACGGCCATGGCGTGGAAGAAGAAAATGAAGAGGCTTTGTTCGTGGCTGAGGTGGACGGTTATGATGGTGATGACGATGCTGCTGTCGTGGGGAGGGGTGAGGATTCAAAGAGAGAGATGAGGTAGAGAGATATGCAGATGGCGATGAGCAGGGGAAGGGATGGTGGAATTTCTGGTTTTGGGGGTCTGGGTATCGGGGTTCTGGGTTGGGGAACAGAGAAGACAGACACGATGTAAGAGAGAGAAAGAAGGGGAGGGGATTTATTTTGCTGAACCGGTTCGGGTGAACCGGTTTTAATTAAACCGGCCGGTCTGGTTTTTTTAATTGCTGGACCGGTTTTTCTTGTAATTTGGACCAATTTTTGATGATTTTGCCCGGTTCTTCAAGTCTCGACATTTTTCTCGCATTATTGTCCATTTATTCGAAATTATTCAAAACCTGTAAAATAAAATAAACTTAATTAAAAACGTTAAAAATACGATTGAAACGAACATAAACCAGGTGTAAAAGTACCCTAAAAATAACTCATTTTTGGCACGAACATGCAACATCTTCCTCGAAGAACTTTGCGTCAGCTAAGTGTGATTCGACCACGGTAAAAGGTTTAATATCACCATTTATCTTCTTTTCACCCTCCCAATAGTACTTGAGACATTGGTGCAAAGTTGACGCTACCACCCATTGTTCATGCAACTAGGTACGTCCAGGCATCAACTTACGTGAAGTCTTAGAGTCTATCAAATGAAAAATTGACAATGTCGTCAAGTTATCAATGGTCAACTCTAAGTGGATCACACCAATCGCATGTTACCCTTCTAGGTTGAAGCCCTGTATCATCATTCGACTTTTATACAATTCTTGGATAGTGATACCCAAGTCCTTCATAGGAGACTTTGGCCTGATGTTGACTGCTGAACCACCATCCACTAGAATTCAGTTAACCATTTGGCCCCAAATATTTCCAGTAACAAACAATGGAGGATTGTGTGATTTAGAACCCAACAACAAGTCATCATCAGTGAATATTACAATCGTGTTACAGGTGGCACATTGGGCGGGACTGCGCACAAGTGGCCAATCCTGTAGCTTGTCAACATATAGCTTTGCTTAGCAAATGGCAACAACAATTTGTTTGTGCATTTCCTCTCGCGGGTGTAAAATTTGTTGCCAACCCATGTGTAATGGTAAAGCTTCGAGGACGATGAGGACATTGTCGTCTCTTTCAAGAGGGACACTCAGTTCTTCATTTGTCTCATCATCGTCAGATTTGGAGCACGAGGTTGTGTTGATAACCACGCTCTCAAAGAAACTTTTTGGGAAGAATTCTCCTAAGGCCTCTAGTGCTTCAGCGAGATCTATTTCAGAATCTAGCTCATCAACCTCTTGCGTTGTGACGTGGTTAGCTTCAGCTGTTTCATACAAATTTAGAATGATTCTTCCATCCCTAGTCAATCGCATGATGTGCTCCTTGAGTATCATGCACTTTTCAAGAGGGTGACTAATGACCCTGTGGTACCGGCAGTATTTGGGGTTGGTGGTCCTCCCAACCTCTTCTTGGTGTTTTGCATCAGGCAATTCAATGACACTCTTCTCAAACAAGTCATCCAGTATGCCTAACAAATTTGAGTTAGGAAATGGGTACTTCTTTTCCTGATACTCTTTTAGTGTGGGACGCTTCTTTATGGCATCCTTGAATGACGAGCTCTTCTTATCCTCTAGTTTAGGCTTTCCCATATCCGAATTGGCTGACTTGTGGAGGTGGACATCGCTTCATTGGTCGTGTTCTTGGAGAACTTAACATTCTTCTTAAATTCAACTTTGTCGTTCTTTGATTTAGTAGAATAGAAGAAGTTGCCACAGTGACTAGCTATCACCTTCATGTCATGTGCCTTAGTTACCAATTCTTAGAAAGTCCTAGGTCTGCTCATTTGTAGGGCATACAACAGGTCACAATTCATTCCTTGGGTGCACATTTCAATGGTAGAAGCTTCAAATAGCCGATCTTTACATTCAAGGCTAAATGCACGCCAGCAGTTGATGTAGTCAAGAGCTAGCTCATTTTTCCATTGTTTTGTGTTTGTTAGCTCAGTCATGCTGATAGTGCGTTAAGTGTTGTAGAACCTGTTGAGGAACTTTTGCTCCATTTATTCCCAACTGTTGTTGGACTCAGGCTCTAGATTGGTATACCAATTAAAAGGAACACTTTTCAATGTCTGGATGAACTGCTTCACCATGAGGTCGTCGTCAGTTCCAGCATTATTACATGTCTCAATGAAGTGTGCAACACGCTGTTTTGGATTTTCTTTTCCATCAAACTATTGGAACTTAGGGGGTTGATAATCGTGGCGCATGTGAAGAGCATAAACCATCTTAGTGTAAGGCTTGGTGTATAGGTGAGTTTAGCGCGAACCTTCATGTGGTTGGTCCTTAACTACATTTTCTATCAAGTCTTGGATTTGCTCAATAATCATTAATCTAAAAGACTTGCCATTTTAAGGCATACCGCCTTTCTTTGGCTACTTCTCATTGTCAGAAGCTTTAGTGTGGGCAGAAATTTTCATGAGTCTTTACTTTCTGAGTCTTTTGTAGAAGATTAAGCTGATCATTTTTTTAACTTCTTGGGCAGCTTAGCAATCTCTTCCTCTTGAAGCTTGATGCGTCCTTCATTTTCTTCACTCTACCTAGTGAATTTTTCTAAGATGACCTTCATATTAGCCATCTCCTCTTCCAAACTGGCTGAGCATGTCATCATAGCTGGCATAGCAACAGTTTTTGAAGACTCAGCTTCAGTTTCTGACAAGCGCGCCCCTTTTGGTGAGGGTGATGAAGAATTACTGTTGTAGTAGTATTCTGCTTCACAGATTGGAGATTAAAGATGGAGGTTTTGAATTTCATCCATCCGAGAAGACACCTTTCATTGCATCTTTAAGCCTTGGAATTTGGATGAGGGTGACACTTTTTACCTAGCGACAATTGGCACAACAGCTTTTGGCATGCTCCTTATCTCCATTGTGTGAGTTTGCCTGCTATAAGTGATCTCCGTTTCATAGCATTTATGAAAGACATATCTAGTGCTCTTCTTCTTTGAAGCTTGAGAGGCGACGTTCTTCGTGGTCATGTCTTCTTTGAAGAATAAGCTCTTGAAACTTAAAAGTCTTGATCTTTAGGAGAAAGAGATGAGAGGTAGAGACGTCCTAATGAGCATGCCAAAATTGGTAAACACAAATTTCAAGCCTAAAATAAATTAGACAAGAATTTGGGTACAAAATTGAATCTTTATATTGATATCAATGTATGAGTACAATCTCTATTGAGAATAATGAGAGTAATCCTCTTATGCGATCTCCTTTAAATGAGTTTATCTTAAGACTGAGCCTGAGAGGTTTAATCTCAATCGAGACAAGTATTTGGTCTTCGAGGGAGGACATCGCGTGCCTGTTATCTTCCTTCAAAGAGTGCATGTTTAAGTATTGGTGATTTCTTTCAATTTTCCAATCTTGAATAAAGGACGGTAGGGTTCTATTTACATGAAAGCTTCCCCCTTCCTCTGTAAAGTTAAGATGGGCTTTGACCTCGTTTTGGGTTTTCAATCGGGCCTCATCTTGGATCAAGTTGACTTAGGTGTCATTTGCTTTGATTTTGACTTTGAACTGGGTCTTGATTGAGCCTTAACTTGGAAGTCGTTTGGGAATAGGTCGTGACTTGACTTGGAAGTTGTCTCTCGGGCCTTGATTTGGGGTTTGACTTGGGTATTGACTTGGGAGTTGTTTGGGCTTCCACCGGGCGTCGGGCTTGGCTTGTGACTTGACTTTGAAGTCTCTTGGGCTTCAATTGGGTCTTGACTTGGAATTCATTGGGTCCTGGGTCATGACTTCACTTGGAAGTCTCTTGGGCTTCGACCGGGTCTTAACTTGGAAGTCGTTCGAGTTTGGGTCATAACTTGACTTAGAAGTCTTTTGGCCTTTGACTTAGAAGTCATTTGTGCATAATTAAATTAGTTAAAAGGGTTGGCCCAAATAAATAATTTAATTTCATAGCTTGGTACATCACGTAAATATTTTTAGTGCCTACAATGGTGAATGAAAATGTAAAGGATCGTAAATTTGAAGAGTAGGCTTTGAGGCAAATGAAGGGATGGTAAAGAATATTATGAGCTCAATGTTTGCTTCAATTTATATGCGTTGGTTAGTTTGTTGTTCACGTTTTCGTAAACATTTGACCAAGTACCATAAAAGTGTTCGCGATAGTGCTATCAACATTAAGCAAACTTTGGGTTTCATGTATATTTTATAATTATAGCATTCAATGAACTTTAATGTGTTGAAATTTATTCAGCCTATTTTACTTATTTTATTTGATCAAGGATGTCATATTGTTAAATCGTTTTACACTAGGTGTAGTAGTAGCAATAGTAGCAACATTAATAGTAGCAACAGTAGTAGTAGTTGTTGTACTACTACTACTACTACCAACAACAACAATAAAATCATCGTCATCATGATCTATGTTCTAGGAGAAATTATATTAGCTATATAGGTTAATTATTGCCAACAAATATGTTGATTATAAAAGGTGGAAATCCCATTACAACAGGTTCTTTTGTTGGACAACATTGATTAAGCAAGGCAAGAAATTATTACCAACTGAAAGATTTTGTTTGAAATGTTTGTATGTTGGGGTGAAAAACAGTACTAATAGTATTTTTGTTGTTAAAGCATGATAGCAGCAATAAACAATTATCTGTTCGTAAAATCCTAACAATACCTACATAAACATTTTCGTTGATATTAGTTATCAATTGCAACATATGATCATATCTGTTGGTTAAACTTTTACGATTAGACTTTTTTCCAATAGTTTAGTAACAGATATTTATATGTTGGTGTTACATTTTACAAATAGAAAAAGAGTTTGTACCAACACATAAGCTGTATTGGTAAAACTCTCCTTTTCTGTAGTGAATGAGCGAAGTAGAATGACAAAGACTGCTCTTTCTCTTCTTGTACCTATGTAAAAAAATAATTTTTTTAGTAATCAGTTGATGGTGAACATTGATATAAATGAAGCTTATGTGTCCATATTGTGTTTAGTTGGTATACTTGGATTTGATATTCTTCAAGTGAAGAACTTGTTGCTCCTAGTCGACCAAAGTAATAAGACTAATAGATACTTCTATTTTATAGTGGCGTGGAGGTTCAATAATAAATATCGATGATTTGTCTAGATAATCACTTGGAATAGCATATAGTGAAAGGCCAACATATAGCTAGAAAAAATATAAATATGACATTGTTAGGAATTATTAATCAAGCAACAAATGGTGTAAAAAGTGATATTTTATCGGCAGAAGGTGCATTTTTTAAAAAAGTTATGAACAAATGACTTAGGTTTCATAAATGACTAATGTTTATGGTTGCAATTACACTAAATCGCGCAAGTCACTTTAATTGATTTTAGGGTTTTCCAAATATTGTCACCTTTTTTTTTAATTGCTTGGGTTTTTTCCTTTAGATAATACTACTATCATGTATCATTTATCACATATATCTGAACTATGAGGGATTCTTTTAAAAAATAAAAATAAATAGATATTTTTACTTGGATAAAGTACATTTTTTTAACTTTAAGATCCATGGTTTAGATTTAATGAATAAATATAATTATTTAAGTTTCCCACCTAGATAATAGGATCATCATATATCTTTTATTACGTATATCCGAAATTATAGGGGATTTTTTTAAATAAAAATATGGGGATATTTTAACTTTAAAATCACTCGCATGGAAGCATTTTAGGGTTTTTCAAAGATTGTTATATTCTTTTTCATTGCTTGGGGTTTTTTTTTAATAAAGATAATAGGACTATCATGAAACCTTTACCACATATAACTAAAATAGTTAAAAAAAATTTAAAATAAAAATAAATTGGTATTTCTTACATGAAAAGATGAACTGATATCATGGCAGATTATTTGTTTCCCCCTTTTAGATGTAGCATTATCATCTATCCTTTATTAAATATATAGTTAAATATACGGTTATCTTCAAAAAATAATAATAAAGAGATGTTTCTTGGGAGATGGTGATTTGTTTTTTTGAAGATAAGAATTGAAGATTTAAAGTTACTAGATAGCTAATTTTTAAGGTTGAGATTACACCAAATCTTGCAATTCACTCCCGTTGTAGTGTTTTAAGGTTTTTCAAAGATTATTGCCTTTTTTGAACTGCCTAAGTTTTTTATTTGTCGATAATAGGGTTATCATTTATCCTTTATTACATATGACAGACACTATGAAGAATTTTTTAAAAAACAAAAATAAATAGTATTTTAATTGGATAAGTAGGGTTTTTTTAACTTTAAAATCTACAGTTTAAATTTAATGAATAAATATAACAACTTAGGTTTTTACCCCTAGATAATAGGATTATCATCTATCTTTTATCATGTATTTCCAAAACTATGGGGGATTTTAAAAATAAAATAAAGAAATATCTTAACTTTAAAATCAACAACTAAGATCTAATGAATAAATAATTTGTATGGTTGGCATTAAATCAAATCCTACAAATAGACCTGGCAAAACTGACCCGAGACCCGAAACCCGAACCGAATGACCCGGACTCATACTTAACCCTACACCCGAAATATGCTCACCAGAAAGTGGACCCGAAACCAGAATTGACCCGACCCGAACCATACCCGACCCGAAATTTTCAACAAAGTTGCTTGTTTTGGCATGACAAGCGTGTTTCACCAAAAATTGGTTGACCCGAAATCGACCCGACCCAAACCATACCCGACCCAAACCGAAATGACCCGAAATGTCACTTAACCCGAAAATGACCTGACCCGAACTTGGCCCGACCCGTACTGGAACCGAATGACCCATTTGCTAGATCTACCTACAAACCACTCATGTTGTAGCATTTTAGAGTTTTTCAAAGATTATCATATTTTTTTTAATTGCTTGGGGATTTTTTTTAGATAATAGGATTATTGTGTATTCTATATCAAATGCGACTGAAAATCATGAGGGCTTTAAAAAATAAAAATAAAGGTTATCTTAGTTGGGTAAGGCAAGTTTTTTGTTTTTACTTTAAAATCAATCTACAATTTATATTTAATGAAAAAATGTAATTGCCTAGTTTTCTTTTTCTTAGATAATAAGATTATCATCCACTTATGGAATCAATGGACTTATCTAGACCCGAGACCCATCTAAGACCCGATATTTTTCTTTTTTAAAAAAATATGGTAATCAATGGACTTGTGGAATATGGAGTAAAGCAACTAAACTCGGCTTGAAAGTCTAGAGAACCAGTAAAAGTGTAAAACAGGTAAGTTTTTGTTGCGTTGCTCTCAGCTTCCCATACCTAACCCACTAGTTTCTCTCTCTATTCTCAACCCTTGAATCAAGGGGGTATGTGGCTATTTATAGGAAAGCCTCCTCCTTAAAAGTCAAGATGGGCCTTGACCTGGGTTTTGGGCTTTGACTTAGGTCTTCGGCTTTTCAATAAGGCTTTACCCTAGACTGCTTTGACTTTGGTTTGTTTTGACTTTAAATTTGACTTTGACTTGGGAGTCTCTCAGGCTTGGGTCGAGCATTAACTTTGAAATCGCTTCGAGCTTTGACCGAATGTTGACTTGAGCGTCGTTTTGACGTTTGACTTGTGAGTCGATATAGGTCTTGATCTTTGACTTTGACTCTTGACTTTGACTTTGACCGCGCCTTGACTTGGATGTCTTTCGGGTTTTAGGTTGTGACTTGACTTGGTAGTCGTCATGAGCCTCGATTTGGGCTTTGACTTGAATTTTGACTAAACTTGACTTGGAAGTCATTTGGGCTTAATCTTTGACATGACTTGTGAGTCTTTTGGGTTTGACTTGTGAGTCATTGGACTTGATTAAATTAATTAAAAATGTTGGCCCAATTAATTAATTTAATTTAATTTTGGTACGACACGAATAAATTTTTAGTGCCTACAAATTGCCCCCTTGAGACAAGGTCACATGCAACACTCGTTGTTTGAGCGTGACTGATGTCTCAACTTCATAATCTTTACCCGACATTTGTTTATCACAAATGATTTAATAAAATTTCAACATGCCTTGTTGAAAAACTTTTTTTTTTTGAAAGTCATGAAAATTTGATTGAGAGAACACACAATTTCCTCTTTCGGGTCAAAGAATTGGTAGAACAATGAGTTGGATCATGTAATCCAACCTTTCTCTTCATTTTCAAAAGTGTGGGCCTGGCCCTCCTTATTATCTTTTTTTTCGCGGGCTTGGCCCTGACTTCTTACCCAGCCCAAAGCCTAGCTACTCTTCCCTTAAATGACACGTGAGCAGCGCATGGCTACTTTTCCCTTCTTCCTTTCTCCTTTTCGGCTTGGGCTGGGTCGGCCAGCATTTATCTTCTCTTCCTGTTTTTTTTTGTTATTGTTTCCTTGTGTGGGCTGGGCCTGGAGGTTTCTTTTCCTTTTGGACAAGCCTGCTGATTTCACTTAAAAATCACATGCTGGGCACATGACCGATAACTTGCCTTTTCCCTCTCTTTCTTGCTTGGGCTGGGCCGATTCTGCTTCAACATTTCTTCTTTCTTTTTTTTTTCTTGCACGCGAGCCTGGGCCTGGACTGGTTCTTCTTTTAAACCAAGCCCATCCTCTTATTTCATTTGCAGTCACACGACGCTCACGGGCTCAGGGCACTGTTCCCCTTTCTTTCTTCCTTCCTTCGACAGCGACCATCGCACAACCAACCAGCCACCACGCACACACCCCTTGTCCCCCTTGACGCTACTGCTGAACGCCCAACAAGATGTGGCTTTAAAGGTGGAACTTTCTCACTCCTATCCTTCTTTCTTCACTGTTCCCTTTTCTTTGCACCCAGCTGCCTAGAAATCTTCCCCTGGTGCTGGTGCTGTTGCTGCTTCAGGGTGATTAGTGATGGAAACTTCCCACAAAACTCGTTTTTTGCATCCCCATTTTTGATCTTTATGATCATCAAGGGTTCCAACTTTCTCAAACCCTTCTCTTTTTCGCTTTTTCTCTTTTGTCCACTTCTTAAACTTGCAAGCTTGCAACTACCTTTGAAAGAGTCAGCCTTTACTAAATTTGGAGTGTTGAGATTGTCTCATCTTCCTCCCCTGAAATAGCTGAATGGGTCAAGCAACCATGTTTGGCACCGTCCCTATTTCGTAGCTCCACCCTTTTTTGTGTGTGATGTGAAGGACACCATTACTCTCATCCCTTGCAAGAAAGGTGATGGCTTTGGCTTTCTCTCTCTTCTTTTTCTTCAGTTTCTGGTTGATTTCCATTGCAAGCTAATCATGTCTTTTCCTTTTCGCTTTTGGCTGATTACTTCTTTTCGATTGAACGTGAATCCACCGAACATTTGAAGCAACAACCTTTTTGACCTTTGGCTGGAATTTACGGCTAATTTCCTCCAAGTTATCAATCTCTTCCTCTCTTACAAGGTGATATTCCTCCAAGGTATTGACCTCTTCGTTGGTAATTTGCTTGATCGTTTTTTTTAACGAGAAAAGGAGATTGTTTCGTGTTGCTTAATTTAAATCACAAGAGATTTTCTTGACTGTGAACATGGCATGCTTTTGGCAACCCCGGGTGCAGAAAGTTTTGGGCAAATTCCTCTAGGTTGTTAAGGCCTTTATTGTTTGCATGTTGGTATCCTTGCTACTGTTCAGTACCTTCACATTTTGGCCTCCAACCACCCCCTTTTGATTGTGAAAGTCAACTTCACTTTTTTTTTTGTGGATTGAATAACTTGAATATGAGTACTAAATGGTAATCATGGTGGATTAGTATTGAAGTGGGTTTTTTCTACCTTTTTTTTTTTTTACATGTGCTTGCTTGACTTTGTGGCAACTTGTGTTTTATCTTTGAAATTTGTGAAATAATGGGTAGGAGAATTAGGAGAGTTAGACTTTAAATGGGCTTCATGGGGTTTGAAGGGGGTTCATGGTGTTTTTTTTTTTCAACGAGTTTGTTTTCTGAGAATTTGGGGTTCCTTTGATTTGGGGCTTTGATAATAGATTATGAGATTGGTTTGATGCTGAATCTCTCACTTGGGTTGTGATAAACATTGATGTGCGCCCCCACGATCAAAGCTTGTGGGCCCTGTTCAAACATAACTTGATTTTTTTTTGTTTGATGCTTGCACGAATATTCAAAGTTTGTAGGCTTGGTGGACATGGCGTTTGTGATCTTCTAAATGTTGCTGGAAATTTTGGCATAGATCCACCTGGTGGCCTTTGATTGTGTTTTTTTTTTTTCAAATTTCTCGTTATCCGAGTTGTCAACTCCTTTTTTTTTCACATGTCCAACCCTTTTTTTTTTCAATGCTCATTGAGTCATGAGTTGCCTGTAACTTGCCCCTTTATTGAAATTTGAAATGTTGTGTCTTGAAGGGCTTGCCATGTTCTTTTGACGACCATGGGCAATGAAGGTGGTAACTTTGACTAAAATGAGTCCGAAGGAAGCCACTTCATTAGTCTGCAAAGTCTTCTCATGTCTACTTGTCGTGGTGCAACGTCGCTTCTTTATCAGTGCAGCATCACACTTATTTGTGGTTGCTTTTTTTTGTCGCTTCAACGTCATGCTTGTTGAAAGATTGCATTTTTTTGGTCGCTGCAGCGTCATGCTTACATGTTGAAAGATCGCTTTTTTTTTGCTGCAACGTCATACCCATTGACAGATCGCATTTTTTTTGTTGCATTTGTGCAATGACTTGTGCAGGCTGGCAAGCCGCTTGAAGAACCACTTGCGACACAGTTCGCTGCTTCGCCATGGGTCTTGAACGGATACCGCTACGCATAAAAGTGGTATGAAGATTTGAAGAACCACTTGTGACATTGTTCACAGCTTGGGCATAGGCCTTGAATAGATACCAATACACATGAAATAAGTATGAAGACTTGAAGAACCACTTGCGACATGGTTCGCCGCTTGGCCATGGGCCTTGAATGGATACCGATACGCGTAAAAGTGGTATGAACACTTGAAGAACCACTTGCGGTGAGTTTGATAATGTCTCGCCTATCTTGATTCTGACGAAAACCAAGGGTTTAGGTTTCTCCTCCTTCTTCAACCTATAGAAGACGGAAGATTTCGGGGTTTTACCCTTTCCAATCCTTCTAAACACAAAAGGGCGTTGGCACGACGTTGATGACTGTAGCTTGTCGAATACCGTCGTTTTTGGGGTGGTCTTGGCATTTTCACCCTCATTATCATCAACCTCTTCAGCTGCGATATATTGCATGAGGGCTTGCTTGTTTTTATGTCATCCCGAAATCCTCACAGGCTGAGGCGGTACATAGCTAAGACCAACTTTAGGCCTTACGGAGTTGTCCCCTTGACTTTGTATGACCCTTTGCATGTTGTTAAGTTCGTAGGGCTTAGCTTCAATCTCATGCCCCAAAGATGTTGGCTGGTTAAAGTCATAGCTGGATCTCTTCATTAACTTATGCGCATCAGGATCAAACCCATTGCTGATGCACATCTTTGACAACTCACTTTCTTCTTGGAGCAAGCCTTTGGAAGAGGTAACAAAACCAGGGAGAGAAGCCTCGGTGCATTTGCTTGGGTTCACCCTATGAACTGGAAGCACACCATTTTCTTCGAGAACGCGCCATCTTGCTTCATTGAACTTACGTTCAACCTTGGTTGCACTTTAAGGATTTGTACATTCATAAAATGGTGATTCTTCATCCTTGTGACAGGACTTAGGAATGTACATGAAGACCAGCATCGCTGAATTTGCCACGACTTTTGCTTGCTTGATGGACGAAACTGAAATTGTCTTCTTATTCTTTTCTTTCCGTTGTTGTTGTGGCTGGATGCTGCCGTTACCACTTTCCTCAGGAGGGACATTCAGCTCTTCATTTGTTTCGTCATCGTCAAATTGGAAACACGAGGCTATGTAGACAGCCGCACTATGAAAGAAGTTCATCGTGAAGTATTCTCCTGAGGCCTCTAGTGCTTTAGTGAGATCTATTTCAGAATTTAACTCATCAACGTCTTGCACTGTGACGTGGCTAACGTCTGCCGTTTCACCCAAATCTAAAATGGTTCTTCCTTCCTTAACCAGTCGCATGATGCACTCCTTGAGTGCAACACACTTTTCAAGAGGGTGACTAATAATCCTATGGTACCGACAGTATTTGGGGTAGGCGGTCGGTCCTAACTTCCTCTGGACGCTTTGGCTCGGGCAATTTGATGACACCCTTCTCGCGCAAGTCGTCTAGCATGCCTGACAAATCTGAGTCAGGAAATAGATACTTGTTTTCCCGAAGTTCTTTTAGTGTGGGACGCTTATTTGTCGTAACCTTGAACGACGAGCTCTTCTTGCCCCTTAGTTTTGGCTTTCCCATAATGCGAATTGGCTGACTTGTAGAAGTGGACATCGCTTCTTTGGTCGTGCCCTTAGAAAAGTTAACATTCTTCTCAAATTCAACTTTGTCCCTTTTTGATTTAGTACAATAGAAGGAGATGGCGTGACAACTAGCTACCGTCACCTTCATGTCATGTGCCTTGGTCACCAATTCTTGAAAAGTCCTAGGTTTGGTCATTTGTAGGACGTACAACAAGTCCCAGTGCATGCCTAGGGTGCACATTTCAACAGCGGAAGCTTCAGACAACCAATCCTTGCACTCAAGACTAAGTGCGCTCCTGCAGTTGTTGTAGTCAAGAACTAGCTTGTCCTTCCATTGTTTTGTGTTTGTTAGCTCAGTCATGCTGACAACGCGCTGAGTGCTGTGGAGCCTGTTGAGAAACTCTTGCTCCATTTGTTCCCAGGTGTCAATGGACTCAGGTTCTAAGTCGGTATACCAATCAAAGGCAATCCCTTTTGATGTCGTGACGAAGTGTTTCACCATAAGGTCGTTGTCAGCCCCAGTATTGTTGCATGTCTCAATGAAGTGTGCAACATGCGGTTTTGGATTGCCTTTCCCATTGAATTGTGGGAACTTAGGGGGTTCGTAACCGTGGGGCATGCGAAGAGTATCAACCCTCATAGTGTAAGGCTTGATGTATAGGTGAGTTCTGCGCAAACCTTCACCTAGCTACGCCTTAATAGCATTTGCTATCAAGTCTTGGATTTGCTCAATGGTCATTGATCCAGAGGACTTGACAGGTTTAGGGGTAGCGCCTTTCTTTGACTGTTTCTCGTTGTGAGAGGCTTCAATGTGGATGGACATTTTTTCTGAGTCCTAATTTTCTAAGTCCTTTGTGGAAGATTGAGCTGGCCGTTTTTCTAACTTCCTGGTCAGTTTAGCAATCTTTTCTTCTTGAAGCTTAATGTGTGCTTCCTTTTCTTCGTTGTCCCTAGTGAGTTTTGTAGGATGACTTTCATGTTAGTCATCTCCTCTTCTAGAGTGGTTGAACCTGTCATCATGGCTGGCATGACAACAGTTTTGGAGGACTCAACTTCAGTCTTTGGCATGCGCGCCCCCTTCGGTGAGGGCGAAGAAGAGTTACTGCTATAGTAGTCGTCGACCTTGCAGACTGGAGATTGAAGTTGGGGGTTTTGAATTTCACCTATCCAAGATGATGCCTTGTGCTGTGTCTTCAAGTCTTGGAGTTTGGATAGGGGCAGGCCAGTTTGCCCAGGAGTGGTCGGCGTAGCATCTTTCTTCATACTCCTAGTCTTTATTGTGTGTGCGCACTTGCCAGAAGTGACGCTCGCTCCACAGGATATGCGCAAAAGAGATTCTATGCTCTTCTTCTTCGAAGCTTGCGCGCCAATGTTCTTTGTAGTCATGTTTTCGTTGAAGAAGATGTTCTTATGACTTGAAAGTCTTGATTTTTTAAGAGAAAGAGATGAGAGGTAGAGATGTCCCACCGGGCGTGCCAAATTTTGTAATCGCAAAATTACAAAGATTGAATTTTTATAGGTTGATTTGATTTGAATGGATATAATCTCTATGAATACAAAATCCTCTGATTCTTTCTCTTTTAAGGATGGATTTTTTTCAACCCTTGAATCAAGGGGGATAGGGGGCTATTTATAGGAAAGCCTCCCCCTTGAAAGTCAAGATTGACCTTAACTTGGGTTTTGGGCCTTTCAATAAGGCTTTACCCTAAACTACTTTGACTTTCGTTGACTTTGACTTTGACTTTGACTTGGGAGTCTCTCGGGCTTGGGCCAAGCATTGAGTTGGAAGTTGTCTCGAGTTTTGACCAGACATTGACTTGAGAATCGTATTGACGTTTGACTTGTGAGTCAATGTAGGTCTTGACCTTTGACTTTGACTTTTACCGTGCCTTGACTTGGACATCGTTCGGGCTTTAGGTCATGACTTGACTTGGTAGTCGTCTTGAGCATCGATTTAGGCTTTGACTTGAATTTTAACTAAGCTTGGACTTGGAAGTCATTTGGGTTTCATCTTGGGTTTGACTTATGAGTCTTTTGGGTTTGACTTGTAAGTCATTGGGTTTGATTAAATTAATTAAAAAGGTTGACCCAATTAATTAATTTAATTTAATTTTGGTACAGCATGAATAAATTTTTAGTGCCTACATTTATATCAATTGTATTCGATTAATCCCCTCAATTAGAATTTGTTCTTTCAAGTTGTAGATTATTTTCTAGATCTATTGCAGTTTTCTAATGGGAGAAAATTCAAATTGTGCAGATCTAGGGCTAAGTGTGCTCAATCAACAGATGCATGTGATGGTGCATCACCTCTCCCTAGGTGTGAAAATGAGAATTTACAAACACCTTTTGTGAACTTGGAGGATGATGACAATGATATCCAAACATAAGAACCTATATTAGATACTTCTCATAGAAGTAGGAAAACTATTCAAAAATATGGGATTGTCATGAAAGAATTTTTATCAATGAGGTACTTACAACAGCCAAATGTCTACATTATGACAAGGTTTTGTTGGCTAATACCTCAAATGGAACGTCACATCTTTAAAAAAATGTTGAAAAGCTTTGCAGTAGTAGGCATTTGAGACTTAAAGTTGAACAAAGAAAACTGAACATAATAAGAGAAGAAGACGGAACACGTAGTCTGGAATTGAAACCAAAGTTTGAGTTTAACTTCAATCAAGAATTTTGTCGAAGGAAGTTGATGAATATGATTGTGATGCATAAGTATTCATTATCTATGGTGGACCTCATTAGTTTTAGACATTTCGTGAATAGCCTCAATCCTTCATTCAAGATTTCTTGAAATGCTTTGAAAACTGATATTGTGAAAGTGTTTGAAAGCGAGAAACTTATCCTCAAATAGATATTGGTACATAACTCTTGTCAAGTTGCAATTAAATCTGATATGTGGACAACTTCAAATAAAAAAAGGGTACCTGGTTATCACTTTTCACTTTGCTGATGAGCAATGGGTTTTACATAGTAGGACTTTGATGTAATTGTTACATCTCTAATTATGTATACTGTTATGACTGTTTAATATGTTCCTTCATACATATGCTTATAGAATATTCTACTTATTTATTTAGGTTTTTGTATGTGCCATGCCCAAATACCAAATCCGTCTTCGTTATGATTCTGATGGATTGTTTGTCACATTATGGCATTGCAAACAAATTTCATCTCTAGCTATTGTTAATCGTACCACTAATGATGCAGTGATCGATATGTTGGTGGGTGAATTTGAACCAAAGTCTCTTATATTGTCTGGTGTTTTCTTACACATAAGGTGTGCTACCTATACTTTGAATTTGATTGTTAAGGAAGGGTTGGATGTGATTGATTATGCAATTGAAAAGATTTGTGAATGTGTTGCTTTTTAGACATTAACCCCAAAAGCAATTGAGAAGTTTATGGATGCTTTTATTTCTTAGAATTGAGTAGTTCTAAAATGGTGGCTCTTGATTGTAAAATCAGATGGAGTCCTGCCTTTTTAATGTTTCAAACAAGTTTGCCTCATAAGGATGTCTTTGACAGATTGTAATGCTTGAATAAGAGGATCACATTTGCAAGAAATTGGTATTTTCTACAAAACAACACAAGTCTTTTCGTGTAGGAACTATACTACGACAAATTTTTTTTGATGAATTTGTCCTATTAGACTTGTTTTGAGAACATTGCTACAAAGTGAGAACGAACTCATTAGAAATATGGTGACAAATATGACTGAGACATTTGATGAATAGTGGAGTCAGACTAATGGACTTTCGGCCATTGCTACCATTTTGGATCCAAGAAATAAGATGGATTGTGTTGATTATTATTTCAAGTGGATACACAATGAAGGGACTGAACTTGAGTTGGGGAGAATTAGGGGTTTCCCTGTGATCTCTTAGCCAAATAACAAAAAGAGGATGTTGGAAGCACCGAGCACGAATTGAAGGTGCTTCTTTTAGGCAACCACCCAAAGTTCTCATGAAGCCAAAAACTCCTGATATTTTTGATGTTGATGGTGAAGATGACTTTGCCAAGTAAAAAAGACAAAATAAAGAAAGGTAAATGTAAAGTGTGAGTTGGAGCATCACTTGAATGATGACACATTGCCCGATGATACAGATTTTGATGTTCTTGACTTTTGGAATAAAGATCACAAGTATCCAACATTGAGAAGGATTGCTCGGAATATTCTTGCCATACCTATTTCTATTGTGAAATCAGAAGGTGCTTTTAGTATGGGTGGAAGAATAATTAGTCCTCATCAATCTAGGCTCCATGCTAAAACTGTTGAGAGATTAATGTGTTTACAAAATTGGATGATCCAAGATGCCATTGCCAAAGGTAAACTTTATCTTCTCTTTATTTAAAAATTAACTTATATACCTTTAATTGATTGTTTCTTGATTTTATTTCTTTATATATTGTCTTAGTGGAAATTCCATGTGCTTATGGTACAATTGCTAACAATTCTGACGGCGATGAAGAAAATCCAAAATCTAACGTCTTTGTTATGGTCTAGCTTACTTAGAGTACTTTGATGTCAATATATTTTTTAATTGTATTTTATGAAACTAACTTATAATCCCTTTTTTTTTCTTTTTCATTTTGGGATCTTGATGCATACATTAAGACCAATGGTACCGTGCACCTCTAGATGAGGATTTTGAAGTTGAAATGGTGGATGGAGGATGGCAGTTCCAGAAGAAGAATTAGTTTATTATAATTCATTAAAATTTAATGGACTTTATTTTTGCGGTTTGCATTAAAATGTTACCTTTGGGGTGCAAGACGTAAATAAGAACACTTAGTTACGGACCTTATGGTATGTGTAATTTAATTTGGCACCGATGACGTTATTAAATGTTTGCTAATGTAGGAGTGTTTGTACTTTGAAGAGATATAGTATTTATGTTAAAGATCATATCATCTAAATCCAATTTTTTGTCTTTAAAATATGAGAATTCATGTTGAATGTGAAAAAAAAGAAAAGAAAAGAAATCTGCAATATTAATAATGGGAAAAAAGCTGTTGATATTAAGCGATTCTTTAATATGAAAAATACTTAGGAATCATTAAGGACCTACCAAACCACTAGGTTTAGGTCCCATCTTTTCAAACCCAATGGTCTGCATTGAGTATGGGTTGGGTCTGGGTCCATATCTGAAAAATAAATGGGTTTGGGTGCAGATGGATTCAACCGCTGACCCGACGCATTTGCCATCCCTATCCCTAACTGTCTACGGAGCAATATGCATAATTGGATGAAGAAAAAGACCCTTCCGGCTTTTGAGAGAGAAAGACTAGGAGGTTCTAGTTTAGTGTTAATTTCATTTGTTTTATTTGGAAAAAAAAAAGAAAGAAACTACGTGTCAGGTCTTTGTCGGTCAATGATCGATGTACCAATTTCATTGTAGTTAGATTTTTTCATAAAAAATATATAGGAAATAGCATAGCTAGTGTCGCAAATATTTTTCTAGTTTCACTAATCTCCTTCATACCCAATTGTCAACATACTACGCCATTTAAAGAGGCCATAATACAACTCTAATAAAGTCCTTACTACTAATGATGAACTCCAAAAAAAAAGATTAAAGCAGCAGTCCACATTTCTTATTAAACATAGTTTTAACCACCCCAAAAAAAGTACCTAAAATATATGTAAGGTCGCTTTCCAAAAGTATGGGTACAATATCCCTTTACATATAGCTGTAATAATAACAAACATTAAAAGAAAAAAACCAAAAAGATGGCTTAAGTACATTAGCATTGATTTTAATCCAAGCATCTATAAAACTATAGATGCATGTTACTAAAAGTAAGATATGTACGAATTGATCAGAGATAATTAAAGTTACAGCTCCATGATTGAGCTAGGATGGGCAAGTCCAATCCGCAAATTGACAACCAATATAATTATTAAAAAAAAACCCTAACAATAATAGTTTCTGAAGCGATCTTATGACTGGACGGTGGCCCGGACACATGCATTTCACGGCCTCAAATTAAAAGCTTCTATTCACATTTTACACCAATTTGTATTTTTCTGAGTTGGATGCATTTCAACAGTGCCATGCAGATCCAGCCATCGTCCGTTCTCACTTCACAATTATTACGAAAGTGACAAATGACAGTCAGTGATTTCTTAACTAAATGACACAGATTGGCATTGCACAAAACCAAAATTTATCAAATTCATATCATCTTGAATTGTACTTATGAGGTATTAGTATACTAATTAAAACTAAAACCCTCAAATATTAGATCTCAGGTTCAATTCTACCATACACAATTGTATTGTAATTGCATTAATTGTATTGCCCTTTAACTTTCTTACAAACCCACCCCCCAAAAAAATCTCAAATTTCAACTAATAAGGCATGCATGGCCCAAATATCAAGAAATTGATAAAATGCTTCGGAGAAGGGTATACCTCGTTTAAAATTTTAAAGAATAGTTAAGACTCAACCCTAAAATCTCAAATAATTGAACAAACAAATCAATTAACAATCTTTTTATAGTTAAACATATAAAAGTATAAAATATATGTAGTATAACATCTTATATTAATCTGATTAATTAGGATATTGTGCGTGAGGATTAATGTCAAGAATGAAACTTAACTAATCAATATCAGGAAAATGGAAGGCTATTGTTAAATTCGGGTTGACTACAAAGATATAAACTGTGCTAATAGAATGTTGTTGCGGATGAACATATATATAAGCAGGAGTTTCGTGCTTAATGCCAAAAAAAATATGACAATATGAGAATGACTGTTAGATTGTGCTGCCTAACTATAATGCTCCGACTTGATGTAATACTTGTGAGACTCACATTTAAAGGTCTAATCTTCTAGAAAAGGATTACCCACTCCAATGTGCAAACCCCAATCACTTACGAATCTTCAATTGGAAGGAATTGCAAGGCATATATGCATACATACATATATGCACTTGCACAGTTTAGGTGCACATAATAACATAAATACATTGACGTGTCATGCTATTTATAGTTTATATGCAGAAGTACAGCAATTCTAACCATCAAAAATTAAAATAAACCTTTTGATAGTACTACTAGAAATACCGCATTTATGTATATCACTCAAACTTAATTGCATATAGATGTCCTATGCTAGTTCAAGATTTTAACTCTTCTGAAAAATCTTGTGTTGTTGTGATAGTACTACTAGAAATACCACATTTATGCATATCACTCAAACTTAGTTGCGTATAGATGTCCTATGTTAGTTTAATATTTTAACTGTTTTAAAAATCTTGTGTCGTTGTGATAGTACTACTAGAAATCGCACATTTATGTATGTCACTCAAACTTAATTGCATATAAATGTCCTATGGTAGTTTAAGATTTTAACTCTTCCAAAAAATCTTGTGTTGTTGTGATAGTACTAAGAGAAATATCACATTTATGTATATCACTCTAACTTAGTTGCATATAGATTCCCTATTTTGTATAAATCAATTAGGCTTTTAACAAATGAGTCATGTATACAAGCTTAAATGAGGTTCCAACCCAAAACTAATTGGTTATTGATGGAATAACTCAAAAACTTATATACATACTCAAACCCATTAATTTTATCAATGTGGGACAACATTTATTTTCATATTCTTTCATTTTATCAATGTGGGACAACACCCACTTTTGTACTCCCACAATATAAATGTCCTATGTTAATTTAAGATTTTAACTCTTTTAAAAAAACTTGTGTTGTTGTGATAGTACTACTAGAAATACCACATTTATGTATGTCACTCAAACTGAATTGCATATAGATATCCTATGTTAGTGTACGATTTTAACTCTTTTAAAAAATAGTTCAGGTAAAACAAAAGAGGTGGTATTTGAGTTCTAGGACGTAAGTTTGGCCCTTCCCTTTGTTGAAGAGTGACTTGTTTGAAAGGAAGAGGCAGGTTAGAAAACCTAGAGATAAGGAATCCAATAAAGGAAGGTGATAAGTACGTACATGGGAGTAAACAAGAATAGTTGTAGTTTTACTATTTTAGGTTATCGCTGGCCTCCATTTCCAAGCTCCAAGAACGCAGCGGGCCTTGATAATGTAAACTAAAACTGCCATTAAGTAATTAAAGCTACTCTTATCACAGCCAGATAAAGTAATTATCCAAACATTGCTGCTGCACACATAAATTGAACATCTTTCAAGGTCGGCAATGCATCTTCTAGACTTGATGTAAGCATGGAATTTTTTAAAGAATCACTGACTTATAAGTCTTTTAACAATAATTAGTCTCGTTTTTTTGAGATTTTCATGGAAGTATTTGAATAAATCCCTTTTAATTTACACTAATTTTGAGTCACGTTCGAACTCAAACAAGGCAAAAAGGATTAAAAACAGTAAATCTATTTAAGCTAAGAGGACGTCTTGGGACCATCGAGACAAGTGAGGTGACCAAAATGATACAATCGACTACAAGATTAAGTCGAGATTCCCATGCTATTAAATCTTAGCATCAACAACTGATGTGATTAAGCCAATCAGTTTCAGTTGGTTAAAAAGAACAATTAGTAGTTTGGAGCAGCTAGAAGCACAATTTGTAATGGTTAAAACAGTGTGGAATGGATAGGAGCAATTTGGCCCTGATTATGCATTTGATCCCGCTACATCAAATGGTTATCAACAATATTCTCAGTTATTTGTATTATGAAATAAGGGAATGATCTTACGATAGTTTTGCAAAATTAATTTGCATCCCCAAATTGTTTTTCCCTAATTATCACAAATATGTCCAAAATATTTTTTTGTTTTTAGGGTTGTATAAATGTATTTATCCACTTCAAAGTCTACTTACACATGACCGATGAGATCTTAACTAAATGGTTAAGATTGAGGTTCTGAGTATAGTACTTCTCAGGCTCAATTCCCATTTCCTCCATTGTATTGTACTGACTTCATGGCTTAGTTGAACCAAAAAAAAAAAGTCTATTTACATACAACATATTTTTTATAAATTACTTTCATTGACAACTTATGATGGCATTGTACATCATAAATATTTGACAGGAACCCATCATATGAACATTAAAGCAAAATTATTGCCTAACAATAGAATTTTCATCAATTTTGCATCTGCAAACATAGCCAGTAATTAGGAGCATCTACGAGTAGTTAGGAGCATCTAGGAGTGGTTTGAGCCATTGTAACTATCGATTAAGAACAATTAGGAACAGTTAGTTGACGAAAATGCTAAAATGAGGTTTGCTAAGGGCAACAAAATTAAACAGCTACCCATAAATGGTCCTGAGATGATGCGCTAATTAAACACATGTGCATGGATTCTCCAAACTTTATGCTCAATTATCTGCTCCAAACTTTTGTGAATCACGTTTTAGCATCTCACTCAACCTTTTCAAATAGCACACTCATTATATATTTATACATAAAATGAGTGTAAATGATACAATATTGACGCCTATCTAGTGAGCATTAAGGTTATTATTGATGGTGAATTGTCATTTACAATTTAAAGCAACAAATAATAGTTCATTGTTATTGGTATGTTAACAACCTTTCTTTCGAGATATGATTATTTGAGAATTAACACATGAAATCCCTAAAGTAATATAGTAAAGTATATGTAGAATAATATTGAGGGCATTAGTTTTACTATAATTTTAAACCAACGCATACATAGCATGGGCTTAAAAGCTAATGTTCTCTAAAAATCAGTCCTAACATCTTAATCTAATAGTTTCTCTTAATTAAACTTGCCAAAACATTCATTTCTTTTAGCTTTGTGTAATTTGCTTGTCCCCTGATGTTAGTTAGGTTGATAAACTCTTTGAAAACTGACATCGTATGCGTAAATTAATATATTTACATGAACATTTTAACCTCATTCAGATTCCTCCCCCCCCCCCCCAAAACCCCAAGAAAGGGTAGATATCTAGGAAATGTAATTAAATAATCACTCCAAGGCCTCAAGATTAGTGCAATTAATTCTAACCTATGACAATATCTAAACGTGGGATTGAAGCTCTTCTTCCGAGGGATAATGACCAAATGCTTTTTAGCCTCGGACTAGAACCAAAGAGGAGTGGAACTTTTGGTAATGGAATCTTGAGACACGCCCAGTATAATGGAGACAGTTCATTTTCAACTAAAATAACTTATCCTCCTCAATTTGTTTACAAATTCTCACACATGGACTTAGAAAAAGTAGCTAGCTAATACCGATGCTTAAGTAAAATTAAACAATACCAAAACCCGTCTGTTCACCTTTCCGCACATGACTCATAGTGATTAAGCGAAGCACAGGAATGATGAAACCCTTTAGTTTTAGGAGTCAAAAATGAAATTTAATCAGTCCCATGCCCGAGTAGTATGTAATGGATTTAACACTAGTCGTCTCTTTTTAAATCTTAATTTTTTGATGACCCAAAATTTTCTGATTACAGTAAGGCTAGCTAGCCTAACTAGCTAGTGGTACATAGTATGCGGTCAAGGGAATTTTTGAATCAAAATGTGACACACACTTAGCTCCCCCGCCCCCCCCCCCCGGCCTTTTTCCCTCCTGAAAGAGACATACATAGATGTCAATATAGATGGAATTCAACACCAAAACTTTAGTGATAACTTTCATAGAATAGCACTAGCTGCGCTAGTTTACACACAATAACCAGCAAAAATCAACCCCATGTTGATTTAACAATGAGACAATTTGGAGAGCATTTTTGTAGCATAGAAATAGAAAGTTGCAGATGCGATCAAAAACAAAGCACCAAAAAAGAAAGTTGGAGATGGCAGATATATACCACTCATGTTGGGACGAAATTGTGCGAATAATTTCGAACAGTCGAATCTAATATAAAGGAAGGGTTTTGATTTTGCATGACTTAATCATATCCCATAATGGATATTCTGATCTTCCTCTTCATGTTGACCCTGCAGTTGGGAATCTCATCATCGCTTTGGCATCGAATTAATGTCGCCACCTCTGCCAATACAAAGACAGGAGAATTTGTTGGATGATTAATAACCATAACAAAGCTACAAAAACAATTAGGGAATATAACAAGTATTAACAAGCAATAATTGGTACAGTGTTACCTAATTAATTAATGCTGGCTTGAATCAGGTGACATAGAAGAGGATGATGCTGAATTTGACATTGAAACTCCACCGTGCAGTTGATGATGATCACCATGGATGTGACATGGGATGGAGAAACCCATGAACCCCTCGGATCCATGCCCAATACCAGAAATCGAGGAATGGCTGTTCTGATGATTTTGGACGAGAAAAGGAGAGAAACTGGACTGAAGGGCACCCCTTTGAAAATTATTGTATGCTGATTGCGGTGGTGGCATTTGTGAAGGGTTGAATAGAATGCCACCTCTCGCGGCCGCCTCTGCACCGCCTCCAGCCCACCCCATTAGCCTTGTGAACCGTCCCAGGTCCTGGTGGCTCTGTGGCTCGGCCCACCCCCCATCGAATCCCAGGGACCCTTGAAAGAGGGTTTGCTCATTGCTTGAATGCTGGTGATGGGTGTTGCCTCCTTGGTCTTGCAGGGTAGTGTGGAGGGACAAGCAAAGATCTTGGCTTTGGTTGCCAAAGCTTCCCCTTGAGATCAAATCATGAGGGTAGTTTTGGAAATTAATTGTTGGGTTTTCCTCAGAAGTTGTAGGGAAGAATGATTTCATCATGGAATCACTCAAGGGTTGTGAATCCACAACATATGCACTGGAACTACTGTGGAGTTGCTGGTTGTGGTAGGATGTTCCAGGGTGGTCAGCCACATGAATATCAGTAGACCTAATATTGGCATGATCATGGTCACCATCACCAGCATGAGAAACACCAGCAGCTGCAGTGGATGGGTCCCATGGTGGAAGCTCGGCGAGCTTGTCAATGGAAGCCTTAGCCTTCTTGATCAGCCAATCGACAGCCTTACTAGGCCGGTCATACCCCAAACGGTCTTGGACATCATAGAATTGGATGGCAGTGTGAGCCGACAGGCGGACCCTCCGGTCCCTTGGACCCTTGGCGGTGAACACCTTACTATGGCGGTCTTTTCGACCTGTGGCTCGGATGATGTGGCCCCCTTGGACCTGCACTATTTCACCTCCCCCTGTACCACTCCTCAACCCCATATTCCTCCCCTTTTGCTTTGTGTAGGGTGTGTTTGGTAAAGTGATATTGTTGTTTTGCTGGAGAATTACATGATTGTTGCGATTGTCATTTGGGTCTGGGTTTTGTTGGTGGGTTTTTTGATCTCTTTGGCCTTGGAAATCCAGTTTTTGACAATTTCCCACAAAATCCTTTCTTACCCTTCTTTTTTTCTGTAAACAATCTGCAAATGTTGAAGAAGAAGCTCAAATTTTTGTATTTTTTCTTTAGAAAAGCCAAAACTGTGATACCTGCTTGTTATTAGCACTGCTGCTGCTGTTACTGACACTGCTCATGATACTGATCCCCATGAAAGAGAGGCATTTAACTTCTTTGAAGATTTCACTGCCCAATAACACTGCCTAATTACAGCTAGGAGAGGGGGAAAAAAGAAAACAGTAACAGGAAAAATCCAACCCTCAATTAAATTTAACAAACAAACGGACTGTATGCAGTACTTGGGTATCTTATCTGGGTTGTTTGGGCAGCAAGGTAATTTGCTTTTTCCCACCTCTCAAGATGGGCTTTCACCAATTCTGGACAACAACAGCAACCAAACGAGGTTCTGCTTAGCCTTTTGCAAGGGCAACAAGAAGTGAGAAGAAAAGAGAAGGGCAGAAGGGTTTTGAAGAGGGCTATGAGGAAATCTCTTAGGGGTTTAAAAGAAAGGTTGGGGGACGGATGAGGGCAAGGGAATTAGTGGGCAATAAGTGTTTTAATTAATTAAATAAATACAGCACACAAAGCGGAGAAAAAAAAAATCCAAAGCTGGGTGAAGAGCCAATGAGAGCAAGTTCATGCTTCAGCCATGGGAGGCAGGGTTGGGTACTCAAAGCCAAACTGCCCCAAGACGACCATTGTCCCTCCTTGCCCCCACAAAGTAAACCCCTACAACTACCATTTCATTCATTCACTACAATTAATCTCTTCCCCACATGCGTACTTGTCTCCAAAGGATTTCTTCCTCAATATTTTTTTCTTCACATTATAGCATTTAGTGCGCGTCTACATAGACATATATATATATATATATATATATATATATATATATATATATATATATATATATATATATATATATATATATATATATACACACACACACACACACACACACACACACACACACACACACACACACACACACACACATAATTATATATA
>JACYFF010031957.1:31256838-31273422 GCA_017589665.1 Selenicereus undatus
TGTGTGTGTGTGTGTGTGTGTGTGTGTGTGTAGACTCACAAACGCAGACACACACAGAGGGACTACGGGAGAGGGAGAATATCTCTATTGAGATCTAAACGTTATGGTTAGAAGAAGGAATTGTTAGTCAACACCACTAAAATATTATCCACGTGTTCGAAATATTTCATATCACCAATCAAACTAATCCGCAAACCTGGCTTTTCAACCCCGTCACACTAGTAGCGCCATTGTACTACCACCAAGATCGTGCCTCGATGCTGCCACCAAACAACTCATTGGTGATTTGTGATGCTAAGTTGAGGGTCACACTCCATCGATGAGCCTGGTAGTAGCAGCCGCTACTTTGCTTGTGAAGGCCGGACAACTCCTTCGCCTTGAAACGCCAATCTCTCCTGTGGAATCAAGCATTTTTGGGATGGGGTTCATGTTGCCATGTTTCCTTTCTCTTCTTTAGGATGTTTCGCTGAAGCCAACCGGAAATTGACTTATTTAGTGGGGGATTCAGCGAAGGACAAGGAATGGCCAACCAACAAGTTCAATCGAAAATGAAGTAGTGTGATGGTGCAGATCCCGCATAGTCTAATGCCGGGCACCTTCGAACTTGTTAACAAATTAATATCGGCTTGGGTTCCAGGTCCGCAGTCGAGGCAGAGTCGGCCACCATCAGGTTCAGGGATGCGGTGGTTAGAAAGTGTGTCCTACCATTAGATACAAGTGATGGGGTCACTGTGAGAACACGTGGGGCAGCGGTTTTCGTGGGATAGAAAGCGATTGGCTTAGTTCAAAAGTTCCTAATTCTTACTCCAAGAGGTAATTCTTCGAAGGTACACACCTCTCTCCCCACATACGTATATGTAGGTATGTATGCATCTGTATCAAAATACATAAATATCAACACAAACACACACATGTATATACATGTACACATATATGCATACATACACAAACACACACATGCACACACATGTGCTCGCGTGCATACACACACATAGACCTGGCAAATGGGTCATTCGGTTCGGGTACGGGTCGGGTCAAGTTCGGGTTGGGTCATGTTCGGGTTAAGTGACATTTCGGGTTGTTTCGGTTTGGGTCGGGTATGGTTCAGGTCGGGTCGATTTCGGGTCAACCAATGTTTGGTCAAATACACTAGTTATGCCAAAACAAGCAACTTTGTAGAAACTTTCGGGTCGGGTATGGTTCGGTTCGGGTCAATTCGGGTTTCGGGTCTACTTTCGGGTGAGCATATTTCGAGTGTCGGGTCGGGTATGGGTTCGGGTCGTTCGGTTCGGGTTTCGGGTCTCTGGTCAGTTTTGCTAGGTCTACACACACACACACACATACATATGTATATCTAAATGCATATATATTACACACACACACGCACACACACACATATACACACACACACATACATACATACATACATACATACATACATACATACATATATATATATATATATATATATATATATATTTATATTTAATATGTGTGTGTGTGTGTGTATTCCAATAGTAGAAGTGCAAGTAATGGATTGCGATGTGGAGGATGCCCTTACAAGAGGTACTATGAGCTTCGCACACTGCATCAGCACACTATTGTCGCCGGGTACTTCTTCATGTAGTCTCCTAGCCGAGTTTTTGATGTTGTTTGATGGAAGTAAATGGCATTATTATTTTGCGTTATTTGTAACCATTACCATACAAATTAGGGATCTTAAGCAGAAAAATTGATGATCATGTTATCAATGATCTTTTTGCATGTAAATGTTGTCTTTAACATAGGAAGTAGTGATCATAAATAGACACATTAGTGATCTTTTGTGTTAAAAGACTTCCAATCTTCTGCGAATCTACTGATCATTATGAATAAAATTAGTGATTTGTAGGAGAGAAATCAGTGATCACAAAAGATTGCAACAAAAATGTATTAAACTGGTTATTGTTACTTGATGAATTAGTGATCATTACTATGTAAATTAGTGATCATTACTGTGTAAATTAGCGATCATCATGCACGATGAAGACATGCCTGAAATTGCAGAGGCTGATCTTCAAATATAACATATACAAACAACAACCACTACTAACAAAGGAAGATCTATACTCATTGCAGCCTTGAAGAGGCGGATAATAAGTTCAGTGCAATACACCATCACATAACTGCCAACAGGTAAAAAATGATCTTGGTTTTCTTCATGATAAACTTAATGTCTGTGTTTTTATATTTTTCTTCTAGGTTTGTTCCCCTTTGTATGAATCTATTTCGTTGGCCATATTCACTAACTATGGTTGTTTTGCACTACCCTTGCCAATGGAGTCTACTGCTTATTTGTTCCCTACTTACATGTAGTAGAATGTGACTATCTTTCATGCACTTTTGTAGGAACCAAAGTTGTGTGCGGACTTCGTCTTCAACTCAGAAGAAGAAAATAAGTAAGTATAAACATGTCTGCCAAAAAAGGCGATTCGTAGCCAACTATTTTACAGATAGTAATTCAGTGACCGATTTTTTTGTTTATTTTCTAGCCAAATGTTGTATAATGACTTGTACTATGTGGCTAATAAAGACATGCTTTCAACTATTGCTGGCAGCGACTGTGTTGATGAAATCATTGCGAACATTTGGGCTCATATATTGAATGCAAGTGAACTGCATACAATTCATTGCGGTTGTCAAAGGATTTTCTTCACAAATGAAGCATTTGTAAGATAATTGATAAAATATTTTCAATGATATTTTATACATGCATGTATGGTTTTCATGAAATAGATTGATTGTAGCAAAGTCTATATTTTTGTTTTGAAGCATTTGTACATGAAGACAAAATAAGAAAGATACATTGTTTGCTACCTGAACGAAGAGCTATCCTTGAGTCCAGACATCAACTTAAAGTGAGTTGACTTGGTAAGAATTAGGCTATACAGGTACACTTTTCTTTTAAGGTCTTTTTTTGCCTGTTCTCGAGACACCAGTTTTTGATAAATTTGGTCTTCCACGTATTCTTCCATTGTTATAATTTGGGAAAACAATTCCTCATTTGCTTCAATGTCAAGCAAAAATGTATGGACATAATTAACCATATCAAGACAAAGCCCAGAAAACATGACTGCTTTAATTACGATATTTTGGCAAAGCTTAATAAAATCCAAATTTGCTTTAAAACCAAAGCATAAGCCAATGCTTTTCGTAATTTTTTTGTTCGTTTTATATGAGCCTTGCAGAGTAGGCTCTTTCAGAAGTATGTCATTCATGAACTAAGTGACAATAGGACAGGAAAGTCCCTTGAAGACTTTGAGTTGAAATATATAGATGTGCGTTGGAGGCAAGAGGCTTCACAAACATGTGATAATGAAACCACCATGTTATAAAGCACATGCAGGAATACAAAGGAGTGCCTTACTCTTCGGAGATAGGATTGAGAAAAGATCAAGTGAACATGCTACTCAATCTTGTTTAAAGAACAAAATTTTCTAATGCAAACTTAAACATAAGATATAATGACAATTCTTCCACGCCGATCCCTTACTTCATTCGGATATCAGGCTGTCGTAGTTCATAAGTTGAGGGTGGAGTGTTGCCATGATATCCTCACTTCAGCTACAACCTTGATTTTTGTACATGTAAAAAGCATGGTAAATGTTTATAAAACCATAAAGCTGAAAAAGTAAAGAAAGTAGTTGTCAGCTCATGCATGCCAGTTGTCTTTAGTCCTTTTTAGTACTGGTGATTATCAGATATGTAAGTCATGATCAATATGTAGGACATAAATGATCAATTAAGTAAGTATTTAGCTTTTTTGGTGATTGATTGAAATTCAGCTCTTGTATACTTGGTTAGGAAAAGAAATGTTATCAGTTATCAATATGGATGATAAATTTATATGTCATTGGTGGTCATTTGACATGTCACCATGTATACACATTGTGATCATTAAACATAAAAATAATTGATTGCCACAGCTATATCATTTTGATTATATGTTTCATGATAAACCAACACATTTATGTTGATTAACACAAGCAGATCTTCACCAAATATACTTATAATGGTCACCAAAACTACTTTTGTTGATCACTATGTTCATAACCAGACATCTGTTGTGATCTACAATGACATTCCCTATGGGTCAACATAATTGCATCAATTAATCACCAAAGTAATGCTAATGATCATTGAAACAACAGCTATTGATCACTAATTAAGGGGCTGATAATAGTAAGTAACTACAATTGATGATATATTGATCACCATAAATTGAACTAGTGATTTCCAAACATACTTCTAATGATCACCAAAAGTAGAACTATTAATCACCAATCATGAAAGCATAGATTATGATTTTTTCATGAGAGTAAATCCTAAATGCAACAAAATAAAGGCTCATGCAACTATGCTTCAGGATATATTTCATGAAAAACAATCATATTTATGTTGAGCACGGAAAACATACGTAGCGATCACCAAATATAGTTCTAATGATTTCTAAAACTGATAGTCTTGATGAATTAGTTTATAAGTCAGGAGATATTGTGAACAACAAACATGTTCCCATGGGTCAACATAATTTTATCAATTGATCACAAAAAGCAACACTAATGATCACTAAAGCAACACCTATTGATCACCAACTAAAGTTGAAGATAGGTTGATCACCTTGAATAAATCTAGTAATCACTAACCATAGTTCTTATGATCACAATGACTTCACTTGTTAATCACCAAATGATATCATTCAATAAAAATGTATATTATCATTTTTTGGTCTACCGAAATTATTCCTTTGATTTATTGATCACAAACTACATTTGAGGATATGTTGATCACCAAGAACAAATCTATTGATCACTAAACATAGCTTTTATGATCACCATAACTACACCTGTTGATCACCAAATGATATCATTTAATGAAAACATGTATTATCATTTTTTTCGTCTACTGAAATTATTTTTTTTATTTATTTTCTTTAGTCTTAACAAAACTTAATTTAAGATACAAACGCATATGTTCATTCTCCACATGTTTAAATGTTAATTTTTTGAAAAAGAAAAATTTTCATTTTTAATTAGTAAATCTTCTTTGCTTAAAATGTAGACTTCATTGTCTTGTGTAAACTTCAAACGTGCATTTTTTTTATCCTAGATATTTCACATTTTAATACTCAACAGAAAAAACCAAAAATCTCAATTCAGATTGTAAAAACCACATTTCATAATTTATATCCTTTCCCTAAGTTAAGATAACGATTAGTTATGATAGTTAACCAACTATGCCGTTGTCAACATCCAAACTTTTAAAAAATGCATGTACAGTTTAAAGAGCATGCCAAAGACTCTTCATTTTCATGCGTGCCTCTTGCTCTACTATTCTTAGTCTCCCTCTTATTCTCTCTCGTACTCTTTGTCTCTCTCTTTCATAGTTCTAATCTGCAATCTAGTTAACATTCATCAACTCCTTGAGCTTCCCTGCACTTGTTCTATATTTTGAATATGAGATTCTTGACTTTTGTGTTCATATTGCTCTACTTGTTGAGTTTTACTATAGTCATTTTTTTTAGCAACTTTTCTTTGATTTATAGTTGATCTTTCATTAATTCGAATATTTTCTTTCGAAATTTGCTTAGAGTTCTACTTTTAAAAGCTCCTACTCAACTTTTGCACCAAAAAAAACTGTCGTTTGCTTCCTAGAAATGTATGATGCCATGATCTTTCACTTACGAATCACCTTTTTTTATTTTAAATTTAATTTTAAGCTGATATTGTACAATTTGGTAAATTTTAGTGATATAGTGTGTTTTCGAAGGATTTATATATTTTGCTTAATCATTCGATTTCAAATGCATTTGCTTTTTTTTCTTAGGTTTGTTGCTAAGAAATCAGTGTTGCACAGGAACTTTAAGAAACAAGCAAGGGAAATGGAGAAGAATTACTTTCCAAGACGTAAAAAAAAATGTATTTAAGACGTTAAGTGAATATTTTTTATATTACATGTGTAGTTTGTGATCAATAGTTAGATAATTAGTGATCATTAGGTATAGGTTGCATATGTGTTTTTCTATTGATTAATTGTAGTACATTCTTTTAAAAAAATTCAAATTCTGAAACAACTTAAATGTTTCCTTCAAAGAGGTGAAAATATATATAAAAACCCCAGAGGAACAGTTTTTGATATTGCATGTCTAGTTTGTGATTGTTAGAGAGCTAATTAGTGATTGTTAGTTGTTCTATTAGTGATCATTTTACATATTTGTTTATCTGGTGAGCAATTTAGAGAACATTGTTTTAACCAAATCATGTTCTTAAACTGCTTAACTATTTCATTCCAATAAAATGCATTTCAAACCTCTGGTGAATGTTTTTCACATTACGTCTATAGTATGTGATAATTAGTTAGATAATTAGTGATCATTAGGCACTGTATTAGTAATTGTTTTTGCAAGTGTTCATCCGTTCATGAATTGCAGTGCACTCTTTTTAAAAAATATTCAAATTTTGGCACACCTTAAATATTGCCTACAAATATTTTCCTTCAAAAAGGCGATCCACTGATATGTCATCAATGATCATTAGGATTTTCATTAGTGCTCTACTTGTTTGTAGTTAGTAAATTGTGGACAAATGCTTCACCAACAATGTATTTTTGCACATTTCATAGACTACTTTTCCTTGATCCCTAATGTGGATACATTCTCAACATTTTGCTTTTTCTTGTTGGAGATCAATAAAGTTGTGGCTGATGATAATTTGAAATATTATTAGTGATCACCTATTTAAATGATCAGTTTACCCCCTTACCCACAATTCCTGAAAATTGAATCCCTTGCTCATTGATGATCAACCATTCCATAGTTGGTGATCAATACAATTGCTATTGGTGATCATTATGAATATGATTAGTGATCAGTTATGTAAATAATGCCTTTTTTTGCATAATTTCTTACAATTGATTTTTTTTAATTTGTGATCAATGCACATTAACTTAGTGATCAACACAAATATTTGTAGTTCCTGTGATTTGCTTACAAATTAGCTCTCCTTTACTGGTGACCAGTAGTATTGTGATTGGTGATCTTTTGAAATATGATTAATATTCAGTTATTTTTATGTGGGCACAGTAGAAAACTATCTTACTGTAACCTACTATGCATAAATGTTTGCTTTCAACTCATCAGTAACAGCCATCAATACAAACACGTTTAGATCATAACTAACGCACTTACACTTGCACTTTAGATCATATGTTAATTATTTGTGATCGATGCAGTTGTGATTTGTGGTAATTTGAAGCATGATTAGTGATCCATCATATTTCATGAGTTCATAGAAGTATGGTGTTTTTGTCTTTGCTTTATACATAAATTTGGGCATCCACTATAGATGTTAAAATCACCCGATCGAGGAATAAATTTCTGAAACCATCAAAAATGTGATTGAGGATGTTAGTAGTGGGAGTCTATTCATCAAACAAGCTAAAAGGTATGGATTATTTGCAAATTCTAATTACATTCTAACTTCAAAATTTGTGTGCTAACTTGCCTTTTATATTTTGCAGTCTTAAAATAGCTTTAGATCCGAAAGAAAGTGAACAAGGTGTTGATCAAAGAAGAGGATACGCTGATGAAACTAGCAGCAGTTCTAGCCAAGGAAAAAAGCATCGATACAAACCATCTAACCACAAGATAAATAGAGATGGCAATGCAGTGAATGAATCTGGCAATCAAGATCACGCGGACAAGAATAAGGACCTGAAGATAAATCCTCGGCTGAAAAATAGCCACACTAAAAGGGGATTAATGACAAAGATGTTGAGAACAATGCAATCATAGGCGAAGATATCTGAAAAATCGCCTGAAAAAGTTGCAGAGGAAAAGAAGACCGTTGAAGACCAATCCCCTAAAAAACATAAAGATAAGAAGACTAAGGACAAAGGGGAGACTAACAAGAAGTAGTGTGAAGAGGAGTCTTCAAAGAAAGGTCAAAATAAAAAGCGTAAGGGTGACAAGTCACCGAAGAAGGTTCCACAAAAAGAGCATGCTTATGAAAAACTAACTCAAAAGCCCACAAAGAGAAAGAGTGAAAAGAAGGGGAAGATTGAGAAGTAGAGCAATGAAGAGGTCGCCCCCTAAAAAGAATATAGATGGCAAGGGAAACAGCGATAAGTCACCCAAAAAAGGAAAAAAAAAGAAGCAGTCCCTGAGAAACCCATTCAGAAACATCCCGAGAAAACGAAAGGTGGGAAAGAGAACCTTGAGAAATCTCTAAGAAGAACGCAAAGAGGGACTAATCTCCTGAGGGAGCATGAAAGGGTGATGAATCTGTACAGAAAAATGGAGAGACACAAATGGTGAAAGAGAGTTTGCAAGGGAAAGCAAAGGAGAAGAAGAAGAGCAACAAGCAGAACACTGCTGAAAATGCTTCAAGTAATGACAGAGGGAGTGAGAAGTCATCTTAGAGGCCCCAACAAGAAGAATAAACTTTGGAAAAATCTCTACTCAAACCCAAGAATAAGTAAAGTAGGGAGAAGCCGGAATAAAGAAAGAAGAACAAGCCAAAGAAGAAGGTATTCCCTGCTAGGCAATCACAGAGGATGCAAAAATTAGCAAAGTCTAGTGTATAGAAAGGCTACATCTCTAAAGTGGAAATTTTTGATGATTCGGACGAAGAAGAAAACAATTTGACTTATAAAGAGGAACAAGTTGATCGGGATTACGTTCAAAGAGAGAAGGAAGAAGAGACAACTATCTTTGACACTGTAAAGGCTATTTTAAAGAGTAAGAAGCCTAGATTAAAATCAAAAGATGATCAAGGAATCAAGCAAAAAGATGTTCAATTCAATGGTGGTGCTGGCTTGTTAGTAGCTAAAACAACCACCTCACTACAACACCTACAGATGCTCTAGCAAGAGCAACCTATAAAATCTGAAGAGGATGTGGGAAATAAAAAAAGAACATATTAGAAAGTGTTCATTATGAGGATGAATACGAGTTTATTTTCATCAATGGTGCATGGATCAACAAAGGCCAAACTAAAGCAGTTAGATTGATTGGATTTACTTCCTACTTGAAGGTTGATCTGAAGCAAATCCCAGGGAAGTTTTCTAAATGGCTAGTAGGCAACTTCAATCCCTATGCTATATGCTTTGGGCTTCCAGATGGGTAGAAGTTTCAGGTGACTGCATTTGATGTGTATCTAACCCTGGATGTGCCTGTTAGGGGAAGGTAAATAATCAAATTCAATAAGTCTTCCATCAATAAAGAATATAAAAAGGTATATGCCGCCTAAATGAAGGAATAGAACATTAATTAGAACACCCTAGAACTACTTCGCATGCTAGAGTTTATACTAGGTAAAAAAGGGGGCAAGAGCTTTAAGAGAAACTTCATCATATATTTAATGAATTGTCTTTTAGCAGATCTAAGAACCACTGTTACAACAACTCTATCTTGAAATATTTGAAGGATGTGAACAAGATTGCATCCCTAGACTGGTACCAATTCGTCTTAGATAAGCTGATAAGCCGTCTTAAGCTCTACAAGGAGAGTAAGGCTATAAAAGAGGCACATTTCGACAGTCCGCTGTTCTTCTTGATGGTGAGTTCTCCTATTCAGGAAGCTATCCCTTCATAAAATTTTTTGTCAATATAAGGAAACACAGTGATCATTTAACAAGGACTAGCATAATGTCTTACTAATCAACAATTAACCTAGTAGCGATTAATAAGTTATTCATTAGTTATTAACTATTCATATGTGTGTAATTCACCTAAATGCATGTACTAATTAAATATTTTTCTAATCATCCTGTATTTTTGAAGTGGTTTACTTCGCTAGAGTTGTGTTCGTTAAGTGAACAATGAATAGACAATTCCTTATGATGTCTACATGGACTAATGAGGAGATCAAGATGAAGACCGAAGCAATGGTTTTGGGAAAGGTACTGCTGAACCTCCACTAGATGTTCCACAACTAATAGAGGCTAAGCAGCACCCTGCTGAAGATAACAAGTGGTTTGAAATTGAGGTAGTAAACAAAGCATACTCATGTTTCTCGTAAAAATGTGTGAAGCACTTAGAATACGGTCCTTAGTGATCTATTTATTTAAGTTAATGATCATTTGGATTATTGTTCAGACTTACTCCTCACACTTAGAATATAACCCTTCTATCCGTGGTGATCAATAGATGTATTTCTAGTGATCAATAAAAGTAATATTAGTGATCAACAGTTGTGTAATCAGTGATCAGTAGAAATATGATTAGTAATGACTTGAACTTAATCTTTTCTTTTTTCTACATTGCTTGAAATTAAGTTTTATGTACATGGTTGATGCATGGAGGTCACATTGGTGATTAATTGCAGTAACATTGGTGCACCATCTGATCTATGTGATTAGCGATCATTATTAATAACATTACTGATCAATACTGATGTTACCAGTTATCGAAATGTATAAGTTAAAAGTGAGAAGTTAAGTTATTGCGTAGTGTCCTAATGGTTACAATTCAGAGTTTGTCTATTAAGTGAACAATAATGATGTGATTAGTGATCAAATGGCTTAGTGTTGCTGACAAAGTAGAAAATGTTTTCTTTTTTCCCCACATTACTTATAATATGGTAACATATTTATTTTTAAAAAATATAGAAAGAAATTCTAGAGATGACCGTTGGTAGAAGGATGGCCGCACCAACAGTGGATTTCTGACAACCACCACAGGCTCAAATTGACGCTGTTGAAGACACAAACAAGACAGAATTTGAGGAATTATGTGTACACCTTAAGAGTTTAGTCCCTTTATGTGGATGGCGACTAGTATATGTGCTACTGGTGACCAATAGATATATTATTGGTGATCAATACTTATATGATGTATAATCAATAAAGATTAAGATTAATGATCACCTAACTTCACTTGAATTTCTCTGCTTGTGTTGATTATCTATTGATCAGGAGTCATATTTTTGTGATCATTATCAAATAATATCAGTTATGACTAAAATTAATGTTTACTTATTTTAGTTTTTGGTTCATATTCATTGCTTTTGTGTATAGTGATCATTAGAGAAGCTATTTGTGAACACTTCTCTTCATCAGTTTATAATTATGTGATTGTTTAGTAAGTGATCAATATTCATGCTATTAGTAATCAGCTAACATATCTATTTTATTTTATTTTATTTTAAGAATGTAGAAACATGTTAACAAGACAGTTTCTACTACAAAGCAATTGGTGTTTGCTCACAGAATTGTATCACCATCATGGATTCTATGTGCAACAAGTACCGGGAGAATGAATATCTTGACAAGATAAGGGATGAAGTAAGGGTAATGTTCACCTCATGCTGCAATGCTCCTACTGCACATGATAAATCCTAGAAAAAGGGCAATGTGGAAGGAGTGCTTGCAATTAGTGAATGTCAAGATTTCAACACTGCTATTATGAATGCTCATATAGAGTTTACAAAGCTTCAACCGAAGCAGCAACCAATGAAGGACGATGGTGGGCCTTCATTCAGGCCCACACTTGCACTTGGTCAGCTAGATAGTGAAGCTCCAATCCCAGCATCCACACCCTTGGTGAATGCAAGGATCGGTGCTGACAAGGAAGAGGACCATGAGGATGTGCTGATGGATCAGGAACAGCAGGAATTGAAGAATGAGACAACATTTTTTCATTCAGTCTGGACCTGGGACTGAGTCAATCGGATCGTCAAAGTTCAGTTCCTATAAGCACATTCATGCCTAATCTAAACACAACTGGTAAGAAGGATAATGACAATAAGGATGATGATGATGCCCCATTAATATTTCCCTTGAGGAATGCTTCTAAGGTAAACCATGAATTGAGCATTAAGAAATCTCCTAATAACACGTCCTAAGTAGGGAAGAAGCCTGACCCCAAAAAGGGTGAGGTAAGGAAGACCACCATCAAGATTCAAAAAGCTACTGTGCGAATGAGCAGTGGCTCAAAAGCACCATCTCCTTATGTTGCCAAATAGCTGGCACAACAAAGCAAGCAACCCTAGGGCCAAAAAACAATGAGTGCCCCTGCTGCCAAATAGATAGTCGAGCAGAAGAGAGAAAGTGTTAGGGTCGAGTGTCAGCAAAAAGCAATTGATGGTCACAAGGCCAAAGTGCTGCCAAAGACGAAGGCTAAACCTAAAGCAAAGAAAGAGGTTCAACTTAAAAAAGATGGTGAAAAGGTTGTGATTTCTACCATAACTCCTGCAAAAGTGGAGCAAGTAGGGTCATTAGTTGGGATGAGGAAGTGATAGCTTGAAAAGCCCCCCTTAACTTACTACTCGTTGTATGTCATCTGGCTTACAAAGTTAGACGATGAACTGTCTAAAGGTGAATTGCTTATCTCTAAGTATGTTTTTGGCAATGTTGAAGATGTGGATGATAGGTTATATTTCTAATCAATCCTTGTATGATAAGTCTATTGGGTGGTTAATGATCAAAATATATATGCTTGGAGAACAATAGTTATGTGATTGGTGGCCACTAGGTCATTCCTTATGTGAATATTTATTTCTTCCCTCATGCCTCATAATTTAGCGTTTAAATTATAGGTGATCAATACGTATGTGATTGGTGATCAACAATTGTGGTTGGCGATCAATATGTGACTACTTTACGTAAATGTGTGCTTCTTCTCTCATGGCTTATAATTCAGTTCTTAGCTGATAAGTGATGCATTGGCAAAGTCAGTGTATTATGTGGTTAGTGATCAATAGTTATATGGTTGGTGATCAATACATGTGTGTTTGGTGATCAATTAATATGTTTTGTATGATTACTTTGTGTAAATGTTTACTTCTTTTCTCATGGATTATAATTCAGTGGTTGGATGATCAGTGATGCGTTGGCAAGTCAGTGTATTGTCTAGTTAGTGATCAATAGGTGTGTGATTGGTAATCAATGGTTATGTGGTTGTGATCAATATGGTTGGTGATCAATAATTTTCTGATTAGTGATTAGTGATTTTGTCTTTGGTGATTAATAGTTTTGTGATTGGAGATCAATTTATGATTAGTTGTGTAAATGTTTACTTCTTTTCTCATGGATTATAATTCGATGCTTCGATAATAAGTAATGTATTGGCAGGCCAGTTCATTGTCTAGTTAGTTATCAATGGGTATGTGGTTGGTGATCAACAGGTTTATGAATGGTGATAAAGGCTTATGCAGTTGGTAATTAGTAGTTTTGTTATTGGTGATTAGTGGGTATGTGGTTGGTGATCAACAATTATGTGATTTGTGATCAAGATGTGATGACTTACATAAATGTTTACTTCTTCCCTCAAGGATTATGATTTAGTCCTTCGATGATAAGTGATGCATTGGCAAGTCAATGTATTGTCTGGTCAGTGATGAACAGTTATGTGATTCGTGATCAACAGTTTTGTGATTACTGATCAATGGGTATGTAGTTAGTGATCAATAGTTATATGATTGGTGATCAATAAGTGATGGCTTGAGTAAATGTTATGTGTTTATATTCCTCATGAATGGATAACTGTTTTTTTTTTCTAGTGAACCTTTGTTCGACGGTTGCAATAAGGAGGCAACCATATTTGTCATGGTCACTCTAAAGCCATGACAGGATGTAGAGATGAACATAATCAATTAATGATTTAGGGAGAAAAAGGGAACTTGCTACTTCCAACAGACTGTTCCTAACATGTGATCGAAATGTAAGTCTATCATAGTTAATTTAGTGGCCAATAATGAATGAATTAGTGGTCATAAATAAAACATAGAGTGATCTAAATATGTACTTTAATGAATTTCTCACAAAGTATGGTATGGTGTATCTTCAATAGTAAATTTCATTGCATAAATATTCATTATTTTTCTTTGATGTAGTACTCCTTTAGCAATGAAATGCTGAAAGTAAAAACATTCGAGCAAAAGTATGCAGATTTCTAGGAAGTAATGGACAAAGAGTTAGTGAGATCTCCCTAGCATGCTTCTCGATCTCATAGGACATCTTTAGTTCTGAAAAGGATGTCAAAGAAACATTTTTGGCTTTCCACTCATAATGGTGTTGTGAGTCCATTGCGTGTATAAACCGGACCTAGAGTTCCACTAGACTGAGATTGTGAAACGTTAGGAAACCAAATATAGAATTTTGACTCTTAGAACCCGACACCATCCTCAAGATGGCCCCTAAGAAGTCTTCCTTAAGGTAAGCATGCAACCAAAGGTCCCGAATCTCATATATTTAGTGCAACCATTCATTTTTGGTTAGGTGAAATTCCTCTAGCATCTCTCCGCAAGACTCCTGGAACTCGTGGGGGGAGTTCGATGCCCATACGCATCCTTTGATGCGCTCAATGAAATCCTCACAGTCGTTCAGCGTACGACCCACTTTCTTAAGAAGCTTTCTCATGAGATGCTACATGCAGAATCGATGGATCAATGCATCAAAAACATCTGCTATCACCTATTTGATTGCTGGGATCTTAGTCCATGATTTTGGTTTTCAGCCTTTGGCTTCCCATACTAGTCAGGAAGTTGTTGATCAGTCCTAGAAATGACTCCACTTTCTTATCCCTCAGCATACGAGCCTCAAAGCAAAAAAGATGCCTATGGTGATTTAATCCCACGAAGGCCGCAAACACCATTGGGTATCTATTAGTCTTGTGGGCCTTGTTGAATAACAGGATGTCACCGAATAGCGTGTACCTTCTTCTGCTCTCAGAGTCTGACCAAAAAACATTCTTCAACCGGTTCTCTTCAATTCATCAACGTAATAGTCAAAGAAGAAGTCAGGGGTTGACTTCCTTTCTATTCTTCAACATGTCTATAAACATATGTGCATCCGTGTCTTTGATAAGAGCTTTTAGGTCTCTTTGGTTATTCTGCGATTCCTTTTCTGTGCATCTGATGTTTTCATACACACCAACCTGCTCGTTCAGGAGGTGATAAACCTTTGATAATCCTATGTTAGCTCAAGCATACTTGCAGATCATGTAGTTACATGACATTTCTATTTGAAGTGAGGAACTGCCTCCTACCAGGTGTGCACAAGGGGTGAACATGACCCTCGTGAAATTTGATCATCTCAAACTTCCCATCGTCGATCGACCTCAAAAAAAAAAAAAGAGCTTGGCACCCTTCTCTTTTCTTAACCCGCTTTCTCTTTAGTTTTTTCTCTTCAGGTCCGTCTCATGCTTATGGCATGACTTCGGCGGTAACCATAGTAATTTTAGGAGTTTTTCTAGGTTGACAAAATCCTTCTTTAGAGCACACATACCCTCTCTAATACTTGTCCAACTTATTCTTCCTGGAAGGACCGCTGTGAATATTGAAGCCAACACAAACATCTTATCTCTTGTAGAATTCATGGAAGTCTTCAACCCTATCAAACACGATGCCCAACCTTGGCGTAACCATCCTATCATCACAGTTTGGTGCCTATTCACCTCTAACATCAATCAACGAATCAATAACTATCGGAGTCGATGTCTCGGCATGTCCTAGGTAAATAATAGGGAAGAAAAAAGGATAACATTATCAAAGATAAAGCACACAGCATCTCAGACACTGCCACCAACACAATCAACTGCATAATTAACATACTAGAATTAGTTTATGGTGAAGGAACACCCTACAACACCTGCACTTGTTCAATGCCTTCGACAGTAACTACTTGATGACTGCTTTCCGCTATATTAGAGTAGTTGTAAGAAAATTATCATGCATACAAAGAAGGTTGCGCATCGCACCATTCAGAACACTAAAACAGTCTCCTTCTAAACAAGTTTTAAATTAGTGACCAACAGACATGTCATTAGTGATCCATAGGTATAAAATTAGTGGTTGTTGCATGTATGTAAAACTGCACAACTTTATAATGTTGTGTGCTAGTTGACTTAATGCTTATAATTCTATACATGTGATTTTATTGATCAACAGGCATGTCATTAGTGATCAATAGGCATAACATTAGTAGCTACAAATGTTACTCCTTCCTCACATATAGAATTATTTCTCTGTATATTTGGTGATCAGTTGACATGTGCTTTTTGAACAATTGGTTTTAGATTAGTAACCAAGTGACTGAGCATTCTTTTTTTTCTCCAATACGGTGGTCACTAGGAAGCGCATATCTATTAATCAACAGATATAAGATTGGTGATTAGTAGGGATGATATTAGTGAGCATGCATATTACTCATTGATTGTTTCTCCAAATGTCCTTCATTGTCTACTCGATGATCACTATATGTGTGTTTGGTAATCAAATAGAATAATATCAACGATGAAGTGAGCAATTCAATAGATATTTCAGCAAGTTCATAGAAATGAGCCCCTTCTAACATGGTGATCAATAGACAATTGAATAGTGATCAGATAGCATAAGATTGGTGATCAATGCATATGTCATTAGTGATTAAATCTGAAACAACCTACATCTATGGTTCAAGTTAGATACAAAATGAACGTCAAACATTATCAAACTATCATGACCACTTATAGCTAAAAGCATAGAGAACATTCTTAAATCAAACTAAAAGGAACCACACCCACACACACACACACACATACGCAGACATATACATATATGTGTATATA
>JACYFF010031957.1:31283422-31302731 GCA_017589665.1 Selenicereus undatus
TTATAGGAAAGCTATTACTTTCAATTGAATTTATTTTAGGAGAATAACATTGGTGTGTTCATGGACAAAGGTATAATTAATTAATTGATAACCTTTTAACAAATCAATGTGACTTTCACGGACTATCTAGGCGACCATTCATTACCAAAAGAGTCTAATTATGATATTTGATAACTAGAAAACATGCACATAAAGTTCTCTAACCACAAACTCTTATTAACAGTTGAAGAATTGAACCCTAGGCAACCATTCATTACCAAAAGAGTCTAATTAGGGTATTTGATGACTAGAAAATATGCAAATAAAGTTCTCCAACCAGAAACTGTCATTAACAATCGAAGAATTGAGGTCATGATTTTTAATAAATTAAGTACAACTTTGCATCGTAGAAAGTTTTCATGAAGTAATTAATATGGCATATTTCTGTGATAACATTTGAATAATGGTGGATTACAGAGAGAAAAAGAAGCCATGAGAGAATTTCGATGAATCTCTCTCAAACATTATTATTGTATCATCCTCATTCTATACAAGACTGTATGTACATATATATATACATGAAGATTCACCAAAGCAATCCAGGAGCTGGTATACTACTTCACTTAATAGAATGCTGCTGAGCCTAACTACCTCTTTGCTGACCTAGCTATCCCTGTAACAAACTCAGCAGAAAGGAGAGAGAAGCATCCTGCTGAATATAAATGCATTACAGTCTTCACATTATGTCATCTTGCCTTTGAAGTTACAAGATCCATTTTGTGCGTTTATTTATTAGTTTTTCCCTAAGTACATACCACATATCTTAATTTATAAAAAGCACTATGATGCAAATATTTTATAATTGACGTTTCTAAAACTCATTAACTGTGAGAGTGTTTTAATACTTCTGTATGTATATAGGCACCGATAACACTGAGCCCTTTACATTTACTAGTTAATCATGTAGACTGCAGTAATAATGCATCCAAGTTTTGAGTTTTCTTGTATTGGAGAGGCGCTAATTAACTCTTATAGGTCTCCAATGTCAAAGTTTTAGAAACTAACGTTATGTAACATTGCGAATAATGCTTTTGTCCAATCATTATTGTAATAGCAAACCCCTAAGTCATATATTTCCGCTCTTGGTTTGCAATAATGTGATGCCTTGTTGAATGTAATGTAATGCAATCAATTTTATAATACACTCATATTATCTAATTTGTGGTAATCATAATTGCAATGTAATTGTTATATATTTACAAGACTCTCTTACAACCAAACAAAAAAAAGAAAGATACAATTACAAACTTGTTTATATTACAAGGTTGTTTATCCACCCAAATATTATATGCCTAATTCTTCCAATTTGACCATGAGATATATTCGTACTGAATAAAGCATTAGATTGCCCAACTAGACAAAACTAGGGCAAAAAACAATCCTGACTAAAAATATTTCTGTTGGAGCATCTATGTGAGAATTCAGCTGTAAAAATTTTCATATCATGTCTACTACGCCTCCTTTTTGCAAGGATTGTGCTTCCCTTTTATGAAATAAAATAACTGTTCATTATAGGTCAATTATTAGAGATTTGGTATTTCGAGCAAATTTAATATATGTTGAACATAGTTTATTTAGCTGTATTCTTGATGTGGAAAACTTATATTGTTGTTGGTAGAGGAATATGATTAGGGAAGCATTGTTGATAAACAATTTCGGAAGGAAAATCCGAGTATATTGTGTATTTATGTATAAATAATTAAAGGTTAAGTAATCTTTAGCTTGTGCTTACATCTAAGCCCGACTCGCACCCCATTTCCAGGCTTTGATAATTATTTTGAACAGGTTTTTGGGCCTTCTTCCCTGTATGTATAATACAGTTGTTTCATTTGAAACAAAAGCAATGTAATTTTCTTTTTGGTCATTAATCAAAGTTAAGTCATGTAGGATTTGGAAGATTCACTTTGTTTCGGAAGTTGAACCCAGATCTTGTCTGTTGATTGCTAACCACGAGTTAGCAATCCACTAGAATCACCGAGGAATCCACAATTCAAACCCGAACCTTAAAGATGGCTAGGTCGTGTGAGGGAGAGGGCAGAGAGCTTACTAGATCTGGGGGATGTTTTTGCTACTGAGTTGTGCCTATCATCCCTTGATCAACTCCCCATCTTATAGTAGCACAAAGCTCCATAAGAGTCGTGAAATTGAATTGGTGAATTAATATTGAGTTAATTCCCTTATAACTGTTAAATCAATAGAGAGATTATGGTGCAATTAGTGTGGGATTGGGTGACCGTTATTCTCTAGTTAACAAGTCAATTGTCGACCTGTAAATGGCAAAGCCTTTTAACACTGATTTTCTTAAATTATTATATGTAAAATTGAAACCATACTTTGGAAAAAACAAATATCAAATTATATAGACCAACATATACGCATTAAAATAACAAAACTTTTACATGTATGATGTATATATGTTTGTGTGTATATGCACACTACATATACAGTAGAAAGGGGGGGTGGTCCAGGGGTTGGGAAGTTCTCACAAAGAGATAGGACGAACATGTTTTAAATGGGACAGTGGATATATATTCTTTCCAAGGTCCTTTTGTACTCTGATAATCAGCCGTTACCTACTTGTGAGCTGTGGCCCCGCTGGCATTTGCAATTGGGGAAAATCCCTTTCCTCTTGGTTCGTATCATCTATGAATTTCAAAGATTCTGTTTGTATAATGCAAATCCGAGACATTTACTTGTAAAGTATAACAACTTTTTACATTGATATTATGGAGCTTTGTCGAAATCTTGTTGTCTCAATTACAAGAGTACCCTAGTTTTAATTTTGACAAAGTAGAGAGTGGAATTTAATGTCAATGAACCCCATTTGCTATTGTTTAGGATCCTTACCAATTTCATTGTATTATATATATTGGCATTTATATATGACATATTTAATTAAATCAAAAAGAGAAAGTAATGAAATGCTGTTAATTCCTGTTCAATAGCCCCTCTAAAATTCAAGTACTACAATTTGAGATTTGATAAGTTTTTCAAAAATTATATCTACTTTTGTGGTAATTGATTTAGCTTGAAGAAAAAAAAAGGAACAAAAGAGAAAAAGGAAAAAGAATAAAATAAAGGAAAGTTACTTATTCTATGTTGACTTGGGGAAAGATAACTTTACTTGGTCTTGATATAATGATATTGGTGGGAGCTAATATTGCATAGCATTTCGGTTAATATTGCATAGTAATTCGGTTGATTGAAGGTGGAAAAGAAAATCGGTAGCTTAGGGCAAGGATCTTTTGACAAGTTTTTGGAAACTCTTTGCACTTTTTTCTTTTTTTGAGTTTAAATGTGCCACGAAGGTAGTACAATACAATGGAATGAGGGGGAACTGAACGTGAGACCTAATATACTAAGAGCCTCATTCTTAACTGCTGGACTAAGATCTCATCGGTTTAAACTCTTTGTGCTATAAAATAAGGTCCTTGACTTTGATCAATGAACATGATGAAAACACGTTGAAAAAGAAGAGGTCATATGCTAGTTGTGCAATGAAGGAGCCGTGTGATGGTTAGTTGCGTCGAGGTAGATGGTTTTCTTATTAAATTATATTGCGTCGAGGTCATATGCTTAGGTAGAGATTGATGGCAGTGTTTTAAGTTTACAAATTGTGTTGAAATCGTTTTATTAATTCTATTTAGTGCAATATAATTTTGCTTTTAATAGTGGACTAGATGAACGGACTGGACTGATCCATGTAAATTTTAGTGTCTTTTATTTTTCCTATATGGGCCTAATTTTCGATTTGATTTTTTATGAGTTGGGAGTTTAAACCCAACAAGCGATATTAGAGCTATGGCATCGTTAAGGGGTGCACTTAGGTTTGCAACCCTACTATTTGATGGAAAGATGAATTTTCGACTATGCCAGAGTACAAGTAAAGATCTACTTGTGCAGCATGGCTTTAAGTATGATCCGTTTGAGTGTTGATCCCAAAACTAAAATATAACTTGTTGGAGGGGACTCCAATCAACTTGTTGAGAAAATGAAAGAAGATCTAATTTCTAAATCATTGACAAATAGATTGTGTTTGAAGTTGGAGCTATACTCTCCCAAGATGGAGACGAGAGAAAAAATACAAAATCACCTCAACACATTTAATTAGTTGGTATATGTGGCAATTGTTGAATACGGACAAAACGTTAAAGGATGAGAAGCAGGCATTGTTGGTGCTGGCCTCACTACCCAAGTCCTACAAGCCACTAGTGAAGACACTAATTGTGGGAGGACAATGTTAAAGCTAGATGATACAATTGCAACTCTTACGGGAAAACGAACGGCTAATGCAAAGGAGGCATTTTGATGATAGGGATTGACTACTAGTTGTAAAAGACTTGGGTGAGTGAGGACCCAAGTTAGAGGATGGAACAATGGCTATCGTGAGATATCTAAGTCCAGGTCAAGAGACTTGAGTGACGTTGACTATTCTACTGCGAGAAGAAGTGCACATTCAAAGGAATTGTCCCCAGATGTAGGAGGACCTAAAGAAGTTGAGCTAGATGAACTTATGTAATGCAAATTCTTCACAAGTGAATGTAGCAAAGATGGCACAGATGATAAATGTGATGCACTTTTGGCAACAGGTGGGGATGTTGCTAAATTCAAGAGGATGATAGATTCTACTACTTTTATACATTCTGTCAATCTTGATAAGTGTTTAAGAATCTAGAGACTAAGGGATGTGATGTTCATATCAAGTAGGAAAATCACCAAAAGGTGAAGATTGAAGGTGTTAAAAGTGTCGACTAAGACTTCATGATGGTGTAGGCCAAAAGCTCCAAAACATGAGATTTGCACGTATTGTTGGATCCAACCTTATTTCATTGACTGAACTAACAAAACGATGGCATGAGTAATTTGGCTCGAGTCACTTATGTAAAATTGGCGAGGGGGGGGGGGAGCTTAACTATGTAGGGTAAGAAAACCAAAGGTATATATACTGCTTTGATGGAAAAGCCTTACAAGAAAGCACTTGTCATGGCAAGAAGAGGATCACATTTTTCATATGTGATGGAGGTATTCGGATTATTAAATGGAGGGACGATTTGCTGAGTAGTCCCTTCAAATCCAACAAGTACAATTTGAGATTTGGTAGATTTTCTCAAAATCGTATTTAGTTTATTGGTAATCAATTTAGATTGAAGAAAAAGAAAAGGAGAAAATAGTATAGAAAAAGAAAGTGTAATAGCCCGGGTTTTCAACCTTAGACTAATCGTTTCATCTAACATTTTTATTAACTTATTTGATTGAGTTAGCTATATTAGACTAATTTTTGAGTGATAATTGGGTGTCATAATTATATAGATAATTTTCATTAAATTTTCTTGGTTAATTACGTAATTTCGTGAAATTTGTGAACTCGCTAGAAATTACACAAGTCATAATAACGAGAAGTTAGCAAGCTGAATTAGGACATTTAGGGGTCAAGGATGAGCGAGATTAGTACAATTAGATGATTCATCACTGAACTAGGTTTAGCAAGTGTGACTGAACTACCAAGCAAATAAACAAAAAAAGGGAAAAAGAACTAAAAAAAGGGGGGCTGAACCCCCCTTCTTCGGCCAAAAACAAGATAGGGGGGTTTCTCACCTAGCTGCCACGGCCTAACACACCAAAGAGAGAGAGAGAGATAGAGCAGGCGGCGGTAAGGCGTGGTGGTGGTCGGCCAGATCGCGACGTCACCACTGGCTGGGCTCAGGCCTAGCGTCATGCAAGGTGGGGTGCAAAGCTGGGGTTTTGAAAATCCATGACCACCACCATTGTACCCACTGAACGAGAGGAGAGGGAGAGGATGACAACAGCACGCCGACAGGCTAGCCATGATCCATTGGCCTCCTTTCTACGACAAGTGGAGAAAGAGATTGAGGAAGAGGTCGCGAAGTGCCAATCTCGGTGACTCCTTCATGGTTCACCGGCGGCGGTTCAGCAGTGGAGGGGTAGTTTGCAAGTGGTGAAGCAAAGGAACGAGCCAATTCCACACATCCCAACCGAACCAAATTCTAGCAAACACCAGAAACCACCAAACACCTCTATGCCACTGCCGTTGTTGGTGGCTAGGGTCGATGACAGCCACCATGGAAACACCTAGAGAGGAGAAGACACACTGTAGCAGCAACGAGAAGGGCAGAAACTGGTCTCGGTTGGTTGTTTCGGGTCTAAGATTAGCAGCGAATTAGTAGTCGACTTTTCGAGCTCTTCGGCATCCACAACAATACCCAAAAGCCATTAGAATGGTTCCGAAGCTTGAAGGCCAGGTGGGTGGTTCCTGATCCCCAAACCTATTATTAATTTGCAAATATTTTTGAATTATTTGTGATAGCCGATTTAGTAGTTAGGTTGAAACTGTAACAAGTTATGAAACTGCAAGTAGTTGGTGAATCATTTGGGTTGAACTGAAATGGTTTTGAGTATTGTTGTGGTCGGTGCTGTGAGGAGGGAATCCGGGTTGTGTGAAATTATGTGAATTTACGAAGTGTGATTTCTTGTTTTGATGTCGTGTATTACTTGTTATTTGTTTGAATCTTGTTGTAGCATGCTACTTAATAGAGTCATGGTTTTGCTAGCCTTTACCCCTTTAAGTTAATGTAACTGTGTTATGCAAACGATTTGCAAATTTAAGAAATAGTGAAAGGTTCATTTAAAAGATTATTCACGTGATTTTAGATACTCTTGGCTGTCTATTAGTTTGCTTGCCTTAATTGCTGAAACTTCTTGCAATGCGGATAACCCATAACAATTAAACGACGTTGTTGAACAGTTCAACAAGTTTAAGGAATTGAAAAGAAAACGCAGATCGAGCATGATGACGTTTAAGGGATACAAGTTGTTTTAAACCGCTTCTCTTGCATATGAAAAGGCTAAATGAACATTAAGGGCAACTGAAGTGCTTAATTGCTAAACCTAGTTACAAGTTAAATATGAAAGGCATGCGTTCATAAGTGTGAAAGTAGTTTGCTTAATATGCCTAGCGTTATGAATATGTGGCTAGCGAGTGAACATTAGACCATTCATTTAACAAGGGTGAGTTGTGATTAAATGCTATAATATCTTTTCATAATCTAATTATACTTTGCATGAATGCATGGGGCTTTGTGTTGTAAAATGACTGTTGTATTTGCAATGTAAAGAAATCAAGACATTCTTGTGTGAATGCAACTGTTAACGTTTAAAAATGAATTTCCACATCACCTGTCTTAAAGAGTGAATGAATATGCAAACATTAAATCATTTTAAGCATGTCTTACCAAATGAGTGGTTTTATGCTTTCTAAATTGATGTGAAATCATTAAGGCTTCGAGCCTAATGAGAATGAGAATGCCATTGTTTGTGATACAATGAAAGTTTTAATGCATACGCATTTAGAGGTAAAATGCATCTAAAATATTTTAGGCTTGCAACATGGTGCTACATGTATCATGATTAGGGAGAATGCCTAGTTCTCGGGAACCCTAATACCTAGGGAGATAGACCCAGAAGTGGGAATCCTAGAAGACCCTTATGGGAGTAATATGTTGCCCAGGGAGTACACCCAGAAGTGGGAACCCTGGAAGATCCCAACGAGGATAATATAAAATGTGAGTAACAATCTCACTAGTACGATGGAACGTGAGTGATGGCCTCACTCGTACCCAGCATAAATAGATTCTGATGCCTATGAAAATGATTTCACATGTGTTATGTGATGTGAAGGCCTCGTTCGAGGGTGATGTTGGTGTGAAGATTTGAAAAGGTGCATCTCTTCTTGAAAGGAGCTTTTATTGAGTTTCAATTATCTGCCAAGACGGTTTTATAAAAACTCCCATTAATTTAAGCAATATGCCTTAATCTTACTCTCTTGAAAAAAGAAGCCTCACTTGGTCATTTTGTTTAAACTCCTTAACGATAGGTGCTTAGTATGGGGACTAAGTGTTCTATTGCATCCAACACCTAAATTGTTGCACGAGATAGCTCATTAATGAATCATGTATGCATGTTATATGACGTTATGCTTATATTGTGTGATGTTATGTTGATATAACATGGAATTACCACCAATAAGCTATAAGAGACTTAGTTTAGGCAAGTTAAGTACCTTGGGCGTGAATTAGAAGGAGTACACGGTTACCATCGTACTAGAAAAATCGTTGAGGTGATGACAGATGTGGAAGACCTTACATGCTTATTATATGGTATTATATATCATATTGTGTGTGTCAGTGCTACTTAAAGTATGGAGTGCAACTGTTTTGTTTTTTGGGGATTGGGAGTCATTCACTGAGCGTGTGGTAACTCATCCCCCTATCTTTTCCTTGTTTTCCCCAGGTTCCTAAATTGATAGGTAGAAGTTTGTTCATATAGGCTGAGGTAGAGTCTCCCTTGCTACCCTGGAAGTAGACTTATATGCTTTTGTAGTTAAATTGTGAGCTTAGTAATGTATTGTGATCTAAATTAAGTTCTTGAACGCTTGTAAGATAATTACTGAAGCCATGTAATGCAGATAGTCTAGAAGTCGCTCTGGATGGACTTGTATGCCGACCATCTGATTTATTAATCCTCTTATAGCCGAAGTTGTTTATTTTCTTTTGGGATGTAAACCCTAGTATTCCGGATGTGTGATCCGTTGAGTTTTACTTTTCATTTCTTTTCTATTGTTGAACTATAATGTTTAGTATACTCCAGGTGTATGACCTGTAGAGTTGTGATCTCCAGCGTGTAGCTATTGAGGTATGAATATATGCTTATGTGTTTATCGAATTCAAGAACCTATATTAAGGCTAAAAGCTTAGTTTCAGCTTCTTTTTTGGCGGAACTCTGTCCGTTTCGCCTTAGAATTTAGGTAGGAATTTAAGAAATTGTTGATACTCCTAGCCCTAGGTGTTGGGGGTGTCATAGGTGGTATCAAAGTAAGGTCCTACAACCATAGGCCACAACCTGAGTTTTACCTTTCATATAGTCGCCTAGGAACACTTTGTGATAATGTGATATATGCTGCACTCTGTGTGCAAGTGTGCCTCTTGGCATAGTCGATTGCAACTTCTGAGTGATCCAAGTAGGTTGATTGATTAAAAGGGGCAAGTTATGTGTTGGTATAGGAGCTAAATGACTACCCATGCCTTAAGGTGGCATTGTGGGTGCTCCATTGGTGTAATGTGTTTCTAACATACTAATTGACTTGACTGATTGACTGTTATGTGATCGGTTAAGCCGATTGAATAAATGTGAGTCATGTGTTAGAATGTGAACCCAATTAACTTACGCATTCTTGTGTGAGCTAAGTGATGGTTCGCATAGTAAACGTTTTATTCGTGCACCCTGATAAGACAATCGAGATTTAAAGCACGTTGATTTAAACTCGAGCGATTGAAAACCTTTTTCCAAGCTCATTCTTTGCCCCTACGTGCGAATTGCTCCTCAGACCCTACAATGAAGAGAGCAGACGTACTTAGAGATGGTGGAGAAGAGGCTAAAAATAGATAAGCTATTTTCCGCCTTTGAAATTTAAGATTTTGAAACGCTGATGTCCTTATGGCTATTGAGTTCAGTTTTACTTTGCATCAAAGGACTTGCGTTGCTTTAGTGATGATGGGTGAACTTGGGTTCACAAGTACATGTTCTTATGCATGTCGTGATTGATGAACCTCTATTTCGTACCACTTTTAGCCCCTATTTGACCCATTTCCTCCCCTGTTTTCACGTTTAATTGTGTTAAGGAAGGGTCAAATTGGCCTCCTTTTTGCATATTTTTAACTCATGCAACGTCTTTCAATATTTTCAAGAACTCGACTGAAGAAAAGGAAAGATGAACAACATTTGGCAGAAAGGAGTGCTAATGAGACAAGTAAAACAGCAAAAAAGCGTCACACGAAAGTCCCGGGGAATCGAGCACGCGCAGCAAGGCCGAACTACGAAGAACCAACTGAACCAGACCACCAGCCAAGTGCCACGTGGCACGACCGTGCCACATGGCACGGTGTGTCCGTGCCACATGGCACGACCGTGCCACGTGTTGGTGTGGCCGGTTCGGCTCGACTGATGTTCTTGGCGCCCGTCAGTGTTTTGGCACGGTCACCCCGTGCTTCTGGGCACGACCGTGTCACCCCCGTTCTGCGACGCGACTTAAAACTTCTCCCAGGGCTGTTTTAACTTCATTCAGCTTTTATTCAGTTTTCGTTTCCCAGAACGCTCTTAGGCGATTTTTAGGTTTTAATAGATAGTTTTGTTTTCAATGCTTTTGAATTGGCTATTGGATTAAAGTTTGTTCTACTGTTGATTCTTGCAATTAATTCAAGGTTCTTAATTCTCTCTCTACTCTTGTTCTTGTTTACTTTGAAGTTTGCAATGGTTATGAACTTGAATGCTTTGGTTGTTGCTAGAAACCTGATGTGTGGCTAAATCCTTCAACTTAGGTTGGGATTGACGTCGTATATGCATAATTAAATCTTGTACTGGCCCAATCCATGTTCCCCCTTTGATTTGCGATTACGAATTCTGCTATGCACGCCACATGCTCGATGAAATGCTCGAAAGAACATTCATCGTTTTTATTGGGGTTTAGGGGAGCGTTGAGAGACGAAACCTTTACCTAGTGCGTCTTAGTAGACAATTAGGATTTTAACATGAAAATAGTTAAGTTCTGATTGGGATTAGAGATTGTGAATCTTGTAATCCTTCAACCTTTAGTCCCATGAAAATAGGCAACTATGGTTCTAGGATTAGTCTTCGACCCTTAAGAGAGGGAGGAGATGAGCTTACTTGACAATCTATCCATTTGTGATGCATGCTTGGGAACGTGTGATTGGGTTAGTAACTGATTCACTAGCATATTCGTGCTGTTGATTCCAACCTAGGTGCTTTCTATTCTACTATTTACTTCACTATTTAGTTCCTATCGTTTCTCTTAGTTTAGTCTTCGACCCAAAATTGTGATTGCCTAGCTTGAGTTGTCTAATTAATTCTAGTAGTTGAAGCCAAGTTCCCTGTGGATTCGACCCGTACTTGCCGGTTGCTACCTACAGCTACACCGTGCACTTGCGGTAAATTAAAACCATAACAGTGATGTTACCTGTGAATGCGTACGTGCTAGAATGTGTACGTCGATGGAATCATTCATAATGGACTGGGAGAGGAATGATTAGAGTTCAGTTGCTATGATCGATAATCCTACTAAATGATACCTTCCACTTATGAACTCTGAATTGCCTGAGGAAATTAGGGAATATTTCAGTAAGCATGCTTGAAGGATTGAATGCTAGCGGTAGGACCTTGTCGAACACCGTGTAAATGTACCTACCGTACCCCACCTTTGTCATTGTTACCTATAGCGTGCATTACATGCTTTCTATCATACGGACTGTTATTCGTCATGTGAGATGACAATGTCTTGGCTGGAATGAACCCTAATACATCTAGAAAGCACAAGGGAGAAAGAGCCCAGCAAACTTTGGAATTGTACATAATAAATGACTCATACTGAGGCGAGTGACCTACGCGGTAAGACTCCTATGATCACATATGGGACAGGTGTGCCTCACAAGACATCAACGCATATCTATAAGACCATTAATGTCGACCATACTTAAAACGATTATAGCCTGTTGGTCGCCAATCTCTCTTAAATTTGGATGAGCTTTAGGGCATACCATTGGCCATAAATGGGACTGCGCGCGTGTATACACGTCGAGATGTTTCCCCTATGTGATAACCTCGCGAGTCTGCATGTCTTAAGAAATGAATATGGAGTAATGTGCTATGTGAGGCTATAGGAGTATTTATAGGTACGACTATTGTGAGTGGTCGTTGATGTGCTTGTGGTCAAATGCTGAGAGAATGAGTTTCCAGTAGTTGCTTAGCTTGAACTTGAATAAACTTATGACTTTATTAGTCGAGCGAATTGATTTATGATGTTAGTTGCACAACATAACTCTTGAATCATCATTACAGTCCATTAATTCAGTTTTCTCGTGTTATAGTTGGAGTAATTGAACACGATGTGTGTAATGCATGACTAGATGACAATAGAGTTACATTTGCATGTATTTACATCTACAGAAGGGTATATCTCATGCGTAAGAAAGGTAGCATGGTAGAGCATTTAAGGTCATGTCAGCACAAATATAGATACTCACGTTTGTTACGCACGACCATGAAGCATTATAGGAGTTGGGTCACTGACTAGTTGTGTGAATAAACTGTTGAGTGCATACGCTTCTTGGTACCTATTTTGAGCCTGTATAGGATGCAGTTGAATTGGATGCACGGTCTAATATGTGTGGCTTATCGTGTCATAAGATCATTGGGGTGTTACTCGCATTACATGACTCCTATTGCTTCATGTTATAGCTTGAGTGGTCAGATGCGCATATATTTAATACATGACCTAGTGACTATCAGAATTTACATCTACATGTGCACACGATCACATATCTTATGTTTACGAAGGATATCATGCTAGTACCTCGCATTTAGGGGTCAACCTCTATTTGGATATGTAACTGCCTATGTGCTTCATATGACATAATGATGTGTGGGTGTACTGGCGGTCATATGCGAGCATTTACTGTATCATCTAGTCGTTAAAGTTGTGGAACATGGCAGTTAAAGTGTTTCATGGAAGTGTTTTGGTATAGTTTGACTATATGGTGGTAAATACTTATGCTATCCTCATTAGGACATAGGCATGTCAATTTACCTGCATGGTTTCATGACTTAGAGGAAATCCAATTCCATATGAAAACTTGAGGGTAGAGCTTTACATTAGGTAAACCGTTGTTATTAAGCTAATGTAATTACTATGCCTATTATTGCCCGTTAAACTATACCTGTTGGCTGAATATCCTTCATTAGGATTATTGCATTCATATACATAATAGGGAGCATAAGTTTGGACCTCTAAATTACTGTCTTACTAACTCTTATGCTGCTTGCCATACCACATTTCATTACCTATGGGAACTAGTGACCGCTTCGGTAATGATTCTTAGTTGAAAAAAACTTCCTTGGGTGGTGGAATTATTAATCACATTGTAGGTGCATCATTGGGTAGGGGTGTTCATGGTTCGGGTACCCGAACCAAAAGGAATTTCGGTTCGGGTACCGGAAATTTCGGGTCGGCATAGTGGTGAACCGTATCCGAACCGAAATATTTGGGTACCCGAAATTCGGCTACCCGAAAATTTCGGTTCGGGTTTTTGGTTAACCAATAACCCAATTTTTTAAAAATATTTTTTTCCTACTTTGTCTAATAATTTTTTTTGGTACCCAAAGAAAACTAATACATGATATTATCACATAATATGGCAATACCACAAAGTACGTTGCTATTATTCACATTTCAACGACTTCACACCTCTATAAGACATAACCTTAATAACATCGTATTCATGCCGAAACCATTGTCCAAATGCAACAAAGTCTTATAGAAGACCTAGACATCTAAACAAAACAATGCAACAAAGTCAAAAACTCAAAGTCCTTGTCTTCATGGGGCTTGGGGATATGTAACTTCCAAAGTTTTTAGGGAAGAGAAAATAAAAAAAAAATCTCAAAAAGAATATAAAATAAAAAAAAAGTTTCGGGTTTTTGGGTACCCGAAATTATGAAACATCCGAACCGTATCCAAACTGAAAACCAAAAAATTTATCGGTTCGGGTACCCGAACCAAAAATTTTAAATATTTCGGTTCGGATACCAAATATTTCGGGTCAGTTCGCGGTTTTGTGGTTCGGGTTTTTGGTTACGGATAGTTTTGAACACCCCTATCATTGGGAGTAGTGACCTTATGCTTGCCCATCCTTATCACCCCCTTTTAAACAATGTATATATAAGAAGTGCCGAAAACCTTCCCTACCATTGATCTGCTGTTGAACCATGTTCTCCAAGCTGTTCTATGCTTAGTGATTGATGACCACATGCGTTAACCCGGTACTGTGCCCCATATATACTGAAACATGGATTAACTTTGTGGATTATGCTTGATTTCAAAGTGCAATGTTGTTACGAACCTAAGTGTCGTTCTTATTTGTTGTCTTCGTTCATGTAATGCTATGTGATGCTGAGTGGCGCTATGCAATGCCCTTCCTATTCCATGACGATATAGAGTCCTTGATCGACTGACTTAATCCTGAAATGATTTGACTGCTTCATGTATGACGTATCTTGAAGGGATAACACGTAAACTCAAGCTAGAATTCAAGAGCTAAAGATTAAGCAAGCTGAATTCAAGCTAAGTCTAAGCATAACCCGTAGGATAATCAATGAAAGAAGGATAATCTAAACCTTTGTTTGGATACAGAAACACCACCAAACTCAAGGTTAGGGTCCCTAAGCTTTGATTAAGATACATAAACACCACTTAATCAAGGATTAGGACTTACTTGATCACCACCTTAATCGACCAAATTAAGGATAAACAAGTGAAGTGTTGAAGTGTACAAAAGCTAAAATGCTCTCAAACTGATTTTCATCCAAATTGTGATATCAAATACAATCTAGCCGTGAGTATGCTTGTGTACATGCCTAGCAAGCAACCAACTAACCTAGCTAGCTGGTGGAGGTTTCCTTCCTAAGGAGGAAACGTGTTAACTAGCTTAATCCTCACGGTCAGTACAAAACAAAATACTAGCTTGCTTAACTTAAACTAATTACAATCACAATACAAAGGAAAGCAAGACAAATGATAATTACAACCATCAATACACGTAATTAACCATAATACATCAAATTACTAAGGGGAAGGGGAGAAAATCAGTCGTAAAGTAGAAGTCCTTTTCGACTAGCCAATCCGGGTGAAGAGCATGCTTTCTTCCTTTATTTTTCTATTGGCTTCTCTTCCCAAAATACTGAATTTGCAGCTCATGATTGTGTTTCCAGAGTTCTTGAAGCGTGTGCGAAGCAAGAAAGCAAGAACACAACTGAAGAAACCCATGGGAGAAGGAAAAACATGTAGCTACTGTAAACCGGGTTCTAGGAGCAAAATTAACCCGGTTTTCTGACTTCGTTTAAACCAAGAAAAAGTGGTCATGATTCTGATCTCAAGGCATGGGGGGAAACTTGAGGGTGTGTACAAAGCCCCCGGCAAAGAAATCAAGGTTAAATCATGTTTAAGTAGAATATTTCCACTAAAACATTTTACCGTGTTGTTTTGAACCAAAACTGGCAGATTGGACAAAATGCTTTGATCTCTGGACTTCGATTGTGCATGATTGGAATTTAATGCTTGGACCTAAAATTTAACATCATGAGGAATCCAAAAATGTAAAAAAATCAATCTTAAGCCACAACGTAGCTTAAGAAATGAGGTGAACAACACCGGGCACATTCTGGCCGTGCAACCCGGTTACTTCCATTTGGCTCTTTTCAACAATGTGAGCCATTGCTTGGACCTTGGAGCTTGCATAGGACCTTGTTGGACTTGTAGGACCTTCTTCCTTGTCTTGGTTAGTGGGGACTCCATCAATGTATTAGGACGGATTTGAGGTAACTGTATACCATGACTCGACCTTCATTAGTACCACTAGTTGTCATATGTAGAAACGGTCCTCAGGTGTCAACTTAAGTGCTTTTGTGTAAAGTGGTTCTTGTTTAACTCTTGTTCGAATGTGGTTTTGAAAAAGATATCCATGCCAACTCAATTGCCTTATTCGACGCGATTTACCCTCAGTGCCTAAATAGAGTGAACAGATGCTTGAAAAGGATTGGCAAGGAAGAGACTGGATACCATAAGCCCTTTTCCTTTCGATTTAAAAGACTTCGTTGATTGCAAAATGAAATTTTCAAAATCCTATCGTGTAGATCATAGTACACATGTGTGCATCTTGTATTTGACCTACCTGTGAACTTTGGAATTTTGAGGACGAAATTCTTTTAGGGGGGAGAATGTAATAGCTGGGGTTTTCAACCTTAGAGTAATAATTTGAGTTAACATTTTCATTAACTTTTTAAATTGAATTAGCTATATTAGACTAATTTTTGCGTGATAATTGGGTGTAATAATTATATGGGTAGTTTTCATTAAATTTTCTTGATTAAGTATGCAATTTCGTGACATTTGTGAACTCGCTAGAAATTAACCAAGTGATAATAACGTAAAGTTAGCAAGCTAAATTAGGACATTTAGGGGTCGAGGATGAGCGAGGTTACTAGAATCAGATGATTCAGAACTGAACTAGGTTTAGCAAGTGTGACTAAAATAATAACCAAATAAACAAAAAAAGGGAAAAATAACTAAAAAACGGGGGGGGCCAAAGCCTCCTTCTTCGACCAAAAACACGACAGGGGGGTTTGTTACCCAGCCTCGCGACCTACCACACCAGAGAGAGAGAGAGCAGGCGGTGGCAAGGTGTGGTGCTAGCCGGCCAGATCGCGGCATCACCATCGAGTTGGCCCTGGCCTACCGTCACCCGAGGTGGAGTGCGAAGCTAGGGCTTTGAAAACCCGTCACCACCACCGTTGCACCCACTGGACGAGAGGAGAGGGAGAGAATGATTGCGACACAACGACAGGTCAACCACAGTCTGCTGGCCCTCTTTCCGCAACAAGTGGCAACAAGAAAGGGAGAAAGAGATTGACAGAGAGGTCGTGAAGTACCATTCTCGGTGGCTTCTTCGTGGTTCACTGATGGCGGTTCGACAGTGGAGGAGTAGCCAGTAGTGAAGCAAAGGAACAGGCCAATTCCATGCATGCTAACCAAACCAAACCCTAGCAAACACCAGAAGCCACCAAACGCCACCATGCCACTGCCGCTGTTGGTGGCTGGGGTCGACGACGACCACCACGGAAATACCTAGAGAGAAGAAGACCCACAGTAGCAGTAATGAAAAAGGGCAGAAACCAGGTATGCATTGGTTGTTTCGGGTCAAAGATTAGCAGTGACTTAGGAGTTGACTTTTCGGGCTCCTGAGCATCCACAACAACACCCAAATGCTGCTAGAACTGGTCCTAAGCTTGGAGTCCAGGTGGGTGGCTCCTGATCCCTAAACCTACTATTAATTTGCAAATGTTTTCGTAATATTTGTGATAGCTAATTGAGCAGTTAGGTTGAAACTGTAACGAGTTGTGAAACTGCAAGTAGTTGGTGAATCATTTGAGTTGAACTGAAACGGTTTTGAGGACTGTTATGGTCAGTGCTGTGAGGAAGGAGTCTGGGTTGTGTGAAATTTTGTGAATTTACAAAGTGTGATTTTGTGTTTTGATGCCGTGTATTACTTGTTATTTGCCTAAATCTGGTTGTAGCATGCTGCTTAATCAAGTCATGGTTTTGCTAGCCTTTTCCCCTTTAAGTCAATGTAACTATGTTATGCAAACGATTTGCAAATTTGAGAAACAGTGAAAGGTTCATTTAAAAGATTATTCATGTGATTTTACATACTACTGGTTGTTTATTAGTTTGGTTGCCTTAATTTCTGAAACTTCTTGCAATGCGGATAACCCATAACCATTATACGACCCAGTTGAATAGTTCAACGGGTCTGAGGAATAGAAAAAAAAAACGTGGATTGATCATGATGACATTTAAGGGATACAAGTGGTTTGAAACTGCTCCTCTTGCATATGAAAAGTTGGAATGAACATAAAGGGCAATGAAGTGCTTAATTGCTAAACCCAGTGATGATTTAAATATGAAAGGCGTGCACTGATAAGTGTGAAAGTAGTTTGCTTGATATGCCTAGCTTTATGAATATGTGGCTAATTGTGAACATTAGACCATTCATTTAACAAGGGTGAGTTGTGATTAAATGTTGTAATACCTTTTCATAACCTAATTGAGCTTCCATATCACCTAGTTTGACGAGTGAATGAATATTCAAACATTAACTCATTTTAAGCATATCTTACCGAAGGAGTGGTTTTATGCTTTGTAAATCGATGTGAAATCATTAAGGCTTCGAGCCTAACGAGAATGAGAATGTCATTGTTTGCGATACAATGAAAGTTTTAACGCATACGCATTTAGAGGTGAAATGCATCTAAAACGTTTTAGGCTTGCAAAATGGTGCGACATGTATCATGATTAGGGAGAATGCCCGGTTCTCGGGAACCCTAATACCTAAGGAGATAGACCCAGAAGTGAGAACCTTAGAAAACCTTAACGGGAGTAATATGTTGGCCCGAGAGTACACCCAGAAGTGGGAACCCTAGAAGATCTCGACGGGGATAATATATAATGTGAGTGACGATTTCACTGGTACGATGGAACTTGAGTGATGGCCTCGCCCGTACCCGGCACAAATATGAGATTCCTATGCCTATGAAAATGATTTCGTGCGTGTTATGTGATGTGAATGCCTCGTTCGAGAGTGATGTTGGTGTAAAGATTTGAAAAGGTGCATCTCTTCTTAAAAAGAGTTTTTATTGAGTTTCAATTATCTGCCAAGTGCATAGTGATGGTTTTATAAGAATTTCCATTGATTTAAGCAATATCCATTAATCTTTCTCTCTTGTAAAAAGAAGTCTCACTTGAATCGTTGCACTAGACAACTTATTAATGAATCCTGTGTGCGTGTTATGTGACGGTATGCCTATATTGTCTAATGTTATGTTGATATAATATGGAATTACCATCAACAAGCTATAAGAGACTTAGTTCAGGCAAGTTAAGTACATCAGGCATGAATGAGGAGGAGTATAGGGTTACCATCGTACTAGAAAGATCGTTGAGGTGACGACAGATGTGGAAATGCTTATTATATGATATTATATATTAGCTTGTGTGTGTAAATGCTACTTAAAGTATCACGTGCAACTGTTTTGTTTTCTGGGGGTTGGGAGTCATTCGCTGAGTGTGTAGTATCTCATCCCCCTATATTTTCCCCTTTTCCCCAGGTTCCTAAAGTGACAGGTAGAAGTCGTTCATGTAAGCCGAGGTGGAGTCTCCCTTGTGGCCGTAGAAGTGGACGTATATGCTTTCGTAGTTAAATTGTGGGCTTAGTAACGTATTGTGATGTAAATTAACTTCTTCAATGCATTTAAGCTAATTACTAAGCCTGTTCTTTTCGTGGGTAAATTGGGTGGGTCAAAAGGGTAAAGTGGGTTGAAGTTGGTTGAGGTGGGTTGAGATAGGTTCAAGTTGGTATTTTTTTTTTAGGTGGGTTGAAGTGGGTTGAACTAGGTTGAAGTGGGTTGAAGTGGGTTGATGTTGGTTGAAGTAGGTTGAAATGGGTGTATTGTTTATGTGGTAGGTTGAAATGGGTTCAAATAATGAGAATATAATTAATGTGTGATAATTTATGAAGTTATCCAAATTTTGTTAAATTTTTGTTTTTTATTTTTTATTTTTTATTTTTAATTT
>JACYFF010031957.1:31317731-31357809 GCA_017589665.1 Selenicereus undatus
ATATATCCCGAAGGCAGTACAATACAATGGGGGAGAGGGAATTGAATATGAGATGTAATGTACTCTCGACCTCAATCTTTACCACTTGGCTAAGATCTCATTGGTATTTTCAGTCTTATATTAAGCAATTAGCCATTTAAAATTAATGTGATAAAGGTTGAGCAAAACTGCAGAATTCAAGGACTTAAAAGACAAGACTTCAAGCCTTGAAATGATGTTGAAGATCATTATTGCTTTCTTGATGCAGTGATCACCTTCTTAATAATCTTCCAATGTCTCCAACATCATTGCCTATAAATTTAGAGGTTGTTGCAGCTGAAGAAAACACAAGAGAGAGCACAAGCAACAATACTTGTATACCTTTGAGCTTTGACTTGCTATTCATTCAATTAAGTTGTATTGTTCGAAGTTGTAATTAGGTGGGATCATAGAGTTGAAAGGTCAACTCTACAAAGCCTTGTTGAGGGTGTCAACTTGTGACTTGGAACTTAGATTAGGTGTACTTTAGAGTTATGTAATCCCTCATGATCAAATTGGGTTAATCCGAGAATTATGGAACTCTAGGTAGGAACTAAGCCTGGTGGAGATTAAACTCGTTAAAAAATACTCGTGTCTTATGTATAGTTACTTTTTTATATTTCTATTTTGATTACTAGTCTGGACCCGTGCTTTGCACGGAATATATTCAAATAAATATTTTGTAGATACATTATCAAAATAATAAATGAATAGTTATGGTAGACATGATTAATATTATAATTTAGAGGAGATAATGGAAAAACTCAACGAAAAAGTTAAGTATACAAACACTTCGTGCATAAATAATGAGATTAATATTTGAAAACTATATAATCGTAAAAAAAGTCTATATAAATGTGTATATTATATTATGTGTTAATAATAAGGTGTCACATAAGGTTCTACGGCTTGTTCAGTAATTATAATTCAGTTTCCTTAAGTTAAAACTTCTAAAATATGAACTTATTCTATAATAATGAAATAATAAAAAAATTTATATCCATTATAATCTCCTAATTTCTCTTTGATAATTAGATGATCATAATTAATATCGACTATGTTATCAAATTCAAAGCGGAAGATAACATTGCCGATATCGACAATGACGACAACAACAACAATAGTAATAATGAAAATAATCATGAAAATTGTATTTATTATTCTATTATCTCTAATAATACATGCTAAAGTTTATATTTGTATTGAAAAATACAAAATACTAATAATAATGATGGAAATCAAAAACGTTTTAGTCTGTAGGAGCCACAAAGGGTAATACAATATAATGGGGGAGGGGCAAATAGAACTTGAGACCTAATATGTCCAGTAAAGAGTACAATACAATAAGGGAGGGGGGAATCGAACCTGAGACCTAATGTACCCAGTTAAAAAAGTGAGATTGGCGGTTATCAAAATAAATCCAGGGGTTGAGATTGCCTAAGATTTTGATCAACGGTTGTAAAGCTTAGATTAATGAGAAGCTTGGATTAAGGGATGGAAGCATTTTTAGCCATCCACCCATTCTAGCATTTGTAAGATAAAGAGTTTGTGACTCTTATTACCACCTTATTTAGCCCTCTCTAGGGTGATTTAACTAGCTAAATTGGGTCAATGACTATAATGAGGAAAAAGGGAATCAATGGCAATGTTGGTACTAAAGTTGAATAAAGCTAAAGTGACGACAACAAGAAAGGAAAATATATTGTCTGACTGGCATGCATTCCCAACCTCCTTTTCGGCTTTTCCCTAGACTAGTCCTCTTATCTTGTCAATTGTAGATCCAGTGGGTGCTAAGAAAGGAAAATGGATTCTCAAATTAGAATACATCATGGGGATAAAAATTCAAGGACATATTGTATTGTTTAAGGTGTTATTTGGGAAGTGGCACGAAATTGCTCTTGATAATAACATGCACGTCGCTAGAATATAATAAGTAAGTCTTTGATAAGGAATGTTATAAATAGAATTTCCTTCACGTTATGGGAAGATGAAAAGAAAATGGAAAATGAAGATAGATATTCTTCGACCAGAAAGCAAGGCTTTTAGGTGGTAAATGCCTAATGAATTGCGATAAATTCAATTAATTAAATAGCTACTTATTAACTTTGTGACAAGCCACTCCATAAGGTTTACAGTTATTAAAAATTTATTTAAATAAGTTAGATAAGTCTCGCAAGACAGTAAGAATATTGTGTCAAGTGCCCCATGCTCCTGTATTATGCTCAACCGCACCAAGTGCAAAGTGTCAAGTGCCACCAAAAGCCGGGAACTGAAAAAAGTTCTCGTCCTACTCTAATTTTATGGTATAACTTTCATGCTTGTGCCAACCCCCCGCCCCAAAAAAAAGGAGACAACTTTTCCTATTTTGTGTCGCACTCAAGGCTCGCAAAGTAAATTAATGAATCCAAAAGTCGACGTTTAGCGAGCATTAATCTTTTCAAATTTGATTCATCAACCATGCATTTGAATCTCCCCCTCATCATTTGATAGATTGAATTTACTTGTGTTGATTTCTTAAGGTAGATGTTATTCATTGAATTACTTCTACTGTGATCTATTGTTCATCTCCAAACAAAACCTGGTATAAATGACTAATTAGATTATAATGGTTATAATGGTTCGTAGACTGACAATATTATTATCATTTGAGGGTTTTCAATGACTTTTAGATCATCTTTGGCAAAATTAGTTGTTTAGTCACCATATAGCAATTAAGATAACGAATAGCAGTTTCAATATTACTGGTAGTAGATAGCCAGTTAAATCAGCAATTGAAGTAACTGTATTCGGTAAATTTAATTGTTGGATTAGCTGATTAGTGTAAATTGACAAAAAAAGAACATGGACAGTTTCCAAAGATAAAATTTCCAAAAGTTATATTTTGGCCAAAAAATATGAAACACTACTTTTGAATACCAAAATTTAATTCTGTTAGTTTTTTATAAATGTTATTTGAAATGCTAAACACTACTTGAAATGCTAGTTCAAATACTAAATTACAAAACACTAAGGCCGTGTTCAGCAATAACATTTTTGGTAGCGTTTAGTGTTTTGACCAAGTCAACACATTAATCAGTCAATTTTTTGTATTCATATGCCAGTGTTTTTACTAGCATTTCAAATAGTGCTTAGTGTTTTATGCAGTATTTTTGAAAAGGTAACAATATTAGCTTTTGGTATTCAAAAGTAGCATTTTATATTTTTTTAGCCAAAAAATCATTTGCAAATTTTATTTTAGAAATTATCTATATCCTTTTATGTCAATTTATATTAATCAGCCAACCTAATAGCTAAATATACGGAACACCTTTATTTTAATATATACAGCTATCTATTACACAACTTAATTAGAAACGTTATTCGCTATTTGAACCGCTATCTGCAACCTAAATAATTAATTTTACAAAAGATGACCTACAAATTGGCTAACTAGTGAATTGACTTGGTCAAAATGCTAAGTGTCACGCAAAACACTATTGCCAAATGCAACCTGTTAAGTTTTGAGGCATTGTGATTTTCCGCAAGTGTACGGTTTATCGTTGTACGAATTACGAGTATCGTCCTCTGGGATGGTTGTGAAACTAGATTACCAAAAATTCTAATCTAATTTAAAACTAGATGCTAATTAACTAACTCAAAGATTGAGTAATTCTACAAATTAATGGGCTACATAAACAAAATTAAATTTTGAAATTGAAAACATAACATTTGCAATACGGTACCAAATTGTAACGAGTTTTAGGTCACCAACACCTAATCACAATTGTTTCATGAACTTGAGATTTGAGAATTGGAAGCAGGGGACATGACACAGAAGCTAACGAGGCAGAGCAACGCAACCTTCATTCTCATCAAAAGAGAAGCTTGATAGAAAATCTAGCCCAAGCTTGTAAATTCGATTTGAAAGCTGAATCACTCATTCGAATGAACTTAAATTAAGAATCAAAATTACACAAAACACAAGTGTGTGAACTGTATCTAGATCTAAAACGAAAAAAAATGAAAATTGTAAACTGAAAAATCTACTCTCTAATCGCTATCCTCTACCCCCTACTCTACGTTGTTGTTCTCCAAAACTGCTACCCATCTCCCCCTCTTGCTTTGCTCTTGATCTACATTAAAGGCCACCGAAAAATCGATCAATTGCCCCCAAGTAATTGCCTGAAACAGTCCCATTGATGATGGCGATGAAAGATAATAGTTAATAGCATTAATGGGATGAATGATGGAAGAAGATGAAGAAAAAAGCGGTCCTTATGGGAGTCGGGAAGAGGAAGAGCCACGGGCTCTGTTTTTGAGTTGCTTGGGCTTGGAACCGAAGAAAGGAAGAAGAAGCCGATATGGGTTGATTAATGAATGGATTTAAGAAGAGAAAGAAAAGTAACCATGGCCGGTTGTGGGGAAGAGGAAGCAGCGACAGTTATGGAGGGGAAGAAACAGCCCTGCTTCTTGGTTTCTGGACTGGGGTTGTCGAAGGACTAAGGAAGAAGAAGAAAAGGGGGGGCTTCTGGGTCACATGAGTGGGGCGTGGCCACTTAAGTGAGAAGGCAGGTCGGGTCGTTTGGGCACTGGGCGTGGTTTGGGAAGAAAGGAGAGAACCTGGGCCCGGTTTGCAAACGGGAAAGAAAGGAAAGGAAAAGAGAAAGAGGGAGAACCGGGCTACTGAGGATTGAAGTGGGCCTGGCCCACGCATGAGAGCAAGGAAGGGAAAGAAAAGAAGAGAATGGGGGGGCTGGCTGGGGAAATGTCTGGGTCTTGCCCGCAATTCGGGAAAATAAGGTCGGTCTAAAGAAGAAGGAGAGTTGGTCTTCTGCCTGGATAGGCCTGTCTTCTCTTATTTTTAATTGTTCCACAATACTTCTTCCAGATCCTTTGACATCCAATTTATCGTGATTTCATTAATCCTACAAAATAGATAAAAATATGTTGAAATTTTAATTTAATCATTTATTTTAGAGCAAATATTAGATAATAAAGGGTATAAAAATAACACAATTTACAGTCGAACATAAGACACACAAGGACACAAGAGGGCGGGGGTGAATTGTGTCTTTCAATTTTTTTTCATTTTGTTTCAGAACAATCGTTAGACCTGTTGGGAGAGGAGTTTGCAATAAGGCAGAACCAAAACATTGAATGCAGAAATATAGGAGACACAAGATTTTATGTGGAAAACCACCTCTGGCCCAATAGAGGAGTAAAAACCACGACCTACCTCAGTAGGATTTCAACAAACACTTTCACAAACACGGACCAAGTTCGTTACACTATGTAACACATGTGACAGCGTCACACACGTAACTTAGTCTCCCCCGAGACTCTAGTTACACACACGTAACTATTTTCCACCTGAGACTGAGTCACACAACACATCCAAAGTCTCCCAAGACTTGGACACACTCTAGACCTAACTAATGATAGAAAAGAATAGAAGAACACCTTACTTTTATGCTTCTAACCAAGCTGAATGTAAGGTACACTTACAAACCCTATTATGCCAAAAAGAACGACTCAATTTAGCACTTTCCTTAAAGGGTTTTCACTCAGAGAATAAGCTCACAAAAAACTCGATGTTTGCCTTGAAAACCCGTGAATTGAAGAGATGAGAAGTGAGTGCTTATATACCCACAAAAAAGCAAGGATTTGATTTCCATAATAACTCTTAAAATACTCAATATCCTAAAAGGAATTAAATTCTTCAAGATATTATCATTTTAGGAAATCATATCTTTTAAGGATAAGATAAAATCTTTTAAAAAATCTTTTTAGGAGACCAATATTATTTAGGAAAGTACTCTTTCTAAAACACAATATTATCAGAAAATCAATCCTAAATATATTAGGAATTTTGGCAGTAGGAAAACTCTTGAAAATGTTTGAAAATTGATTTTTGCACTCACTGCCCTCAGAGCACTGCAGACATGTTTGCTCAGTTGTTCTGAGCAGTGTTCTGAGTCAGCTTAAGTAATTCCTTCAAGGTGAGTGTTAAGTCAAGTTCTTCTTTGGTGTATTAACAAGAATCTAGACAAATGTAACTACTACTTAGCCCTAAGACTCTTGTACTCTGCTGATGATGTGCACATATATCTACTTTAATGATTTCAGCTTCTTCGACATGTTCTTTAGGTTATTTGCAACTTCTGTTGCTTTTAACATACGATTTTATCGCATAGCTTCAAGCATGATATTTCGAATTGATCTGTAGGATGTTTGCAATCTGTCTTATCACAGGATTCTGGCATTCAACTCAAGCCAAGCATAATTAGCACATTTGGGTTGTAATCACCAAAACCTTATATAAGATTGATTCAACAAATTCCTCATTTTTAATGATGACAAACCAAATGACCATCAAAGGTGAGACATAGCAGAGGGCAAAAATATTAGTGCCAAACTTAGTTCAAAGTATCTAGATCACACAGGAGAGATACATAAGAATAGGAAGTCAACTTAAATCGACTGATTTAATTGGAACATGGTCATACTTGTCTTTCTTTTGACATCATCAAAAAGGTCTAGGAGGCCACATGCATAAATTCAGTGGGGATGCACTCACCACCACAGGTAATGAGGGAAAATAATCCATGATACAGTCAAGTATATGGTACATAATGGTATTGGCCATCCCAGTTACGCATAAATACACAACAGTGATAGCAGGCAATGATGTAGTATAGCCAAACCATCTAAAAGCAAGCATAACCAAAGTCAACCATACACAGAAGCAAGTTTAACCAAACAAAAGAAAGAACAATGTTGTTGGGAACAGAATCGGGAAACAGGTCTGAAAACAGGGCAAGGATCAAGGCTGAAAAACAGAGATGAAGCAGGGAGAAGAGGAAGATTGAACAAATGTGGCCGTGAGGGCAAAGATGGCACGAAGAAGATCCTAATGGCACTCTGCATTTAAGACTTTTGCCTCAGTTAAGGCTGCCTTCACTTCGACAATCTCCTCCTGTAGTTGAAGAGCATCAACCGCTGTTGTACTACAAACTGGTCTGGGACGAGGTCCAAAGGGTGTTTGTGGGCCTTGTTCTGACATAGTTCCATCATTCTTCTTGATTTGGAACCCACACCCAAGGAGAGTATTGCTCCCTATTTCATTCGTAACGTGTAAGCCCATCTTCTTCTGCAAGGGGATCCATAGGGTTTCAAATACCACGGTGAAGAGAAAACCATAGCCCATGTCATGACTTCAGGAAGTGTTGGCAATCCACCTAATGTGACTAACCATGAGAGCGGGCAAGTTAATTGCCTCTCCCCGATCCAAAAGATCTATAAGGCACATATCCATGGAATCTGCCAAATTACGCCCCTGCCCTCTAGGAAGCACATTCTTAATTACGAACCAAAATAACAACCGATGTAAAGGTTACATTACCCCCTTTTTCACAAACTCACTAATGGGAAGTTGCCCGGCTAGTTTGCGAGTGAGGTCCAGTGATTGCTCATTGCCTAGCATGGTCTTATCCTCCTTCACGTATACATCAAACCCTGGCGAGGGTACCCCAAGCTAATTACCCAAATTATCAGCATCAAAACAGATGTCTTTCCCATGAACTGAACTACTGACTATCCCATTAATAACCTCATAATTGGCATAAAACTCAGCCAATTCAGGAATTGAACAACCTCTTTTGGTATGGGTAAACAACTCTAGCCACCCCTGTGCCCGCAAGTTGTCCAAGAACACCTCGAAGCACTGTTCTCGAAAGTATGCCACTTTCACAATCTTCCCTCTCACCACTGTTTTCTGCAAGAAATGTCTATGTCTTTCCCCTTGGGTCATTGATTTTCTTGATTTCTTTGTGGGGGTTATCGCACTTTCCTCACCCAGTTCAGACCCCTGTTCTGGAGAATCACGTTTTAAGGCAGGGTTCTTTGAGGGAACAGGTGGGAAAGGTGTTTTATAGGGTGATTTAGACTAGGGCTTGGTAGAGGATTTAGGCCTTTTTGAAGGTCGGGCAACCTGTTCCTCGGGTAGGTCCAGTGGGATGGCAGGACCCACACTCCGAGTTTGAGGCTGTTGCAGGGTAAGGGTGAGAGGCACATTGGGTTTGGTGGTGGTTTTGACTCGGCGAATGGATGGTTTGGGCACTGTTTGAGGAGTTGTTTTTGGATTTGGTTTCACAGTTCGTTTGAACCGAATAAAAGGCTCATCCTTTTCAAGATCACACACACGATCATTATTCAAATTTGGCTCTTCAACCCAATCCATCACAATCACAAAATCTCCAGTTTTTAAGGGAATTTTGGCTCAGTCATATGTGGTTCATACAACACCAAATCCCATCCCAAAACCAACTTAACACGGGGTATGGCCAGAAGTTCAATTCCTATGGGCCTCAAATCAACACTTTTTAGAAATTGAAAGATGAAGGGAGAAAGGCCATACGTGGGTGCCGGAGCAGCTGCCGCCGACGATAATGATGACTCCGTAATTAGATCGAGCAACATCCCTTCTCATTGTCTTGATTGCACGACTCGAAGTGAGCGGGGGTGCCGTGATTTGCGACGAGAGGACTCGCCATTGCCCGGAATTCATGCCATTGGAGCTTGAGGAAGGAAGGAGTTAGGGTTTTGAGGGTGTTAGGAAGAGGAGGGAGAATGGGGTGCTTGAGGAGAGGAGGGAAGGTGATTGAGGAAATGAAAAGTGGTTTGAAAAGGGTTGACCGCAAAAAACAAAAAACACTTTCCCCTTTTCGGCTACCGGTTTGAGAGAGAGAGAGAGAAAAAAAATTTTGCATGCCAAAGAATCATTACACCTTAGGAAAAGCTGCAGATTTCAGAGTAGGTATAATAAAAGGAAAAATCCAATTCCCAACACATGTAAAGATATGGTAACTTGATTAGCATATGGTCCAAATAGTGGTCAGACCTGTTCTTAGCGCATGTTCTTGACTGTTATATATTCGGTATCAAAGGATAATAAAGGCAGTATCATTAGACCTCAACGACTGTCAACCATATCAGATTCCACACATATGCAATTAACTGCACAACAGGTTGAATGCATCCATTGAATTAATTTATTTGGCCTAAGACCTTACTAATCAATCATTAGGGGTTGATGAAGTTCGTTCAAGTTCTTTTAATCAAACCCAATTCAAGCCTATTCCTTTCAAATTGATCTCTACTTAGTGCCTTGGTAAAATTATTAGCAATTTATTTATTAGTGGCACAAAAATTCATTGAAATCAAGCCCTTTTCAACATTGTCTCTTAAGAAGTGATGGTGAGCATCAATATGCTTAGTCCTTTTATGTTGACACAGATTTTTGGCAATGTTAATTGCACTTGTATTAACAAAATATGGGAATGCATCCCATGTCAACACCAAAATCCTTGAGTTGTTGCCGTATCCACAACAATTGAGCACAACAAGAAGAAGTCGCTACATACTCGGCTTCTACAGTGGACATGGCAACTGAGTGCTGTTTCTTTTGGATTTGACTGAAAACGGGCACACAAACCAACACTGAAAATAATGTCAGGTCTACTAGCAGTTAGGTATATGAGTGACCCTATCATGCCCCTATATGTTTTTTCATTAACTGAAGGACTTCCATAATCCATCACCAATCTGGTGGAAAGAGAGATAGGAGTGTCCATGGACTTAGCCGATTCCATCCCAAACCGCATAAGTAGTTCCTTGGCATATTTTTGTTGATGGATCATAGTTCCGTTTGAGGTTTGTTTAATTTGCAAGCCTAGGAAAAAATTAAGTTCGCCCATCATGCTCATCTCAAACTCACTCCTCATCAATTTTGAAAATTCATCACATAAATCATTGTTGGTTGCACTAAATATAATATCATCGACATATACTTGGACAATCAACAAATGTTCCCCCTTAGATTTGAGAAACAAGGTATTATCTGCATTGCCTTTTCGAAAATCGCTCTCAATTAAGAAACTTGACAATTGTTCATACCAAACTCTAGGAGCTTGTTTTAGACCATAAAGTGCTTTGTCAAGTTTGAAAACATGGTTAGGAAAATCATGACTTTCAAAACCACGAGGTTGTTTTACATATACCTCGTCTTTAAGATATCCATTGAGGAAGACACTCTTGACATCCATTTAGTACAACTTGATCTCCATGTGGGTTGCAAAGGCTACCAAGATTCGAATAGCCTCTAACCTTGCTACAGGTGCAAACGTTTCTTCATAGTCAATCCCTTCCTCTTGATTGTAACCTTAGACCACCAGCCTGACCTTGTTCCTAGTGACTGTTCCTAACTCATCCAACTTGTTTTTGAACACCCACTTGGTTCCAATAATTGTTCTGTCCTCAGGCTATGGTTCAAGGTGCTAGACCTTGTTCCTTTCAAACTGATGAAACTCTTCTTGCATGGCTATAACCCAGTAAGAATCTGCAAGAGCTTCATGAACATTCTTAGGCTCGAAAAAAGACATAGAAGGTACAAGAATTCTGAGCTTAGATATGATCTACACTCCTGTATTAATATCAGAAATAATTTGGTCAAGGGGGTGAGAGCTTTGCTGTTTCCAGGGTCGTGAAGTGAGAGGATCCATAGATCCGTTTTTCACTTTCTCCTGGCTGTTTACAAGAACAGGTGTGGGATCAGGTCGGAAGCCTGTTCCCAAATCAGTCAGAGAAGTCTGGGATTGAGTGGGCTGGTTTCGGTCCATGTCAGGGTTAGCCAGGCTTCCCCCTGATTGGTCTACTTTCTGCCCACTTTCCTTACCATTAACTTCAGTAAGTGGTTCATTTTCAAGCATCTTACCATTGTCTTTTCTTGCAAGTCCAAGATCAAAATCTTCATCCTGTACATCATTCTCAATCAAGGAGTTAGTTTCATCAAATAATACATGCACACTCTGCTCAACACATATAGTCGTTTTGTTGAACACTTTGTAAGCTTTACTATATGAAAAGTATCCCAAGAAAATTGCCTCGTCACTCCTAGGGTCAAAGTTTCCCAATGGCTCCTTCCCATTGTTATGCACATAACATTTGCAACCAAAGACTCTTAGGTGCATAATATTGGGTTTTCGCCACTTGAAAAGTTCATAAGGAGTCTTATTGAGAATGGGTCTGATCATGCATCTATTTATAATGTAACAAGCTGTGTTCAATGCTTCTACCCAAAAATTTCTAGGAAGACCACTAGCAACAAGCATGGTTCTAGTCATGTCTTCTAGAGTCCGATTTTTCCTCTCTACCACCCCGTTCTGTTGGGGTGTTCTTGGGGCCGAAAAATTATGATCAATGCCATGTTCATTACAATAATCAATAAAGCTTGAATTTTCAAATTCCTTTTCATGATCAGATCTAAGACGTTTCAATGAGTGTCCTATTCTCTTTTTTCAGTTTTCTTAAGAAATGTAATGAATGCTTCAAAAGATGCATCTTTAGATGCTAGGAATAAAGTCCAAGTGAAATGAGAGTAATAATTTATTATAACAAACACATACCTCTTGCCGCCCCTACTTGTGATCCTCATGGGACCACGCAAATCAACATGTAATAGCTCAAGGGGTCAAGAAGTACTAACATACTTCTTTGACTTGAATGCAATTCTAGTTTACTTTCCTTTAGCATAAGCATCGTATACCTTGTCATCATTGTATTTGATGGAAGGTAAGCCAGCAACTAGACCTTTAGACACAAGTTTGTTTAGCAAGGAAAGACTAGCATGACCTAGCCTCTTGTGCCAAAGCATAATATCATCATCAAGAACACTCAAGCAAGTCAAATGATTTTGAGGAAGTTCAAGAACACATGCTTTATAAACATTGTTGTGTCGCTTCCCCCTCAGCACAACCTCTCCAGATTTGATATTGGTAATCAAACATTGATTTGAAGTAAAACCAACGTGATTACCTTTATCACATAATTGGGATACACTTAGCAAATTATGTTGTAACCCATCAACTAAGTACACATTATCAATTGAGTGAGAGAGTGATTTACCTATCTTAACTACACCAACAATTGTCCCAGATTTGCCATTCCCAAATGCCAATCTCCCCCCAACAAAGGCTGTAAGTGAGAGAAAACTTGATTTATCTCCAATCATACGCCTTAAGCAACCACTATCTAAATACCACAATTGGTTGCCTCCTCTCACTTTAACCTGCAAAATAGCTAGTTGTTAGTCTTCGGAACCTAGATCCACTTGGGTCCCATTCTTTTCTTTGTCATGGAATTTAACTCATGTTTTCTAATCCATATTTGTTTAACATACAATGAGTTTCTTTCCATGACCCTTTTTCTCAAGGAGCAAACATATCGATAATGACCAGTTTTTCCACAATGATAACAAATTATATTTTCTGGCAAACCAACATACTTCTTGTCTACTGGCTTAGTAACCTGTCTATTCACAAAACCTAAACCTTTTCTGTTTTGGTTATGATGAGCATTAAGCCAGTTCAGAGCTTCTGAGAAACTGTTCCAGCGCCTTTTTTCAGTGAAATCAGTTTTAGCTCTCTGGACCTGTTCTCGAAGCTGTTTCTTGTTATTCATCTAGGATTCTAGATTATGCCTTAGCTTTGAAGACTCACTTTCCAGCTCTCTGATTGTAGTGTTGAGTTCTTCCTGTTTCTTGTCACTCAGGTCCTTAACGATGTCTAATTCTTTACTTAAAGTAAGAGCCTTTTCATTAATTTCAAGCTTCTCATACATGAGAGCCTCATTCATATGTTCAAGTTCTTGCCTTTTTCTTTCTAGTCTCATAACATCCTTTTCATCTGAGAGTCTCTCCTTAGTTCATATGTTTGTAAGTTTCCAACAAGCTCATCCAAGAAAATCTCATTCATCTTTTTTGCTTGTTAGATTGCAGTGTTTGATTCCCATGAATGGGGTAAAATTCGTAGGATCTTCCTAACCAGCTCTTCAGTGGTAAACGATTTTAACTCATTAGTAATATGGGTGAATCGAGTATACATGTCCATGATTGTTTCTTTATCACTCATCTCAAATAGCTCATATTTCCTCACCAACAGCTCGATCCTGGATTGCTGGACTTGATTGGTTCCTTCGTGAGCTACTTGAAGGGCATTCCATATCCCTTTTGCAGATTCACACTCTGAGATGCGAGTGTACTCGTCAGGTCCGAGTCCAAAATATAGCAGCTTCTGGGCTTTGGCTTTTTTCTCCATTTTTCTAAAATCATCTGAGTCGAATTCCTTCGGCTTCTTAGGAACAATCTTCCCATCAGTTGTGACTTTCACTGGAATGTAAGGACCATTCACAATGAGCATCCACAACTCATAATCCTCAGCTTGGATATAGTTCTCCATTCGATTTTTCCACCAACTGTAGTGTTGTCCATTGAAGCATAGAGGTCTGGTCACATATTGACCTTCTAAGATTCCTTGTGGTGCACTCATTCTGACAGGATCTCTCTAGGTGTTAGCCTAATTTATGATAACCTGCTCTGATACCAATTGTTAAGTTTTAAGGCACACAAGGATATAAGAGAGGGGTGAATTGTATCTTTCAAATTTTTTTTCGTTTTGTTTCAGAACACCCGTTAGACCTGTTGGGAGAGGAGTTTGTAGTAAGGCAGAAACAAAACTTTGAATGCGGAAATAAAGGAGACACAAGATTTTACGTGGAAAACCACCTCTGGGCCAATAGAGGTGTAATAACCATGACCTACCTCAGTAGGATTTCAACAAACACTTTCACTAACATAGGCCAAGTTCGTTACACTATGTAACACACGTGACAACGTCACACATGTAACTTAGTCTCCCTCGAGACACTAGTTACACACACGTAACTATTCTCCACCTGAGAATAAGTCACACAATACGTCCAAAGTCTCCCAAGACTTGGACACACTCTAGACTTAACTGATGACAGAAAAGAATAGAGGAACACCTTACTTTTATGCTTCTAACCAAACTGAATGTAAAGTACACTTACAAACTCTATTATGCCAGAAAGAACGACTCAATTTAGGACACTCCTTAAAGGTTTTTCACTAAGAGAATAAGCTCATAAAAAACTCGATGTTTGCCTTGAAAACCCGTGAATTGAAGAGATGAGAAGCGAGTGCTTATATACCCACAAAAAAAGCAAGGATTTGATTTCCATAATAACTTTGAAAATACTCAGTATCCTAAAAGGAATTAAATCCTTCAAGAAATTATCATTTTAGGAAATCATATCTTTTAAGGATAAGATAAAATCTTCTAAAAAATCTTTTGAGGAGACCAATATTATTTAGGAAATTACTCTTTCTAAAATACAATATTATCATAAAATCGATCCTAAATATATTAGGAATTTTGGCAGTAGGAAAACTCTTGAAAATCTTTAAAAATCGATTTTTGCACTCGCTGCCCTCAGAGCACTGCAAACATGTTTGCTTAGTTGTTCTCAGCAGTGTTCTGAGTCAGCTTAAATAATTCCTTCAAGGTGAGTGTTAAGTCAAGTTCTTCTTTGGCCTATTAACAAGAATCTAGACAAATATAACCAGTACTTAGCTCTAAGACTCTAAATACTCTTGTACCTTGCTGATGATGAGCACATACATGCACTTTGATGATTTCAGCTTCTTCGACCTGTTCTTCAAGGTATTTCCAACTTCTGTTGCTTTCAAAATACAATTTTATCACATAGCTTCAAGCATGATATTTCGAACTGATCTCCAGGATGTTTGCAATCTATCTTATCACATGATTCTAACACTCAACTCAAGCCAAGCATAATTAGCACATTTGGGTTGTAATCATCAGAACCTTATATGGGATTGATTCAACACAACCTTATTCTAATATGTTTCTCTCCTTCCCTCTCCTCCCATAAAAGCCTGACACTACCTCTCTTAAGGGGCTACCTTTGATGCTTTTGTCGATGGTAAGCCCTATTTGGATTGATTTACAAGTCAATTAGTAGGTTAATATATTGGAGATATTACTAGCTGTTAATTACTACTGCCTAAGCTAAGCCATATGAGCTGGGAATAAGTCAGAATATTGGTTGCTAGTTTGTTATTCAGTTATGGTGAGTGCAAGTTGATTGGTTAGTTAGGCCACTTGCTGGTTGGTATATGTACTGGCTTTATGAGCCTGATGCGATGAATTTTGATTTGCATTTTTTCCTCTCAGCGTGCTTCTCTCATTATTCTTTCTCTTACTAAGCTCAGCTTGTTCATGGAGGACCATAAAAATTAACATGGTATCAGAGCTCCATAACGAAAACTGAGTCAGTGATTGAGATTGAATAGATATAGACTAGTTTCTGATTGATTAAAACTACAATCAATTCATTGTGATTGTGTTTAAATCGATTAGAAAAAATGTCGGCAGAGAGAAGCACGCTGAGAGGAAAAAAAACAAATCAAAATTCATCGCATCAGGCTTACAAAGCCAGTACATATACCAACTAGCAAGTGGCCTAACTAACCAATCAACTTGCACTCACCACAACAGAATAACAACCTAGCAACCAATATTTTGACTTATTCCCAGCTCAAAAGGCTCAGCTTAGGCAGTAGTAATTAGCAGCTAGTAAGCAGTAATTAACAGCTATTAATATCTCCAATATAATACTAGTTTCTCCATAAATAAAGTTTGCCTCTTCATAAGTAAGGGTTCTATTTTACCATTATATGGGAATATTAGTCTCTCTTTTATGAGAGTTGTGTACAATTGTTTTGGTCTAAAACATTGTATGAAGATTGATTTTCAAATCACTTTTGCACAGATTATGAGGTCTTCCATGAAAAGTAAAGATGCAAAGTCATCGAAGGTTATTCATGATTAGATTATCATAATTTTGGAGCCAACCATCTGTCAGATTTGTATTAGCTGTTTGAAAGCTGAATTTTATATTCATATTTCACATCTATAATTGTTCAATTATAAGTTTAATTGTAAGTGTCATTTGGTGTATTATTAATGAAATCATTATATTTTATTTTTAAAAATGACTTTTAGTCAATTATATTGTAATTTCCATTTGACATATTACTAATGAAATCATTATATTTTTTAAAAAAAAAAATAACTTTTAGTCCAATATACTGTTACTTTTAGTCTGATTTGTAGTTTTAGGTAGGCTAGGAAATCCTTTTCACTTAAGGGTATGTTGACCTCTGGGAAATTGGGGACGTTACTTATTTTCTTGTATATTTCCTTAGGGAGATAAGGCAATAGAGCTTCAAACAACATTTTGATACGTAAGATGTAGAACACTGGCTAGAACTAAAGGAATAAATTTTAGGAGGTTAAATTTTCCTAATTAATTAGATGGTGCTATTGATCCATTAAAGACTTTTATCAGGTCAGGAGTATCAAAATGATTTACCAAAACATCAAGGAATTATCATATAATGTTACTAAATCAAGTATGATATGAGATCAAAATAAGAAAAATGATCAATTTGAAACCTTTTTTTTTTTTTCAAATGAGGAGCAAAGTCCGATGTGAGTGGAATTCGAATCTAAGTTTTTGGGATAACTCTTAAAAACTTTTTCACTTGAGACAACAAAATTTAGTTTGATTTTGATAGAAATGGTTCGGCATTAAATAGAAGATGCTTACTAGTCCTATAACATTAATATTAGTCAACCAAGTAGTTGCACTCTTTTTGTCCTCCTTCTTCTCTGCAAACCCTAATTTTGTATCAACTCCTTCCTATTTCTCTTGCCTAGATTGTTAGGGCTGGTACAAGCATAATTATAGTCTTTAGGAAGCCCCTATTACGTGTATTGATTCGCTTAATTGATTTTAATTTGTATTGACATTGTTGGTTTATTTTAACAAATTTTTTATTCTTGTGAGATTTCGGTTTCTTTTGTTAAGGTAAAAGTTAGGGCTGCCCTCTAGAGTTTTGTTTCTCATCTCTTGTGGGAGTTACTTCTCTTACCTATTCGTGCAAGTTTTTTGGGGTTGTGGATTCAGTTACAGAGTGTTTTCCATATTTATTTGTTTGTTTCATTTAGTTTCTTAAGAATGATTCAATAATGGATATTCATATGGGTCACTCAAGATGACGTTTCTTTCAAGTTAGATATATTATATTATACAAATACCTATTCTATCAAGTTCTACAATACCTTGCTGATGTTTGGGCCGGGAAAGACAAAGTGAAATCAAATAATGCAATTTGTAGCCAAATGATGCGGCAAGTATAGGACCTTTCATAATTATATTTATCGTTAACTTTATTAAAATATAATTTTATGATCTTTTAGATTCATTCTTGTCAGAAAATTATTGATATAGATATCATAAAGTTTTTTATTAATGAACTTTCTTTTTTGTTAAGACAAAAAATCTTATCTGACTGAATCGAACTGTCATTTTAGTCCACATCTTCGCGTAGAGCAAGCTAATTGGAGCTTGAACTTGCGTACCACGGCCCTCCAATTGTGAAGGTGTTAATTAATTCAAGGTAAGAATACGAGCGCAGTGTACGTTTTAGCAAAGAATTATGTGCCAACATTGCTTTTGACAGAATGCAATGGATCTGAATTACGCAAGGTGCAAAACATAACATTGCAATCTCGTACGGCTTCAATTAAATATACAATGCAAGGCACACCACCGCCCCCCCCCCCCTCTCCTCCCCGGGTTTCTCTTCGTTTCCTCTTTCCTTTTTGGTTTTTGGTTTTTGGTTTTTGGAGGTGGACGTATAGGTGCTCGAATTAAATTTTTATTTTTATTTTTCTGGTCCAAATTAAATGGGTTCAAAAGGATAATACAATTTATTATAATATGAGCAAGGGTATAGGACAAATCAAAGTTGCGATCTAATATACCTTACGACTAAGTTTCAACACCTAAGCTAAGACTTCATTGGTAGAGTTAAGTCATTATTGATGCACTGATTTTAAGGTAGTCAAGATTTCCCTTTCACTATCCCTGTTCTTTTGCATGTTGCTTTTGAAACCATTTTTTATATTTGTATTCAAAAATATACTATCAATGTAGATTTTAGGAGCATTCCAGGGTAAGTAACTCAAATTAGTGTTTAAATTCAATATCCAACATACGCTGCAAACTTTGAGAATGCTGATTTTGAGTGTGTCACTCCATTAGTTAAAACTGACTGAACTAATCTAGTAACTTATTACACGTGGACAACATATCTTAATTTCCTTCATTTATCCAACATCATTGTTTGCATATCCGTGATAAGAAACCTATATGTAAGTGAACGTATTCATAACTCGGTAAATGATGGCATATTTAAAATGATTACATCAAACTTTGAAATGTTTAGTGCTAAATTTAAATTTGACATCATTATTGTCCAATATCCCAAAATTAACATTACTAATGTCAAAAATCCTTTTATGTATTCAAAAATATGATTTGATTAATAATTCTCAAATATAATATAAAATACTGCTTATTATTTTGTGTATATAAGAGTAATAATTATTTTATCAAGGCCATTACGTTTTGCTGAGCTTCTTTTATAATTTAATTACTTTTTATTTAATAAGTCATAACTTTTTTTCAAAAAAAAAATAATATCTTATACCTACAATACACTCCACCATAATTTTCGTTGACATATTTCTTTGGTACATCCCAACTGAGACATAAAAGGGAGTAAGATTAATAATGCTTGAATTACCCACCAATTGGTTTTTATTAAAACTGTGAAGCTTACTGAACTGTGTAAGTATGTGACATAGTGTAACTGTGTGACATATTAATTTTATGTATTTATCATTTGTACAACACATTCAGAGTATCGGTGGTGATTTCACTTATTAATAGTGTATAATATTTTTTACCAAGACACTTATTACTAAGGTAATGGTACGGTGTTTTACAAACTAATATTTGGTTTAAAATATTTTGTAATGTTTTGGGTTTCAAGTGTCAACTATCCGATTTCAACAAAATTAAATTTTGCACTTAAGAATTTGTGCTTTTTTTTTTTTTCTTTTCACTATGTATCCATAGATTAGTTTTATATTTCGCATGATATAAATGCTATTTGATAATGATAGTTTACATTTCTTTAGTTGAAGTAGCTAAACCTATGGAATATAGGGAGAGAGAAAGAGCGTGAGTGTGACAATTCAAATAAGGTAAAATAGCACATTCCTAAGTAAACTGCTGACTACTCGAACAATGATTGGCTACGAAATCATACTTTACATGCGGGCATTCATTGTCATTCATTAGTGATGTGTACACCTTTTTTCTAGGTCGTATTTGACAAAATTAGCTATTTAGATGACACAAAATGGTTCAGATAGTGGATTATTTTTTTCTAATCTAGCTATTAGTGAATAGTTCTTTAGATATATGGTTAAAGCAAATGTTTCAATAACTTTAACTGTTAGGTTAACTGACTAATGTAAAGGGACATGAAAAGATATAGGTTTTCTTCAAGATAAAATTTTCAAAAGATATTTTTTTGCCGAAAAATTTGAAATACCATTTTTAAATGCCAGAAGCTAACACTGTTAGTTTTTCAGAAATGCTGCTAAAAATATTAAACGCTACTTGACATACTAGTCAATATATTAGGTTATCGAACACTAGAAACAGCATGATTAGAGTATTAATTTGGTCAAAATGCTAAACATTAATCAAAACATTGTTGCCGAATATGACCTTATTAACAATTAGTATTCATTATATTATAAATTTCATTTTCTTCTTTCGCAAAAATGGGACCAAATATCCAGCTACAACATTACACTACTAGAAAAAGAATTTCTAACGATGAAAAATTTCGTCGTTAAAAGCTTAGTTTTCCCTTGTTAAAAGTTTTAACCACAAAAAAATTGTTGATCATCGTTTGTTGTTATTAGTCCCATCGTTAATAGCTTTAGCGACAACCTAAATATTTTCATCGTTGATATTAATAACAACCACACCAGTTGTCATTGTTATTAGTTAAGTAAATAACAATGACCAATATATTACTAACGTCCAAATTGTTCATCACAAAATGGAAAGCATTAGCAACAAATTGTTTCATCGTTATATGACAAACCTCTCCATAGTTTAAAATTACGCTTACGCAAATATGAATGAGTAGCTTTTCATCGTTAGTAATGTTTTGAACTAGCATATTATTTATAAGATTTATTCACTATGCTTCCCCGATTAATAAAATAATTAAGGACTATAACAACAGGAAACTTGTACTTTCAATATATTTATTGAAGCGAACACTATTAGTTTATGGGTATTGGTTACAAAGCAAATCTTAAACTAAAAAATTATGAAAAGTTCCACTACAAAAACTATAAACTTATCCTTGAAAATCAACATCATAATACATAGAACGACTTGTAAAAGGCGAGGGAAAAAAAAGATAAAAATTGTGCGATGATCTAGAATCTCCCAAACCTACATAAAGAAAAAGAGGGCAAAGTTAAAATTTAATTTATGAAGGAAAAGTAAAATGACAATGAAATAATCATGACGGTTCTTATGACATTTATATTCCCTCCCTAAAATCAAGTCTAGAAGAGTAGATTTAAGAAAGAGTTAATACCTATAACATATATTTATGAAATGAGCCTGTACACTTCTTCTAGGCATTTCTCAAGGACTTAACATCAGGAAAACCATAGTCTGTATCCTCTTAAAACCTTCCGGTAAAACCACACCTCATGTTTGCAACTTACACCCATAATCAGCTCTTCTGAAAAGGACGGAATTTAATCATTCACTTATATGGTTATTTTTCGATGTTATTGTACCAAGTGCAACACATATGTCATGGATTCTAAATGCAAAGACCAAATTAATTAATACGGATCTATTCACTTATTAATATCACACAATTTTATTTTAGATGTACTTGAAATGAAAATATATAGATGCAGCAATGAGAGCTACCAAGTACATGTATTTGATTCTTACCATGTCATGTTGTGCTCTCTTTTCATAATTAAATCTCACAAAGTCTGAAAGGACCATCCAGTACTTAGAACAAGCAATATACTTAAGAAACTATATCAAAGAGCATATAATTAACCCATTTGATCTAAACGCCAACCTTATAAGCATCTCTTATGCGCTAAATTTTCCGTTTGCAATGAGAGTAATACTCTCGTTGATCCGGGAAGTGTATTTAATAAGTTATAGATATTATATGGAAATACATCATTGAACTAAATTACATAACACAACCTGTGAAAATTAGACAGATATCAAAATAAAAATGAGTGGAATGCAAAGGAGTTTTGCAATAACAAAGCAAATGAACACCACCCAGTTATATAGAGGCATAACTTCTATTAGGAATTTAGTTTACAATTATGCTCTTCGTGAACGAGCAACATTTGCCACCGCATCATATCTAGTGCTATTTGTGCCCCCTAAACCCATGCACCCCACACTAAGAGGGGGAAAAAGCAGCTCACCCCTTAAAACAGGGGAAAACAGAAAAAGAATCAAGCAATCACACTCTTTACTCACGCCCTTATCTACAACTCATATAGATTACTTAGTGATATATGTTATCTGGTCTGCATATATAGAATCCATACAATATTCACCAATCTTTGTCTTATTTTCTGTCAATGTATTCTTAACTTATTGCAAAATCTCATGACAAAACATTGCCTAACCCAACAATTTTATCTACGTAGCATTAGATTTTGCTTGTCCTGAAAAACTAACACCAACAAATGGGCATATATATTATTGTAATAAGCACCACTAAGCCTGAGACAATACAACCACTTTTGGCTACATTTTCTTTTATCTGAGACAAAATAAGGCATGCCTACTTATTGCCATTGGCATGAGAATAAATGAACCATAGCAAACCTTACTACCCACTTAAAAGTTAAAACCAAAACTAGAAAATCCAAAAGAACATGAGGAGCATAACTGTACACAACTAGTAGTCCAGCAGAGATCACCAACTAATCACAATAAAAACCAACACCAACACCATAAACTAACAAGTGGCTTAACAAGACCCAAGAGACGTTAAATAAATCAAACAAAAGAATTCAAAAATACCAACACCTAAGCAACCAAACATGGTTGAAGTTACATTCAAGATAGATGAATTGCAGAACCACAAAAACATGATCACCAGATACAAGAAAAGAGACAAAGATACCTGGCACTAAGCAAAATGGCATACTCCATAGATGCCGATCTTGTCAATGCTAGAGCTTGGTTTATCAATAAATCGACCAAAAATTGATTGAGATTTAATCAGAATTGAGCCAAGAAAAGGTTGAATTGAGGAAAGAAACAGAATAAACTCACAAATTGCTTATTATTAGAACTGGGAAAAATAAAACAAGATAAACCCTAAGTTTATGATTCAAAGACATAATGGACAAACAAGGGAGAAGTATCATTTTAATCTTCGAACCAAAAGGAATATATCTGAGAAATTTACTTGTGAGAGTCTAGCTACTCACTCGCCAGTGTTAGTTAGCGTCGATGCCAAGCGACAGTGTTAGGCGGCGCCCACCATGGCGTGAAAATGAACTTGTCGAGGGAAGGGTCTCAAAACTCGAGTTATGTAAAGAAATTCTGTTGGATGAGTTCAGGAATTGAAAGCATGGCTCAATCAATAAATTGAATTTAAATTATTAGTAACATCATGACAGAAGAGGAATAAGAAACTGACAGACCTCTGGAAATATAAAGGAGTGCTATTTGAGAAATTGGTATAGATGCTACCTAGGTACCTGAAAATGAAGAAGATATCACCAAAACACTTACAAAGTTGATCGAAAATTATAAGGAGAACCATTAGAGGAGAGAAGAAGTAACATGTGCTTGTAGTTGTAGATGAGACACTGGGTGTTCTTCTCTAGGGTTAGCTATTATGTGAGAAATTAATCTGACATTTTGTTGATGTGATTTTTTTTTCTCTCTTATTAATTCAGTTTAAGGTGAAATTTCTAATTCCTTGGGCTTTTTGTTTTCCCTCCCTAACGTGTGTATGTTCCGTTTTACGTTAACGATGACTCATAAACAACAACAATGAAGTGGCTCATAGCCCATCGTTTAAAGGTAATTTTTTTTAATGATATTCAACAATGATAAAATATTTTCATCGTTCTTAGTATCTATTAACGATGATTTTTATTTGTGGTCGTTAAAACGTGGCTGTAAAAGGTGAATTTCTAGTAGTGTTAGTATAGATGAAGTACACATATTTTTTTTGGTCATTAGGCCTTTATTTACCAAAGTCGAGCTATTGTTAGCTAATAAAGAAGTAAAACTCTCCTATCACATATTTTCTCCATTCATAGGATTGAATTCAAAACCTTACTTAAGGAAAACATGTATCAAATCACTTGAGCAAACATATATTGATAAAATGCCAATGTTTCCAAGAAAACATCACCCTACAATTTAGCTAGTAGTTCACTTATATGTCCATGTGATATAAGTTGGTTACATGAAAAATAAAGGGAATTAATAAGGTGTTCTCCCCCTCCCCCCCCCCCCAAAAAAAAGAAAGAGAAGGGGATGAATGATACTAGATCATTATGTGAGACTAATGTGATGTTTAATTGGATGTAAAGAATATTGTAGTGCAAATAAGTTTATAAGTGTATTTTTATTATTTTGCTTGGCTGTAGAGTATTGTAGATAATAAATACCTTACAGTTATAATTATCATAAACTATATAATTATGATTGTCTTACGAGTTTGATTGCAGTACAATCACATTCCATTACTTCAAACTATTGTTAGTGTCTCATGCAAAGTTAGCTTAAATGCACCACTTATTGTATCAAAAAATATGCGCTAATTTACCGTAATTACTAGAACTATCCCTTAACTATCAGTAAACTACAAACTTCAACTCTTGCTCTCCAAAAAGTAGCTATGACATTCCTCTTCTTGCGAGGTTACGCGCAACGCTCCTCGATAATTCAACCCAGGTCTCAAATATATGCTGGTCTTTTGAACAGCGGTAAGAAGTAAGAACCTATGATCTCTAACCTTTCTTTAATTGAATTGTTTTCACAAGCCTATCCGTCTCAACACTTGCTGACATTGAAATTGTGACCATATTTGGCAAACAAGCATTAGTTACTAATGGTCAACTATTTATATTACTCTCTCCATTCTAAAAAGATTATGCCTTAGCTTATTTCTTTTTGGAATGTTCCAAAATAATGCATTTTTTCTAAATATGAAAATATCAAATTTATAAACATTCTCAAATTACCCTTGTGCTGAATTTAAAATTATATTTATGGAAAGAAAGGAAATTTGAGATAACATTTTTGAATTCAAAAACTAAGGCATAAGTGGTATTTTAGCTTTAAAAAAGGTTCGTTTCTAATATTTCTCAACATGCGTGAAAAGTTAGATGGGACAACTTTTTTGGAACGTAGGAAGTAATTATTAGTTGTTAACTATTTATATTACCTACTTTTATTAACTATTTTGATAAATGTTTTTGATGAATTAGCTAGTTGTAAAAGAAATGTGAGAGACACCGCTAATGTTAACTCTAATCTCAAAAAATTATTAGCTTCAACATTTTGGGAGTTAATGTTGTGGGCCAAAAAGCTAGTTCAAATAGCTCTTTTACTAAGCTCCCCTTAATTGCTTGATATAGGTTAGACAACCAACTGTGTTGTAGAAAGTTCTTTTTAGGTAAAATGCTCTTCAAAATACTTTCTACTAAACACCTTTCTATCTACACATTTTAGTTGTGTACATTATCAGTTCATTCACCACTTCAAATATATATGATTTAGGCAATTCTTTTATAAACTAGACTAAATGTTAATTTTTTGCCAAAAGGTGAAATGGTCTATGTAAAGCAGGAATTTTGAAAAGAAATTTGTAAACATTGTACATCTACACCGGATATGAATTCAAATCAAAATCACTCCCATACGAGCTAAACACAGTATCGAAGTGAATCAAGGAGGTTGAGATGGGGCCAGGAAATGATTGGAGCGAGGTCTGTGATGCCCACATTTCTTGTATGTTAAAAGCAGATTTGTGTAGTTTGACATGAGAAAGCACATTTGCCCTTCACATGATTGGATTTCTCCTCACTCTCTCTTTCTCTGCGTTACTCAGAACTTTTTGTTAAATTTGAAGACGGCTACAGAGGGGCCACGCATATGCGTACTCAACTTTTCTCTTTATGATATGAAGAGTCGTTTTCAGTACGTTTCGTTATGATGATCGCACGAACCGCCCCATGGATTGGCCGCCCCCCCTGGCTTAACGTATTGTAAGGCACGTTCATCAGGAAATGTTTCTTTCTTTAGATTTCTTCTTGATTATGCTCTAAAGTGACCACATCATGCACCTTTTAAACATATGTATATATGATGTATTTTCCTTTTGAGATGTATAATAATGGTAGTCCCAGCTAGCTATTTTGGTGTTCATGTGAGTAAGAAACCAACACTAAAGTTGGGATTATACAATTATCAATATGAGCAATTAGTGTTTATGTGGTTGTTTTTCTATATTTGTTGTTTTTCTATATTTGCAGTTAACGTATATAAGTCAAAGGTTTCATTTCAGAAATCCTCAATAATTAAGTCATCTTTTGCAATTTCTATCCAGGCTTTAAAAGTGATTTTTTTGGTTTTTTGGAAAAGATTTTTGAATAGCAATACAATGTTTGTTCGGTTGAATCTAAAATTTGTGTATGCTATGTGTTTGGTAAATTAGCTTTCACTAAGGCTTCGTTTGGACATCGAAAAATTTGATGGAAAGAAAAAAAATTGGGAAAGTTGCTTTTTTTCTTGTATTTGGTTTAAAGAAAATCACAAAAAAAAATAAAATATGGAGGAAAGATAGGTGGAAAAATTGTTAGAAACAAGTGATAAAATTTTCCTCATAAAATTATGAGGAAAGTTTGAGGAAAATTCTCAACCTTCTCCAAACTAACATTACTTAGATAACATCAACATGATTCAAATAGTTCATCAACATTCAAATTTCTCATCCAAATATTTCTATTCTTTCCTCAATCCAAACAAAAGAAAAAAACTTATTTTCTCCCAACTTTTTTTCCTTCACATTTTTTTTCTTTCAACTTTTCTTTCCACCAAATTTTCTAAGGATCAAATGGAGCCTAAGAGCTTTTCATCTCAAAATATTTCCATTAAAGAAAAACAAAAGTAATAAATTGTCAAAAGAGTGCTCCTCTATGTTACGTACATAAGCTCTAAAGATAAAGGAGATTCAAAACTTACTATGATTGCCGTCGTTCCAAAAATTAGAAGTAAAAATATAATATTATTTATTTGAAGTTGAACAACTAATTTTATCAAATGTTTCTATAAAAATAGCTAATAATGTTACCGGTTAATGAATCAGTTAATACAAAATCATTTAACATTTAAGTATTTAAAGTAATAATTAAACTAACACGTAAGTTCAATGATTAATTTCCAAAGAGACAAACAATGGTCGTGACACATCTACAAAGAAATAATATGCACCATCACGGCCTCATTGAGAAAATGTTACACTTTGGCACATCCAGTTTTAGCGTATTCACATGTTAGATCTGGTTTTGAAAATCTTTATAGTTTGGTACCTCCATTTTTGGTACAAGTGACTTTCTGGTCCTTTTTATTTATAATTTAATCCTTGAACTTTTCGAAATTGCAGAAAGCCCCTGGAAGAGGTTAGCTATGTAAATAAGCTATTTTTAGAATTTTTTCACGAAATCTGCTTGATTTAACTTCTTGTAAAGACTTTACCGGTACTACTTATCACAATCTACTATTTATATCTTATATATTATACTTTCTGTGGTTATAGGCTTACCATGCTTGGCAAAAATAATTAAAACTAAATTCGAGAGTTTCAACCATTGCCTAAACTTAGTCAGCATTGGACCGTAGTGTTCCTCTATCTTCCAGTTTACAGATATTGCTAATCTCAACCCCATCTTCCTTAGATTAGGCACAACACAGATATGTTTCGTTTCCTACCTCAGATTGTAGTCACTAATCAAGTTTTATATTTTGAAGGATAGTGAGACTTTAATCAAGAAATTATAATATTTAAGATATCAGGTTCGATTGAATAACATTCCCTACTAGGAAACGTCTTTTATTGAAAGTTTGAAAGTGGTTATATTACAATGGAAAGCTGGAAGAGAGACTTAAGTTAAAATCATTAGAGATGCTTGCTCATAGAGAAATGGAGAATCCCGACTTGTCTTTTGCTCAAGAATACTCAAATGATTGTGTCCATTCTCAGCATTCGACCTCTCTATTTATAGAGGTGGTGGGGGTACCTAGGATGCCCTAATAGTTACAGTACATATAGATTTTTCACATGGCTACAGTACACAATCTATTTTACAAATCAAACACTTGTTATAATAGTGCAATAATGAGACAACTACTTTTCAGAACTTTTAATGATGACAAGACTAGTAATCATTATTGAGATTCTGCATACTTTCATCTCAAATTATATCTTCCGAACTATCATTATGTAGATAATCATCAAAATCTTTATCAATTTGCTTAAGATACTCTCGGTCCCAGTCTTCAAATAATTCAAGGAGATATTTCTTCCCTTTTTCTGATAAGAATTTTCCAATTCCCATATCAAAGAGATAATCAAAGATATCTTCTGATACTGCTCCTTCCACCTTCATGCAGCCTTTAAATTTATTATCATAGGAGAAAGTAGTGTTTCCACAATGCATTAATGTTTTTCCTCGTTCGATTAATGCCCAACATTCATGATAAATATTGAAAAATTCAATGACCCTTGATAAAACAGGATCAATAACTAGATGTAAGGGATTTCCATGAATCCAATTTTGTTGTTGATCATTGAGGTCGTCGCAATCAACGATTTGGATAAGATAATGGACTGGTTTGGCTTTTCCATTTTTATATTCAACTAGAGCTCTGCAAACCTCTAAAGTTAGGCGTCTGCGAACTGGAATTTTTGTAGGACCTTCAAGAGATGTAAGAATCCAATGGATGCTTTTGAACATACAACAACAACAACAACAACAACAACAACAACAACAAACTCCCAAAGTGGGTCCCGCTTTCGCTGGGTCTGGGGAGATCTAGCTGTAGGCAACCTTACCTCTACCGGTATTCCTACCCATAGAGAGGTTGATTCCATAAGACCCACAAAAACAGTTTTGAGAAAAAGGTTTGGAGGGGAAACGATTGCCAAAACCATTTACCAAAGTAAGAGAAGTAAGAGAAGTAAGAGAAAGGGGGGGGGGGGAGAAAAGGTTCCGGATAAGCGAATAAAGAGGGGGTGGAGACATACCTGAACAAATCGTGGGCGCTTGGTGTCGTGAGCATCCGGAAAAGCATGATCTGCAAACAAGCAAACCAAAACCCACCCCACCCCACCCCACACCGTCTAGGCTACTGCCACCTACGGAGCCGGTCCCCTACAATAAGGGACCTTAATCTTGTCCCGCCACACCCTCCTATCCTGAGCCAAGTCCTCCGTGAGACCGACAACTCTCAGGTCCTCTCTAACCACCTCTTCTAGGTTCTTCTTCGGCCTACCTCTCCCTCTCTTACCACCGGGTGGGCTGATAGTCTCGCATCTTTGCACCGGGGCGGCCACACTTCTCCTCTTCACGTGGCCGAACCATCTGAGCCTCGATTCCCTCATCTTCTCCTCTATGGGGGCCACTCCAGCTAGGCCCCTGATAACTGCATTCGTAATCCTGTCCAATCTCGTAAAACCACACATCCACCTGATTATCCTCATCTCAGCTACCATCAACCTCTGGACCTGCGCCTTTTTTAGAGGCCAACACTCCGATCCATAGAGAACCGCGGGTCTAACTACCATTCGATAGACTTTGCCTTTCAAACCCATGGGCACTCTCTTGTCACACAGCACCCCTGACGCTGACTTCCACTTTTGCCAGCCCACTCTAATCCGCTGGCTAATATCCTCGTTAATATCCCCATTCTGCTGGATGATCGAGTCCAGATACTTGAAATTGGCGACCTTCGGTATTGCCCTCCCATCCAGTACGATTTCTCCCCCCTCTTCTATCCTTCCGCTGAAACAACAGTGAAGGTATTTCGTTTTTGATCTACTCAACCGGAAGCCCCTAGCCTCCAGTGTATGCCTCCAACTCTCCAACCGGTCATTCACCCCTTGCCTAGTCACATCGATAAGGACGATGTCATCTGCAAATAACATGCACCAAGGCACCTCGTCCTGGATTCCTCTAGTGAGTTCATCCAAAACTAATGTGAAAAGAAACGGGCTTAAGGCGGAACCCTGATGTAGCCCCAAACTAACGGCAAAGTCCTTGGAGACCCCTCCCGGTGTCCTAACACTCGTCCGTCCTCCCTCGTACATATCCTTGATTACACGAATGTACTCGGGCGACACCATTTTATCTTCCAAACACCTCCACAATACCTCCCTTGGAACTCTATCATACGCTTTCTCCAGGTCAATGAACACCATATGGAGATCCACCTTTCTGTCCCTGAACAGGCCCATGAGCCCTCTGAGGAGGTAGATCGCCTCAGTAGTCGACCTGCCTAGCATGAAACCAAATTGGTTCTCTGAAATCTCTACTTCCTCTCGCAGCCTCCTCTCAATCACCCTTTCCCACAACTTCATAGTGTGGCTAAGCAGCTTGATGCCCCTATAGTTATTACAATCTTGGATATCCCCTTTGTTTTTGTACAGTGGGATGACTGTGCTGGCCCTCCACTCTCTGGGCATCTTGGCGGTTCTGAAAATAACATTGAAAAGCTCCGTGAGCCATTCTAGACCCACTTCCCCCATAAACTTCCACACTTCCACTGGTATCTGGTCCGGGCCCACTGCCTTCCCATGCGCCATCTTCTTCAAAGCCTCCCGAATCTCCTCCTTTGTTATCAAATCGCCCGCACGCTGATCGCTACACCCTCCACCCCTACTACAGTCGTCTCCCCCCTTTCTCGATTGAGGAGTTTAGCAAAGAACCTTTGCCATCTCTCCTTAATTTCAGCATCCTCAGTCAACACCTTACCCTCTTCGTCCTTGATACACCTTACCACTCCCAAATCCCTAGTCTTTCTTTCCCTCGCCTTAGCCAGTTTAAAAACCTCCTTCTCCCCTTCTTTCGTTCCCAATCTATGGTACAGTCTATCGAACGCCTGGCTCTTTGCTACTGCCACCGCCCTTCTGGCTACCTTCTTGGCCGCCTTGTATCCAATCCTCTTATGAGCCCGCTCGTCTTCTGAACTGCTGCTCATGAACTCCGCGTAAGCTTCTTTTTTTGCCTTGACTTTCTCCTTTACCTCTTCATTCCACCACCAGGCGCCCTCCATCCTGCTGCCGCCTCCCCTGGAAAGGCCTAAAGTTTCCTTAGCCAACCTACGGATGCAAACCGCCACAGCATCCCACATCGAGTCGGCGTCTTCTGCCCTCCTCCAAACTCTCTCCTCAGCTAGTCTCTCTGCTATTAACCCTGCCTTCTCCTTTGTGAGAGTCCACCACTTAATTCTGGGTTCTTCTGCTTTCCTCTTGGACCTTTTAGGATACTTGAACTCTACATCCAAAATCAGCAACCTGTGTTGAGTTCCCAGTAACTCGCTAGGAATCACTTTGCAGTCCTTACACGATCTCCGAGTTTCCTTCCTCGTTAGGAAGTAGTCAATCTGAGTCTTGCAAGAATTGCTCTTAAAGGTCACCAGGTGGTCCTCCTTCTTCTTGAAGAAGGAGTTGGCCACCACCAAATCAAAGGCCACCGCAAAGTCCAACACAGTGACCCCTGCCGCATTTCTCTCTCCGAAACCGAGGTCCCCGTGGACCCCATCGTATCCTGCTGCCTCCGCGCCGATATGGCCGTTAAAGTCTCCTCCTATGAACAATTTCTCCCTTTGAGGTACCCCCTGGGTGACCTCATCTAGGTCCTCCCAGAAGAGCTTTTTAGTTTCTTCCGGCAGGCCTACCTGGGGCGCGTACGTACTCACCACGTTCACGAAAACTGAACCCACCAAAACCTTAATAGCCGTAATCCGGTCGCTCTTTCGCCTTACTTCGACCACCTGGTCCGCCAAATCCTTCCTGGCTAGGATGCCAACTCCATTCTTCGCCTTGGCTGACCCCGAGTACCACAGCTTGTACCCATCGATCTCTCTAACTTTCTCCCCAACCCACTTCGTCTCCTGGACACACGCTATGCTAACTCTACGTCTATGCAGCGACTTAACTAATTCTATCGACTTACCCGTGATGGTCCCGACGTTCCAGGATGCTAGGCGAACCTTTCGCAACCCTAACCCCCTCCTAACCCCAGAACTCCCCGGAGGACAGGCTGAAGCAGCTACATGGCCCGCCACAGAAGACGACGTCTGCGAGGCCAACGACCACCCTAAAGGTCTACACACGAAAGGACACCCGAGAAAGCTGGTCCACTACCCTTCGACCACAAAAAGGAAAAAATTACAGCAGGACTAATTTGTAAACAATAAAGAAGCTAATATAAAAGCAGGGCAAGCCAGCCAGACCAACAAAAATAGGAAAAAATAATAATAATAGTAATAATACTAAACGAAAAAGATCACACTCACTAGATGGACCCAACTAACAAGGATGCTAATGAACAGAGGCTAGAAACTCAAAAGGATGCTAGCAAACACAATAATAAAGATAATAATAATAATAATGATAATAATAATAATAATAATAATAATGATAATACTGACAATTTTAATAGGGTAGAAAATAAGGCAAGATAAAATCCTAAAGCAAGACAAAAGATATAATAAAAAGTAATCACAATTTAATATTAAAAACCTTACTTACTATAAATTGCTGGAATTTAGTTAAGGTTGAGAAAAATGGGAATTTCAGATCTGGGATTTCTATAAATTAAAGTATCATCCCGTATTTTCATGCTCTATAGATAGGGTCATTTGGAGATAATGAATTTGTTGGGAAACAAATACCACCAACTCTAGATCTGTAGGGAAAATAGATCGTTGTACTCCAAGACTCCCAAATGTCATAGGAATAATGATGATAGAAGTCGATGTAGACTGCATACCACTCATTGAACCATTTCTCTTGAACATGAGAACTTATTTTTTCTTGGATATCATAAGGACATTGTAGGTAATTAACTTGTAACTATAAAAGGAAAAATCTTTGGGCTATTAGGTAGGCAGTCGATAGTAGACCAAAACGTGATCTACTTTTTGTATGAAATTCTAGGTTAATGATGAGGACTTTACTAGAAGGTGTAACCTATTCTAGCAAGAATGACATTTCACTAAGGATCTCCTCCTTTTCTGGTAGGAGGTTGGCTTTGATGATCACCATTGGCGAGTTGTCGAGTTAAACTGTCTGCCAGAGAGTTCTTTGATCCCTGTATATGTTCAATAGAGAAGGAAAACTAGTTAAACCATAATTGCCAACGCAGAAGTCTCCCTTGCGCTTGCATATTTGATAGATTCTTTTTCACAAAACTAAGTATTCCTTTGCAATCAGTTCGAATAAAATGTTTTGGGCCCAAAAAGATTAAGAACATTCAATTCCCCTTATAACTACAAGGATTTCTTTTTCCATAATGGGATAGTTGCATTCTGCTTTATTAAAACTTTCACTGCAGTATTTGCAATGTTTTTCTCCTTCTTTGATTTTGAGTACCGTGCTCCAGTGTTCATTGTTGGCATCTGTCTCAAGAATTAAATCATCTCCCTTATTAGGTAAATTAAGAACATGAAGATTTTTACACATCTTTTTGAAGTTCTAGATAATCTTTGAATCGTTAGTGGTCCATGTCCAGCTAACATCTTTCTTGAGTTTTTGTTGCAATAGTTTTCTTAGTTTAGCCAAATCTTTAATTAAATTTGAAGCATAGGTAGGGCATCCAAGAAACCTTTCTAGTTGCTTCTTATCTTCAATCTTTTACGAAAAATTTTCTATTTTTTCTAAAATCTGCTTTAGTAGAATAATCTGTCGAACTTTTATCTTTAGACCTAAAAACTTAATTTCTTGTTCAGCATAAATGGACTTATTTTTTTCGAGTATAATACCATGATCAATGCATCTTTGGGTGACAGCCAAGGCATCATCTTTGTGTTGCTCTATGGTTTTGGAAAACACAAGGATATCATCAATGTAAACTAAATAAAAATTATTAAGGTCTTTGAAGATGTTATCCATTCTTCTCTGAAACATTTGGGGTGCATTTTTAAGACAAAATGTCATTACTATCCATTCATAATGTCCTTGTGGGGCACTAAATGCAGTTAAAGGAATACTTTCCTCATCCATTTTTATCTACCAGTAACCGATTTTGTAATCCATTTTCAAGAACCAAGAAGCTCCTTGAATTCTGTTGAAAAGGACTGTTTTGTTAGGAATATAGTAACCATTAAAGACAGTATTATCATTAAGTTTTTTTATAATTGATTACCATTCTAGCTTATCGTATTTTTTCTTCAGCATGATTTCTTACCATGAAAGCGGGACTAGTGTGAGGACTCTTACTGTTTCTAATGAATCCTTTATCCATAAGTTCTTTGATTTGTTTATTAAACTCTTGGATGTCCTGGTGTGTATACACCATTTGTTTAACCCTAATGATGGTGTTGGGATTTAATAGAGTAGTTTTAGCAAATATTTTATCTTTATTCCAAAATTTTAGAGGATTGTCAGAGTAGAGTTCTTTACATAATTTTTCTTGTTGTTCAACAATCTGCTCTTTAACAGAAAACTAAAGTAAGGAGATTGTTAGTGCTACTTCTCGTTGTACAGACATTACCTTCTCACCACGCTGGTTGCGTGTAAATTCAATTTTTTGATAAGTGTAAGCCTTACTTAATTTCTCAATAGGAATGAATGACCATTAATTGTAAATATTATTTGGTTTATGGTCTGGGTACATGGAGAATATAATCTTTGGAAATTATTTCCAATAATCATATCACAAGAGGATTGATCAGTAGCCCATAGAACTGGTATAATGCATTGAACTTCTCTTAATTCTATGGATAACCCTTCTATGGCTTCATTGTGGCCCATAACACTATTATCAGCTATCCTTACTTGTAAAGAGTTTTTAGCTCTTTTCCACATAAACCTAGGAACTAATGACCTTTTTCCAAAGCATACAGAACAACCACTATCTATGTAAGCACACAGTTCATATTTGTTATATCCTTCTAAACATACCTTTATTGGGATATATATGCTATTAGGGTTTGTATTGGTAGCTTCATAGCATATTTCCATAGTCATATTTTTGACTAATTCATCCTCATAGATGAGTTCACTAACAATTCTAGTTTTGTACTCAATGACTTTTCTATCTGGACTCATAATTCGATCTATACTTTGTCTTGTAGTCTTAAAACTCATTCTACTCATTTCACTGGTCATGTCAATTGTATCATTTTCCTTAAGCTCTTCTTTAGCGGATGAAGATACTTCTCAATCTAACCCTGTACTCATACTTCTTAATAATTGGGGTTTAAAGGTGATTTTGCCTTCCTCATCAATCTTTATTATATTTTTCTTATTAATCTTTGTAGGATTGGTAAAGCTAGATATCTATGAATGGTCAATTTTTATCTTTTCAGGATTGAATTTAATCCTTTGGATCTTTTGCATAGGGGTAGGACTTTTAAATTTCTCTGCTTCTATCATTGTTACCTTAGTCTTAGGATCTATTGTATTATCTAATTTGTAGATAATTTTTCAAAATATCCTTAAAAGATATCCTGCTATTTTCATATCCACTATTTTTATCTTAAAGGATCGGAAGTTTTTAGCAAATTCATCTTTTAGACTCACACAAGATCCTGGTCGGCAATTGAATCCTACTGACCCATTACATAAATTGATTTTTATTCCTGTGATGATCTGATTATTAAATTTGGTGTGCTTAATATCGTAGAGTAAAGCGTAAAGATCAATATCTATACCATAATATTTTAATGGAGTGATTTGAACTTGGACGCTTCTGACATGGATATACTTATACTTTCTGTCTTTGTTATGCTTAAGGATATTCTCTCAATTAATGAGATTAACTTCCCCAAAGTCATACTCACAATCCTTTATCTGAAGATCTCCTTCCATCATTTCACATATGTATTTGCTTTTTAATTGAAGAATGAATTTTTTTATAGATCACATCTTTTTAGATTATGGCAAGAACCCAATCCCCTTTGACTTCTTCATGATCATTGTCTACAACGAACTCTTCTCCTTGAAGATCACCAAGGCTAACCGAACTATTTTCCATCATGTGACTTGTTTCTTCATAATCACTTGCTTCATATTCATTGTCCAATATAATTTCAACAATATTTCCTCTATTGTTACTTAGGGCTAGGTCTAATGCCTCATCTTCACTAAGCTAAACATAATCTAGGCTTCCCGAGGTTTCAATAAGTTTGTCATTCTTTCTATTTTTACACTAATTTGCATAATGCCCTACCTCTCCACATGCCCAACATTTGCAGTTGTTCTTTTCCTTTAGGGCAATAAGTACTTTTCCTAAAAAATCTTCGTTTTTTAAGACTTGGTTTGTTATAATATTTTCTTCTATATATTTTCGCCTCTCTATTTGTTAAAGCTCTTTTTCTTATAAATTTTCTTTTTCTTCTTTTCTCAGGTTTCTTTCCCCATTGGTGAGGTGAATCCCCGCAAGTTAAGAACTGCTTCTTAATCTTATTTTGCTTTTGAAGATAAAGACATTGTCCATTGACCCATAAATAGAAAATTCTTGAACCAAGGGTATCAACTATATCTATTCGTTCAAGCCCTGCCATGTATTTTTCATTAATTATGGAATTCATAGGATATGGCAATTTGTCATAGAACATACCAAGATTTGTTCCATTATGCCCAATTTTGTAATAGGATTGACTAAATTCAGCAATATAATTTTCTAAGTATCTCATATCCCATAGTTCTATGTGGTTAATCTTTATTTGCCATTCTCTTGCTTTTTCTTCAGAATCAAGTTTAGCTCTGATGAATTCAGTTTCAATTTCTTTGGACAAACTTCTGAACAGAGCAGCTGGTGTTTCCATTGCTCTTAATGTATTTTTACCATCTTCACTTAACGAATCATACCAGTCAGCTACAGTGCTAGAGAAACTATGCTCGATATAATTTAGGAAGTTTGTTGCAGTCCATGTAGTATTTAGGTTTAACACACTATTTATTCCTCTTTTTCAGTGCTCAAATATTTCTTCTCTATTACGGGCTCCATCAATGTTTAAAATATATCCAGTTTGGCTAATTAGAGTAAGACCAATTTCTTCATAGGCAGTGGTTTTCCTTGGGGTAAACCCGAAGGAAAAATTGTTTGTATGTCCTGCTAGAACGTACATAAGTCTTAGGAAATGAGTATTTCTCTTAGATGGTTCACCAAATTCTTCAGGATTAGGAACGACATTCTTAACTAGATTAGTTTCTGCTTCATATAGGTCGACTTGTTCTCCAATCTCATTGATTTCGTTTTCAATAGTCATTTTACGATATTTCTTATCAAGTTTTCTCCTAATTTCTTCTAATGGTAATACATTGAGATCTTCTAATTTAATCAGATTCATCTGGTGATATATTTCTTCTTCTAATTGGACATTATTGGTTTCTTCATTATCCTCAGACAAAACATCATGTTTCTCACTAATTGCGTCCATGATTTTGTTTAATTCTTCCGAATTTTGTTCTTTTTTGAACACTTTTTGTAGCTCTTCAAGAGCATATTGTTTATACTCCATCTTCTTTTTCTTTCTTTTCAGTTGATTTTTCTCCAGATTGTTGTCCTACTTCTTTTTGGATTTTTATTTCTTGCAAAGGAAATGAAATCTTATTTTTTGGGTTTTGGAAATGATATTTATGCTGAAAAGGAGGGCTAATACTAGGAGTAGCTTTTTCGCTATGTCTAACTTCGTTAATAAGAGAAAGATGGACAACGGTTAGTTGATTCTTAAGCTTCTTCAGTTCACTCTTAATTTTAGCAAACTTTGCTTTTAATTCTAAAACTCGATATAGTTTAATTGACATGCTAATGAGATATTACCTTCAGGTAGTGGATAATGTGTGAATAATTAGGACCAGGGCAAGCAAGTGATGATTCAAGCATTAATCGTAGTTCATTAGCTTAGTTATTTATTAATTAGCTTAATAATCTCAGTTATTTTTATGTACCTGGCTTTGATACCAGATGAAAGAGGACATAAAGATCTATTAGTGAGAAAAAAAATCACAAATACAATTTTAAAATTTTCAAAAGTAAGTTTTGAAGGATTGAGGGTAGATTTTAAAATATGAAAAATTTAGGGACTTCAAAATAAATTTTTATTTATTTAAATAGTGACTTGTCCCCCAAATGTAAATAGCACAAAAACTCGATAGTTCTAGCAGTAAAGTTTTTGAAAAGCTGATCTTCTAAATGATTACACCAAAACTCGATGCACCCAAATGTAAATTACCCCCTCATTGGTGCAAATCATGGTTGTTAAACTCTCGATAAGAATCATATGCTTTTGATTTTATGATTCAATAATATTATTTAAAAATTATTTATTAATTTCTTACTAGAATCTTAAAGCTATTCGTATCTGACAACCCTACTTTAATTTTAAAATATAAATTGTAGGATAGTAATATGATTTCAATACTAAAGATCCTTGTTGATTCAACTAAGATCTAAATTTTCATAGCCTTGATACAAGTTGACTAGTATGGTCATACGATATAGTCATTAAGGATTATTATCAAACATTAAATTTGATTCCCACTTAAATTGTTTTTTAACCCTCCCCAAACCCCCACCCCAACAAAGCCAAAAGAAAACATAATACATGCTAATGGAGACTAAATGACAATAAATGGATTGTAAAAAAAATAATTGTAATTGAATAAGCACAAATCGAATCAGGGGATGGGGTCATGAAGCATTCATATTATAAGGGCAATAAAATGCGTGGAAATGGACTAAGAATATACAGTTGTCAATTTAGAAGAGATTTCTTAGTTGAATTCTATATTTGAGTCGTTCCATCCTGCGTTACTTGAATGCTTTATGAGCCTCGCCACGCATGTCAACAACCTATGCATTATTACGATTAGAAAAACAGGTTATGCATCACGCAAGCAAAGAATACAGTATTTATTCATTGCTTACAAATAAAATGATATGGTCGCCATTCAAATTGGTTGAAAGAGACGTAGAGATTCCCCCCCCCCCTCCCGGGAGTTGGCTTCTCATATAAAAAAAAACTATTTTTTTCTCATTATATATCTACAAGATTAATGAAAGTTTTGTGCTAATCAGCTACGAATAGCAAGTAATAGAGCCAGGCATTAAAATGTAATTTCGGAATCGTTAATCAAATTATAAATATATGTGATCTGGGCTCCTCATCAACGGGCCGCGTTGCACTCCAAAAATGCGCTCGTTTAGATAGAAAACTTTTTGTATCTAAACGATAGATTTTCGTATCTAAATAGTAATTAGATATGAATAGAAACGAAAAAAGTTTCGTATCAAAAGGCACGGTTGCAGACCGAAATCGGAAACGAAACTCGTTTTTGTTTCCATTAGATACGAAAATAGAAACGAAAAGTATTTTCGTATCTAACTGATACGAAACTTTTTCGTATCAAAACATCAATGTTTCATATCTAATTGATACGAAATTAGATACGAAAATCTCTTCGAATCTAACAGAAACGAAAATTTTCGTATTAAACTGTGAAGTTTTCGTTTCCCATTGATACGAACTTAGATACGAAAGTGTTTCGTATCTATTAGATACGAAATTTTTCGTATCAAGATGTCAAAAGAGCGTATCAAATTGATACGAAATTATATACGAGGCGTGCATTTCGTATCAAATTGAATATTTTATGTGCGTATATTGTTCTACGTTTTTCACCTATTATTTTTTGTTTCTAACTAAACTTTTCATTCCAAATAATTGCAACAAGTGCTAAATTCCCAAATACATTTACATACACATAGATACGTCAATACATAAGAGCCCAACATTGCATCATATATACCAACCAACCTCGATATTTACATATACCTAAGGTATATTACAACTTGGCAACAAAATTCCAAGTATCGAGTATATGCAACCATCAAGCAAGTAACATCCAAAAAATACATCACGACCAAAGCAACGTTCGAGGTGTGTTCCAAAAAATACACCACCGCATGCCCATCTAAGAGTTACAAGTTGCAGCTATCAACATATGTAGACATATACCAAGTCAGTTACCAACCTAAGAGTAAGGGTCAGGGAGAAGGGGAAATCTAAGAGTTCGAGCTCCCAAAGCGAGGCTCAATCCTAGCAATGGCATCTTTGGTTTGCTTAACTTCCTCCTTCGTCTGAGTAAGCTCCTCTCTTGTGGCATTGAGTTGCTCTTCTGATTTTTGCAAGCGACTCATGTTCTGGGCGTACATGGAGGGGGCGTAAGCTGTGGGTGTGGAGGGTGAGGATTGAGTAGACGATCCCACTCTCTCGTAGTATGCTTAGGTTTGATTCCCAAGTCCACATACCAAACCTTTGTTGTTGACACCTCCAGCAGCTTGAAGAAAAAGTTCATCATCATTCAATTTGACCCCTGAATGTGAATCATTAAGCTTCAAATGTTGATACTCATCCCATAATGAAGGAAACTCAACAAGCAAGCATTAAGTTTCACAGTGCAATACCTTGTAAGAGCTATAAAAAAAGATGATGAAAAAGCCACCAAGGACGATGTCAATAAAGAGGAAGGCACCAACTTCAAGTTATCAAAGTAAATTTGTGTTAGTCAGGGATTGATAAGCCCATAGACGAGCAAGAAGAAATAGGTTGATCTAGGCAAGAACACAAAGAAAGAAGACATAGGCCTAGCATGTGGTACCTAAACAAGCAAGCAAAAGAGAAAGTTGCTAAATCTTATAAAAGGCACAAGAAAATTTCTAAGAACAGTACCTAAACACCAACTAACAGAATACTTCAAAACCCAAGCAAGCAAATTTCTAATAACAGTACTTCAACTTCAAAACCCAAGCAAGCAAAAGAGAAAAATTGTCCAAATAAGAGAAGTTGATTTGTAATTATGTGTCTAGCTAATCAGAAAACCTAAACACCAAGAAAACTAAGAATGCCCAAAAATCATATTTGTATTATTTCTAATAACAGTACA
>JACYFF010031957.1:31358209-31368316 GCA_017589665.1 Selenicereus undatus
ATATATATATATATATATATACGTATGTGTGTTTGTGTGTGTGTGGAAGGCTTGCTTGATAATGGGGTTCATCTAATTTATGTGCTCAGATGTTTATGGTTGCCAATTGTATATTTGAAAATACTACATGAATGCACAATGACCAAATGCAAATTTATCTTTATAAAGCCCCTTCTTTTATAATGCTCCGATGTTTATGGCTTTTCTATTGCCTTGATAGTACTTGTTCTGATAAAATTGCCTTGCACTATTGTTAGGTGGCTCTACAAATGCTCACCAAACAATTACCTATTTCAATGTTCTTCCTGGACAATCTAGAAAACTAAGTCAGCTTGGAAAAATCAAATCTAGAAATGCTCAGCTTGAGAAACAGTTAGCTAGTCCAATGTTGAGAACAGAATCTACTCTCAGTCAAATTTCACAACTTTAGCAAATCGAACAACTTCAGCAAATTGTTAATAGAAAGCAACTTCAGCAAATCTAACAACTTAGAATGCAACTACCCAGACGTCGAGAATTGTCGAAAAACTTGCCGAAAACTTGCAATCGCCGGACAACTCACCGTGCAACGCCTCGAAGCCTTCCAAATTCGAAAACCAAAACCCATAATGAGCAGGAAGAAAATTGTTAACATAAAGCAATAAACAAATACAAACTCATTGGAGATATGAAAACCGACCTTCTGCAATTGATGTTCTGCCAGAACCCTTACCACCGTCACCAACAGGGTTCTTGAGGAGGAAGAAAATTGCGGGCTCTGCTACTTCGTTTCGGTTTGAATGGGTACCGTCTGCCCATAAATCGCCAACAGAGGGCCCGAAACAGACGCAAACTCTCCGGCGACTTGACAACTAGCGTCAGGAGTGGATGTTCTGCCGGAATCCAAAGCACACGACACTAGGGTTTTGAAGGAGGAAGGAATCGCGGGGTTTGGGATTTCATTTCGCGGCACTGGGTATTGTCGCGAGGGGGGGGGGGGGAGGAGATTGAGGCTTTGAATTGTTTTTTTTTTAGAAATGAAAATCTGATACGAAAATTATCATTTGGTTTCCATTAGAAACGCGATTTGCCTTGAGTTTCAATTGTGCGTTTTTGTTAGATACGAAATGGTTTTCGTTTCTAAATTTCGTTTCTAAACTGAAGACAAAAACGAATGCTAAATTTCGTATCTAATTTTGTATCTAAAGAGGAGCGTTTTTGTAGCGTTACCTTATTATAAATATATGTGACTAGGGGTCATCCTCGTCAATGTGCTGCTTTGCCTCAAACACTTGCGCATGGTATCATAGCAGTAGTTCTGATCCAATTAAAAAATGTTCCCTCTCTTTCTTTCACTTGAAAACCCTTCGATTTTCTTCTCAACATCGTACACATCATTGTTCCTTTTGCAACAAGCTTTCTCTACCTTGTTAGAATTCACATTTAGTTGTAATTATTTCTGTCATTAGTCTCCAATTTAAAGGATACATTGAACAATTCTCAGGGATAAGCGAAAAGGCGAGCTCCTTGTAATGTTTGTAGCCCATACGGCTTGCTGATGAAGACAAATAGAATAGAGAAGACAAACAGAGAAAATTCTCTAAAAAACAAAATCATTCTCCCTGTTTTTTTCTTCTTTATGGTATCAGAGCATCAGGCTCTTCTTCAAATTCTTAAAACTTTATCTCACCATTTTTCCTAAACGTTTTTTTTTTTTTCATTCAAGGATCTTTCTCATGGCTGAATCAATTTCTCAGACATGTCTGGAAAGAAGTTTGTAATTGAAAATCATTCCCCATATTATTTACATCGTTCCAAAGCAATCAGGGGCCTAATTGCGACTGTAATTTTTGATGGAAAAAACTAAAATTTTGGGAAAGAGCAGTGAGAACCACCCTTAAAGCCAAGAACAAGAAGGGATTCATTGAAGGGACCCTCAAAAAACTAGAACCAAAAAACGATGAGGATACCACTGAATTATAAACTTGAGAAATGATCAATTCGATGATTTGCTCATAGATCTTGAACTTTATTGAACCAAAATTACGATCTAGCATTGCCTATGTTGATACAGCTAAACTAACGTGGAGCAACTTGAAGAAACGATATGCTGTGGCAAGTGCTCCCAAAATACATTAATTGAAGGCGAGTTTAGCGAGCTGTAAACAGGGAGGCATGAGCATAGCCGAATTCTACTCCAAAGTAATGAATTTATGGAGTGAATTAGAAGGCTAGATCCGGCGTCCTCAGTGCAACTGCAAGAAATACGAGTGTGATATCGGTGGTCAAGTAACCAAGTTATTTGAAGAAGAAAGAACTCATCAATTCCTTTTAGGATTGAATGATGAGACTTGCTCAAACATCTGGAGCCAGATTCTTGACCAAGAACCTCTACCTTCCCTCGACAAACTTTTCAATATGGCGTCTCAAGAAGAAAACCACAAAAGTCTGATGATTGGAAGATAAGACAGGAGTGAAAACGTTGCTTTTGTACTAAGGGCCACCGGTAAAAGCACTCAATCAACTCAGAAGATGACTTGCTGGCACTGTGGGAAAATCGGGCATGAGGAGGCTCGATGCTTCGAGTTAATCGGGTACCCAAATGGATGGGGAACCCCCGTCAGGGGGTGTAACAGAGGTCGAAGCAATTGAGGTGCCAGGGAATTCTGGTGGTGGTGGAAGATCGGAGGCCGCAAATTTTGTTGTAACAACAGCAATGCTAGCACGAGCAGCAGCAACGGCAACAGGATTCGCCAGCACCAGCACTGTTGGCCTGAGTGTGGTGCCTGAATTCACGGCAGACCGGGTTCAATGAATTCTCAGCCTCATTGAGACACAAAAGGCTGAAAATGATAAATTGCAAGGTACAATTAAGTGGTTGTATGACTCTGGTGCTTCTTACCACATGACTGGAGTTTATGAGGTTCTAGAAAGTATGAAGGAAATAGATCCTATGATAGTGGGCCTCCTAGATGGGAATAAAGCTGTGGCAACAAAAGTTGGAATTGTTAAGCTTGGGTCAAGAATGACTTTACAAGGAGTTCTTTTTGTTCCCAACTTAAAATGCAATTTGATTTCAATTCGGCAATTAAATAAGGAATCAAATTGTATTGTAACTTTTAATGATAATTTTTGTGTGATACAGGACTGTATCTCGAGGAACCTGATTGGACTGGGTAGAGTCAAATGAGGGGTCTTTCTTCACAAGGAAGTTCCAGAAACACAATTACAAGCTAACGTTGTCAGGACTTATGACTTGTGGCATGAACATCTCAGGCATCCTTCTAGACTAGTTCTCTCTTTACTTCTTAAAAATTTGGATGTTGGTGATGGTTTTAGTAATAAAGTGAATGAACCTTTTGATGTTTGCTTTTGTGCTAAACAAACTCATTGTTCATTTTCTGAAAGTGATAGTGAGGCTAGTGAATCTTTTGAACTCATACATTATGATATTTGGGGAGCCTATCATGTTCCATCAACTTGTGGGGCACACTATTTTTTGACAATTATTGATGATGCAAGTAGGGTGGTATGGGTTTATTTGATGCTTGATAAGGGCGAAAATAGCTCATTTTTGCAAAGTTCTGTGAGATATGTAAGAAATCACTTTGGAAAAAATGTGAAGATCATTCATAGTGATAATGGCAACGAGTTCACTTCTAATCCTATGAAACAATTCTATTCTGAAAAAGGAATTGTCTACTAGACTAGTTGGGTGGGTAGTCCACAGCAAAATGCGAGAGTGGAACGAAAGCATAGACATATTTTGAATGTGGCTCGAGCTCTTCAGTTGGGTGAATGTGCCTTGACTGCAGCTTACCTAATAAATTGAACGCCAACTCCATTATTGAACGGTAAAACTGCATATGAATGTTTGTTTGGATTGAGACTTCCTATGATAATATTCGCATTTTTGCTTGTCTTTGCTATGCTAAAGCCAAAAATCGAATAAATGACAAGTTTGCTTCCCGTAGTCAAAAGTGTGTTTTTGTGGGATATCCTTTTAGAAAGAAAGCATGAAAATTATGTGATTTGGAGAGTAAGGGGATATTTGTGAGTAGAGATGTTGCATTTTGTGAAGAAATATTTGCTTTCTCCAAAATTGTGAAAGAAAATTCAGTTGGAAGGGATTGTGTTCCAAATGGTGTAATTAGGCCTAATAATTTTGATGATCCAGTTGACTTATTACATAGGAGTAGTGATGTTCTGGGCCCAGGACAAAATGAGGATATTTGTGTGGACTGCACTCAAGAAGCAACACAAACTAGGACTTCATCTTAGACACCAGGCCCGCATGCATCGAGGCAAGTGCACCCGAAAGTGTGTCCTTAGACAGGGGAAGCACTCAACCTACTAGGTCTATTGGGCCTATAGAAGGCACTGATTTGGGTCTTAGGCATAGTGAGCGGGTTCGACAAGCTCCAACTCATTTGACAGATTATATTTGTTACGAAGCATGCTCCACAGACCCCTCTCCGACTACTTCCTCTAGACAAGGTTCCTCAGGTACTCTGTATCCCATTGTCAATTTTGTCACATGCGATAATTTTCCCTCTACTGATCAACATTTTTTATCCGCACTACAAAGATTGTTGAGCCCAGGAATTATCATGAGGCCGCTCAAAATCCTTTATGGAGGAAAGCTGTTGCAGAGGAGATTCAAGCTCTGGAAGAGAACCACACTTGGACTATTGAAGATCTTTTTGCGGGAAAGAAAACCATTAGCTACAAATGGGTTTATCGTGTCAAGGACAATTTTGATGGATCAATAGAAAGATACAAGGCTTTACTTGTTATTCAAGGAGATCATCAAGTAGAATGGTTTGACTTTCACAAGACTTTTGCTCCAGTAGCAAAGATGACAAGTGTTCAGGTATTTCTCTCAGTTGCTGTTGCAAAAGGATGGGAGCTTCATCAGCTGGATGTGAACAATACTTTTCTTCATGGTGATCTGGAAGAAGAGGTTTATATGAAGATGTCCCCAGTTGCTGTTGCTGTTGCTGTTGCAAAAGGATGGGAGCTTCATCAGCTGGATGTGAACAATACTTTTCTTCATGGTGATCTGGAAGAAGAGGTTTATATGAAGATGTCCCCTGGTTTTTATTCTAGAGCACCTAATCGTGTATGTCGATTATGCAAATCTCTTTATGGATTGCGGCAAGCACCTCGGCAATGGTTTGCAAAATTATCTAGCAAACTAGAGGCTTACGGTTTTATGTGATCTTATGTTGATTATTCACTATTTACATACCAAAAAGGAAATGTTTTCATGGGTTTACTAGTGTATGTCGACGATATCATTTTGGCTGGTAATGATATTTCTGCATGTCAATTGTTCAAAGTATATTTCAATTAGTGTTTTCACATCAAGGATCTTGGACGGCTGAAATATTTTCTCGGTATTGAAGTGCCTCATGGGCAAAAGGGGTTGTTTCTTTGTCAGCGGAAGTATGCTTTGGAAATTCTAGAGGAATTTGGTCTTCTAGGAGGGAAGCTAGTTGCTTCTCCCCTTGAAGAAAATCACAAGTTAGCTCTTGCTTCTAGAGATTTCCTCAATGATGCTACTCAATATCGTCGTTTGATTGGTCGCCTTATTTATCTGACTATCGTTCGACTCGAGTTAGGTTATGCGGTTCATGTCCTTTCCTAATTTATGCAAGCTTCGAGTGTTGAGAATTTTCAGCCAACGCGTCGTGTTCTTCGTTATATCAAGGGTAGTCTCGATTTTCGGATTTTGCTCCGTGCTGATAGTGATCTTCAAGTGTATGTTTATTATGATACTGATTGGGGAGCATGTCCACATACTCGATGATCTCTTACTGGTTATTTTGTGACTCTCAGTGGGTCACCCGTTTCTTGGAAGACCGAAAAGCAGGCTACCGTGTCTCGATCATTTGCCGAAGCTGAATATTCCTCTATGGCAATGGCCACTAGTGAGTTGATATGGTTGAAAACTCTTCTAGCTTCTTTGGCCGTATTTCCTACTCAAGTTATGAAATTATTTTGTGATGGTCAGGCCGCAATTCATATTGCTAAAAATCTGGTGTTTCATGACCGTACCAAACACATCGTGATAGACCGTCACTTTGTTCGGGAACGCCTTGTTAATCGAGATTTGGTGCTTTTGTACCTTCCCTCACGGCAGCAACCAACAGATTTATTTACTAAGGCTCTCGGGATCCAACAATTTCTTCATTTATGTCCCAAGTTGGGCATGGTTAATCCCCATGCGCCCACTTGAGGGGGAGTGTCAGAATTCACATTTAGTTATAATTATTTATTTCATTATTCTCCCATTTAAGGGATGCATTGAATAATTCTTAGGGTCAAGTGAAAAGGCTGTCTCCTTGTAATATTTGTGGCCCATACAGCTTGTTGATGAAGACAGACGGAATAGAGAAGACAAACAGAGAAAGTTCTTTGAAAAACAAAATCATTATCCCTGTTTTTTCTTCTTTAAAACAATGGTTATCCCACATCCTACATGCTTTGGTCTTGAGTCAACCGCTATCGCCACCATAAGCTTAGGATAGATCTCTATGCCGAATATAGTGCCTATCACTCCATTGCCTACATCTTATGCTATCTTTTTTACATCCGTCAGCTATGTACAGCGAGGAGATGGGCCCATTGGTTTTCCATATCGTGTTTTATCACACACCTTCCTTGCTTCTGTGTAGTACAATGGCGAAACCTGTCATCACAACCAACCCTTCAGCGAGTGTTTCTATAGACTTATGATATAGTGCTATCATCACAACCTACCATTCCGCCGGTTTTCCTATCGTCTCTTCGTGGGCGCCTTATCCTCTCATGGGTCCGATGGAAGGCGTTTTCGAGATTAGGTCTCTCAGTGATCGTCCCCATTCTCAATCACCATCCACTATAGGAAATCCCACTATTAGCATTAGATCAAATTGGTCGCCAACAACAATATTTCGACACGAAACGAATTTACGTTGTATAAAAATTCGTTGCAAACACCCTTGTCACTAAAAACTTTTACCGTTAGATCAAAAATCCGTCTCTATTCGAGTTACATTTAGCGTTTGATAAGTATTCAATGCGAATCTGCTTTAGACTGTTGTGGACGCTGCTAGAAACAGATAATCACATTTAGTGTCGGATATATCCGATGCTAATAGAGACTAATTCCCAATCCGTCATTAAACTTCCAGCAGCAATTTTGGTCCCAGTTCCTTATTAGGGTCGGATAAAGATTAATTCGTGTCTGATAATCCGATGTTAATAGAGATGGGAATAGGATCTATCGCTAAATATCAAATTTTCCAGTAAAATTGCTGTTGACTAATTTGACACTAATTTTGCACAATCCGTCGTGAATTTTTTAAAAATTTGGGCAATTTTTTTCTTTTTTTTTTGCATTTCCTGTACATATATATTTCTCCTCTCAAAACACATTTTACGCATTCACACCTCTTGAAACTCATCCGCAAATACACATGCAACCATTAACAATACCTCAAACTCATCCACAAATACACAAGTAACCATCCATCTCGAAAACAAACCATTATCCATCAAAATTTCTTGAATGCACTAATCAAGAAACAAGTTTTGTTCACAGCCATGGGCACTAAGCAAACTAACAAGTTCCAACAAACGTCGTCTCCCAACACATACCATAGTTCAGGATAGAAACTGCATTATCAAATTATAACTAGTCTACTAAAGTTCGCAGTGCAAACCATAATTCACAAGTTACTAAGAATTAGTCAGATGGGTTAGAACTAGATATAGGAAACAAGTCAGCTCTCGACTGGAGGCTTTGGATAAGTCTCATTGCCTCTTCAAATTGGTGTTGTTAATTCTCCACAATTTTTTACTAATTCTCCATGATCTTTTGTTGATTCTCCACAAGTTTTCTGTGCTGATCGAGTTGCTACTGGGTTGATTTAAACTCATATTGCAGCTTAGAGTATTTCGAGGGAGTGTAGGTAGAACTTGTAGGGACAGTGGAGGTGGTTGACTTCTTATAAAACAATTTTGCAGCCTTATCTAACCCATAGATGGTAGATTTGTTGCTCCATCCACATGATACTTCATAAATAGTTGTTCTGCCTCGAGTGTCCCTTCTTCAATACCTCGCCAAACTCTGAGGGTCTCATATTTTTCTTATTACAAATAGTTTATGTATGTTTAAAAACTTCATAAAAGAAGTACACCAAATAACTTAAAGCAGACACCAAATTTTAAATTCACATAGAACCCTATAAGAAATTATGAAATTGTGTTCCTATCTAAAAAGATTTAGATCTATCATCTACAAAGACCTTCCCAGATTGCGCATCCTCCTTGTTATCACTTCATGGAAACAATGCAAAGGGGGAAGGAATCTTCCCTTCCTTTATCTGAAGAAAAAGTGCTATTAATTTGTCAGAAAACTACATTATGTATAGCATATAATGAAAACAAACTACTATTTGAACTTTATACGATTTTTCTTGCAAGATCTGCTATTAAGATGGACCCTTGGCTATGGCGGGTTCATGCTTTTGGCCATTCTGTCTTGTTCTTTGAGCATTGCGTAAATTTCGTTTGAATTCTAGGGTGCTTCTCTAGGCCTTCAACCTTGCTCCCCCATTATAGGATAACCAAGAAATGTCCTTATCAGGGTTTTTGCAGCTTTGTTGGCTAAGTTCTTTAGATTTTTGCCAACCCTCGTATACCATCATTCACAAACTTCTGCACCAAGCTCTGGAGCGCAAGTATATTGACTTATTTGAAAAAATAATAAACATATCACAAAAAAAGTAATACATAGAAACATTCATAGTGCACAATTATTAGAATTTTCACTCAAAAGTCCTCCACCGTGGCTCTATTCAGGATATTAAACTCACATTTCATGTTTATGAGTTGTGACACCACCGATACTAAGGACAACTCACACCCCTCATACAAAGTTTTCTTAGCTGTTTCCAACATTTTAAAGAATTTTGTTGCCTCTTCATTTGGTTCTTCATAAGAATTTTCCTTAATCCAATATGATAACATAGGCCCAAAGGAGTCCATTAACATTTCTTAAATAAGTTCTACCTTCAGACTTGATGATCCATTAGCATTAACCTCTTAATCTGTAGTTAACCTAATCAAAACAATTAGGGCGAAACCCATATTTACATTAATGTAGTTTGCTGTGTCCTCATCTAAGTAAGACACATTCCAATATTTACTAGAAGGGCACCTCAACTTATTTAACTTTTTGAAACTTTTCTTGTATTTGGCAAAATGTAATAAACTCTTTTTCTACCTTGTGAATGATCTCTCTGTTCAAGTGTTTTCTATCAAACCCTTCATACATCCATTCTCTATTTATCCCCATTACTGCATATACAATACTAAACCACTTAAGCATGCTTGCCATATAATGTTAGCCTACCAATGATACTCGAACAATATTTTATATTCATTGGCATAATACAAAGACGTCATTTTATGATTAACATGAAGAAAGTCAGATACAATACAATTTCATCGCACATGTAAAAATATAATATAATCGACAAATTTCAATGGCATAGCATATAAATGTTCACAGAACATCACATGGCGTGCTCATGACTAAAATCCTTCCATAGGGATAGATGGCCTTAATCCCAATCATGAATAACATGATAATATATCGTGCAGTAACATCCATGCAAACTTTGACAAAAGTTTGATCACACTTCACCTTAGTTCGCCAAATACAAGTTATGAAGATGAAACAACTAATGCTTATGGGAATACAATTCACCAAGACATTAAGTCGCTCATCATCATAACTGTACCCAGAGAACAAATGAGAATTGTCACCTTAGATTTATCAAATGTGTGCAAAGATTTAATAACTACACAACCTAATACTATATTATTACTAACTATCCAACACACACAATTAAAAAACTTACACATTAAAAGTAAATGTCCTTCGCACCACACACACGAGAACATGTGTACAGTGTTTTGACAACACCTTGTTATTTGCAAAGTTTCGAATTGGTTTTCTGAGCTTATGAAATGCATGACTAACGTGTGTATATATATATATATATATATATATATATATATATATATATATATGCATATAAATAAATATATATATATACATATATATATGTATGT
>JACYFF010031957.1:31368716-31379110 GCA_017589665.1 Selenicereus undatus
TGTGTGTGTGTGTGTGTGTGTGTGTGCGTTTTTATGTATGTGTGTATATATATATATGTAAGTCTTTGAAATATATTTTTATTAGTAAATAATGCATATTTTATATGATTTTCAGGTGGAAGTAAAATAAAAGAAGTTTAGCGTAATTGTTGAGTTCTACTTGGATCTCCAACATGCTTGCAATCCTAGAGTCCAAGCTTGAGCCCAAGAGAAAAAAAAAACAGGAAAAGAAACGAGGGATGCGACAATTTGGGCCTTGTCTTCGGCCCGTTTGCTCCAGCCTTCGCAACCTGCCCCTTAGACCTCTCCTCTCGAGTGGGCTTCAGTCCCAGCATGACGTAAGAGAACCTCCAGCATCTCATTTCTCTATTCTCTTGTTCTCTTCACATTGGGCCTATTGTTGGTCTGTGTTCTTGCGGCCCAGATTTGCAGCACTTCCCAGCCCCTCCTTTCTCTTCCCTTCAAGCCACAATTGGGCTTGTGCCTTAGCCCAGTAGCCAACTCTCAGCAACCCACTCCTTTTCTTATTTTCCACATGGCTAATTGTTAACCTAGTCAAACGCAATTAATCAAAATTTAATTGTTAGCTTAAGACTAGCATTCTCTTATTCATTGTAACAACCACTAATTAATTTAAATTAATTTTCATTAATTTTTGGGCATCAAGAGGGGTTGGTTTTACACAATAAAAGCGGTCATGGGTTGGAGTCATCCAGACACTCATTCATTCACCCAAGCATCTTCTCATTCTCATCTTCCATCTTCTATTTTCCTTAAACAGTTGAGAGTATTTTGCAAGACAAAACCATTTGGGTTGAGGGGTTTGGAAGAAAATAAGCTTTGTTAGCTACTTTTCTCTTCTCTCCCCATCTCATTGATTAGTCAAATTCGAGAGTGTTACTTCGTTACTTTGTAATTGAGTACAAAAGTTTGGGCATGGGGAGTAAAATATACCAATTATCATGGTGTTTCACTAACTATGGTCGGCTAAACTACTCATTTCTAGGATTAGAATGGATCCTTGATAATAATATTATTTTTGCTAATTTCTTATTCGGTAATTCTTGTCTCTTTCATTGCATAATTTGAGTTTATATTTGAAACTTAATGTATTTATGCATTTTAATACTATTGTTTAATCATGTTGATCACAATAGTTTAATTTGCTATCTCAAATGCATATTAGACCTTGTAGCCCAATATGACATTGTGCAAGTAGACTTAAAATTATAATTGTTAAAATTGAATAATTTATGCTAGAAATTAGATGAGTTATATCTAAAAGAATAATTCATGCTAAACCACTAGATAAATAGTTCTATTTGATAATCATAATTAATCTTTTCAATTTATAACTTAATGCTTGTAACTTAGGTTGCACAAGAGAGAAATCAAATCCCCATTTGAATTAGTAAAAGTAATATTTGCATCAAAGCTGAAATCCAAAATCGTAGATCATTCTCTAATTAGAATTCTCTCTACTTGACATTCTTACTTTTCTTTTGCTTCTTTAATCATATTGATAATTGAAGTCCTCATTCAACTTATTCTTTAAAATTGGAAGTGTTCAAATTAAAAATCGTTATTGTTCCTCCTAGGATCGACGCCCCTATAATCACTAGTCTATAATTAACCCTGTGCACTTATAAGTAAAAAGGGTTTTAAAACTAAACATAAAATCTACATCAAGTTTTTGGTGCCATTGCCGAGGAACAAATAGTGATTTTTGAATTTTTCTATCATTTTTATTTTATTTTTTTTTCTCCCTTTATCCCGCTAATCTGACAAATTTTATTTATTTATTCTCCAACCCCTTTCCTTTTATTTTTATTGTTTCATTCCCCAATCCCTCCAATTTAACAATTTTATTTTTATTATTCCCTCTTCCTTCTAATGTAACTATTTTCCCTATCCCTTTTTATTTATGTTATTTTATCTTGTTTTATTTATTTTGAGTTTTCCCCCTTCCCTTGGATCTTTCTTTTATTTGTTTATTTTATTTTATTTTTTTCCCCTTCGTATATCTGTCTTCTCTTTTCTTTTTATCTTGTTTGGTGATTTCATTCTTTTCTCTTGATTGCTTGTGGGTATATGCGTGGTAGACGTTCTTTGTGCTTAGATCTTGAACCATATAATCTTGAAATTGAACGCTCTCTTCGTAAGATAAGAGCTAACAAAAAGGAATCTAAGAAAAAGATGGTTGAAGAACAAACCCCACCACCTAAGCAACTTATGGAGTATTTCTCTCTCGTCACATATGTCTCACGTACAAGAACATGTATGCCCATTGTTACGGTGCCATTTGAGATTAAACATTTTCTTATCTAAATGTTACCGTCGTTTTATGGGCTAGAGTCTGAAAATCCTTTCAAGCACATTGATGCATTTTTAGATATTTGTTCTACTGTATTCTTGAATAATATCTCTAATGATGCTCTTTGCTTGCGGCTTTTTCCTTTTTCTTTAAAAGATAAGGCTAAAGCTTGGTTGGATACTAAGACAAATATCACCACTTGGGATCAATTGCAAAAGGAATTCTTCAAGAAGTTTTTCTCTATTGGAAAACTAACTGCTTTAAGACGTGCTATAACCACTTTCTCACAGAATAAAAATGAGCAATTGCATGAAAGTTGGGAAAGGTTTAAAGAGTTCTTGCGAAGTTTTCCTCACCATAAGGTACCTATGTGGCAACTTGTCCAGAGTTTTTACTCTGGTTTAGATGAGCATAATAGACAAATGGTTGATGCATCATGTGGTGGTAATTTCTTGTACAAAACTCCTGAAGAAGCTTGGGAATTGTTTCAACATTTGAGTGAGAATTCACACTTGCATGCTACTTCCTCACATTCTGATTTGCCTAGGCGATTAGGAAGTAAATGGGGGATTTATGAGGTTTCACATTCAGTTGACCTTTCTAGTAAAGTTGATGCTTTAGCTAACAAATTTGATCAATTGTTATGCATGAACAAAGTGTGTAATGCCCCTTCTATGCAAAATGTGTGTTTGACTTGTGCTAGTTCCATGCATGCTTCTGTTGACTGTTCGTGTATTAGTAAGTTTGATTGTGTGCCTGAATAAGTGAATGCTCCCTAAGGATTTCATCCTTTCAACAATCCTTATTCTAATACCTATAATCATGGTTGGAGGAATCATCCTAATTTTTCATGGAGGTCTCAAAATATTGAGAATCCTCAGGCCCAGTCCAGTTGACCTACCCCTCCTGGTTTTCAAAACCAGAGATATGCACCTCTTTCTTCCCATCCAACTCCATCTGGGAGCACTGAAATTGACAAGGTAGTTTTTGCACTTGGTACGTTGGCTTCTATTATGCAAAATGTTGATTCTAAAGTTCAAGGAATTAAGTCTAAAATGCATATAGTTGACTCCCACTCACAACCCATAGCTAAGTTAGAAACCCAACTTGCACAACTAGCCATAGCTGTAGGTAAAAGAGAAGAAGGAAAACTTCTACGTCATCCCATACAGAACCCTGAAGGCCAACAATTTGAACAATTAAAAGTTGTAATGGTTCTTAGGAGTGGTAAAGAAGAAGATAACAAGGTGAGTGAGAAGGAACATGATAAAGGGGAAAGATTTAAGACCATGGAGAGTGACATTGAATCTGAAAAGGAAAATGATCCATCCCCTTCTCCTATTGTGTTTGACTCTTCTGTGACATATAGGCCAAGGGTTCCTTACCCTCAAACTTTGGATGCACCATTCCCTTCCTGGACAGACAAGCAAAGAGATGACATCCTAGAGACCTTTAAGCAAGTTAAGGTCAATCTTCCCCTCTTGGAAGCAATTAGATAGATCTCTGCTTATGCTAAGTTCCTTAAAGACATGTGCACTTTTAAAAGAAAATTTAAAGATGACAAGTCTAAAAAGGTTCTTCTAAGTAAACAAGTGAGCTCGATTTTAAAACGTGACACTCCACCTAAGTTCAAAGATCCTGGTCCCTGCCATCTCATGTTATATTGGCAATCATAAAATTGAAAGGGCACTTTTGGATTTGGGTTTTAGTGTTAATTTGATACCATATTTTGTTTACTTAGAGTTGGGATTAGGTGAACTGAAACCTTTCAACTATATCCTTCAGCTTGTTGATAGGTCAGTTAGGACTCCTAGGGGGCAGATAGATGATGTCTTGGTGCAAATTGATAAATGATTCTTTTCTGTTGACTTTGTTGTGTTGGATATGGACTCCAGTCATGGTTCTAAGCAAATCCCTCTTATTTTAGGACGTCCCTTCCTAGCCACAGCTAATGCTACCATTAACTGTAGGTCGGGAGTGATGGATGTCTTGGTCATGAATATGATGGTTAGGCTTAATATTTTCAAAGCTTCTGGTCAACTTGTGTTTGAAGATGAATCTGAATGCTTCTTTGTTGATGTGATTGATGAAATGATTGAAGAAGCTTTGCCTGCTATTCTGAGTAGTGATCCCTTGGAAACCTGTCTTTCTCTTGGGGAATTGAGATTGTGTGATTTAGGAAGTAAAATAGATGGGATGGATTCTACTCTTGATTTCCCTCCTTATCTTGAGTCTTCCTCTTGGGTGTCTACTTATAAACCCCTTCCCCCTTTGGCTAGTTCTCCTATGCCACCTTCTGTTGTGTTCCCCTCTAAACTTGAGTTGAAACCTCTTCCTAATTCACTCAAGTATGTATCTTTAGGCCCCAAAGAGACCCTACCTGTTATTATATCTTTTCTTTTATCTTGTGATCAAGAGGAAGAGTTGATTCGTGTCTTATCTGATCATAAGGGTGCTATTGGGTGGTCAGTGGCTGATTTGAAAGGGGTTAGTCCTACAATTTGTATGCATAGAATTCATTTAGAGGACGATGCTAAACCTTTTAGGAAAATGCAACGCAAACTAAACCCTCACATGAAAGAAGTTGTTCGGAAAGAAGTGGTAAAACTTTTGGATGCAAGTATTATCTACCCTATTTCTGATAGTCAATGGGTCAGTCCAGTTCAAGTGGTGTCTAAGAAATCTAGCATAACTACGATTAAGAATAATGAAGATGAATTGATTGCCACTAGATAAACCACAGGGTGGAGAGTGTGTATTGATTACAGAAAGCTAAATTCTGTAACTAGAAATGACCACTTTTCCCTCCCATTCATTGATCAAATTTTGGAAAAATTGGCTGGACAGAGTTTTTATTGCTTTTAGATGGTTATTCTGGTTTCAACCAAATACTTGTTTATCCTGAGGGCCTAGAAAAAACAACCTTTACATGCCCATCAGGTACCTTTGCCTATCGAAGGATGACTTTTGGGTTGTGTAATGCACCTCTCACATTCCAGAGATGCATGATGGCCATATTTACTGATTATATTGATAATTTCATGGAGGTGTTTATGGATGATTTCTTTGTTTTTGGTTCTTCCTTTGATGTGTGCCTTGCTAATCTATCCACTGTGCTGAAAAGATGTGAAGAAGTGAATCTTGTTTTGAGTTGGGAAAAAAGTCACTTCATGGTCCAAGAAGGGATTGTGTTGGGTCATAATGTGTCGAAAAAGGGATTGTGGTTGATGACGCCAAGGTTGATTTGATTTCTAATTTGCCTGTGCCTTCTTCTGTGAAGTAAGTCAAATCTTTCCTTGGCTATGCTGGTTTCTATTGGAGGTTTATTAAGGATTTTAGTAAAGTAGCTCGCCCACTTACTAATCTCCTCACTAAAGATGTTCCTTTTGTGATTGATGAGTCTTGTGTGAAAGGTTTTGAGAAGCTTCGGTCTTCATTGGTGTCAGCCCCCATTGTGCAGCCCCCTGATTTTTCTTTGCCATTTGAGATGTGTGATGCATATGATCTTGCTATTGGGGCTGTTTTAGGTCAAAGGGTGAATAGAATGCCTCATGTCTTTTATTATGCTAATAGAACTCTAAATGATGCTCAAAAGAGTTATTCTACTACTAGAAAAGAGTTGCTAGCTATTGTATTTGCACTTGATAAATTCCGTCCATACCTTTTGTGCTCAAAAGTGATTGTGTTTACTGATCACGCTGCATTAAGATACTTGTTGGCTAAGAATGACACTTAACCAAGACTCATTAGATGGATTTTGTTGCTCCAAGAGTTTGATACTGAAATAAAAGATAGGAAATGTTCTGAAAATTCTATTGCAGACCACTTGTCTAGAATCCTTACTGAGTGTACTCATGACTCAGTTGGATTTTCTAACCACTTTCTTGATGAGCAACTATTTGCTGTGTCACATGCCCCTCTGCCTTGGATCTTTCACATTGTGAACTACCTTGCCACTAGGAAGATTCCTCCTCACTGGTCCAAACAAGAGAAAGATAAGTTCTTCTCACAGGTAAGATATTACTATTGGGAAGATCCATATATTTTCAAACATTGTGTTGACCAAGTGGTACGTAGATATATCCGCGAGAGTGAAATTCATAGTATTCTCACCTTTTGTCACTCTTATGCTTGTGGTGGTCACTTTGGAGGTCGGAGGACAGCTGCTAAAGTCCTATAAAGTGGGTTCCTTTGGCCTACTCTGTTTAGAGATGGTCACCGATTCTGTCTTGCTTGTGAGCGTTGTCCACGTATGGGTGCCTTGCCCCATCGTGATATGATGCCCCTTTCCCTTTTTCTGATTGTTGAAATATTTGATGTATGGGGCATTGATTTCATGGGTCCCTTTCCTCCATCTTCTGGCTTTGTATACATATTGGTTGTTGTTGATTATGTGTCAAAATGGGTGGAAGCTCAGGCTACTAGGACCAATGACCACAAGGTTGTCGTTAAGTTTGTGAAAGAGTGCATTTTCTGTCAATATGGTACCCCTAGAACTCTTATTAGTGATGGAGGTAGTAATTTCTATCATCGATCTTTTGAGGCCTTGCTTAGAAAGTATTCTGTGACTCATAAAGTAGCTACTCCTTGTCATCCTCAGATTAGTGGTCAAGTTGAGGTATCTAATCGCGAGATCAAGTCTATACTTGAGAAAACGGTTCGACCTGATAGGAAAGACTGGTCTTTGAGATTGCATGATGCTCTTTGGGCCTATCATACTGCTTTTAAGACTCCCATTGGGATGTCTCCTTACCAGCTTCTTTTTGGTAAGGCCTGTCATTTGCCAGTTGAATTAGAACACTATGCTTTTCGGGCTGTTAAAGCTTTTAATTTTGATATGAAACAAGCAGGTTCTAACCGTAGGCTTCAATTGAATGAATTAGATGAATTGCGTATTGAAGCCTATAAGAATGCTAAGATTTATAAAGTCAAAACCAAAGCTTTTCATGATAAAATGATTTCGCGTAAATCTTTTGAACCTAATCAGAAGGTTTTGCTTTTTAACTCTAAGCTTAAGCTATTTCTTAGCAAGTTGAGATCTAGATGGGATGGTCCTTTTGTTGTCCAACAAGTGTTTCCCTCTAGGGCAGTTCAAATTATGGATCCCCAAGATGGTAGAGTTCTTATGGTAAATGGTCAACATTTGAAACCTGCTGTGACTTATGATATTGACACTGGTTTGATTGAATCCATAAATCTAGTAGACCCTGTCTACTGTGATGAGCTAGTTTGAGACCTTGTCTGGCTGAAGACACAAAACATAGCGCTTGTTGAGAGGCAACCCAATCTTTTTAGGTGAATTTGAGTCATTTTTCCCCCTCTTCTTTCCTTCTTTTTGGTGTGCTTGTGTTTTTGGGTGTGATTCTTCACTTGGTTTTTGGCTTTTGTGGTTGCTGGTGGTTGTGAAGGTACTTTGGGAGTTTGATTGTTGGGTTTATATGCAAATGATTTCTTCGTGCTATCAGGTTGTGTTGCTCATTTCTCCATTTCCCTCTCTCCTATTATTTTATACATTGAGGGCAATGTAAGGTTTGGGTGTGGGGAGAAGGCAAACTGAAAATTTTGAGAAAATTTAAATTTGACAATCTTTGGGGTGAATTTGATTTAGGGAAGAGCTTGAGTGTTTTGATTACGCCTGTTCTGCTCTTATTATGTGATATGATTCATGTGATCCATGCTCATGAGAGATTATTTCTAGCTTTGACTAGTTGAAGGCTAAGATTTTTACTATGCTAATGTCACTATGTAGCTGATTTTGAGTTTGAGATGTAACCCCATTGAGTATTTGATAAGCATTGAGTTCCCCTTTGACTTTTCAATTAATAATTAAAATAAATAGAATTAATCAAGTTCTGATTCCAGTACCAATGTTTAAATTCTATCTTTATCCATATCTTTAATCATCTGAATATGTACTAAGTATTTCTCTGAGTGCCATCTTTACTCATATCTTTATCCACTCAAGAAAGCACATCGAATCAAGTAACTTTTGAAAAATTCAAAGTCTAAAAAAAAAAGCAAAACAAAAGTTGATATGGTGACTTGGCATTGGGGACTTGATTTTAAAGATGCTCTTGTGATTTTTGTTATGTGGGGTGAAATTTTATGCTCACGGTTTACTACATAGTTTCGTTGTGTGCTAAATTTGCTTGAATTTTGGCCTATTGACTTAGTTGAAATTAGAAATCTTTGATAATGAGTTGTTGGATGGTAGTGAATTGAAATATGTGCTGTGAAGTGCACATTCATAGTTGGATCACTTGATTTTCTTCCTTGATCTTATTCTACTTGATTGTTTAAATGAATATATGCATTCACGATATTCTTTGCTCGAGGACTAGCAAAGCGTAGGTGCGAGGGAGTTGATAATTCATATTTTATATGTAATTTCCTCATTCATTTTACCTACGTTTTAGTCTTTGAAATATATTTTTATTAGTAAATAATGCACATTTTATATGATTTTCAGGTGGAAGTAAAATAAAAGAAGTTTACCGTAACTGTTCAATTCTAGTTGGATCTCCAACATGCATGCAATCCTAGAGTCCAAGCTTGAGCCCAAGAGAAAAAAAAGAGGAAAAGAAATGAGGGATGCCATCGGTTTAGGCCTTGTCTTCAGCCTGTTTGCTCCAGCCCTCCTAGCCTGCCCCTTACACCTCTCCTCTCGAGTGGGCTTCAGTCCCAACGTGACCCAAGAGAACCCCCAACATCTCAGTTCTCTCTTCTCTTGTTCTCTTCACGTTGGGACTGTTCTTGCGGCCCAGATTTGCAGCACTTCCCAGCCCCTCCTTTCTCTTCCCTTCAAGCCACAGTTGGGCCTGTGCCTCAGCCCAGCAGCCAACTGTCAGCAACCCACTCCTTTTCATATTTTCCACATGGCTAATTGTTAACCTAGTCAAATGTAATTAATCAAAAATTAATTGTTAGCTTAAGACTAGCCTTCTCTTATGCATTATGACAACCACAAATTAATTGAAATTAATTTTCATTTATTTTTGAGCATCAAGAGGGGTCGGTTTTGCACTATAAAAGGGGTCATGGGTTGGAGTTATCCACACACTCATTCACTCACCCAATCATCTTCTCATCCTCATCTTCCATCTTCTATTTTCTTTAGACAGTTGAGAGTATTTTGCAAGATAAAACCATTTGGGTTGAGGGGTTTGGAAGAAAATAAGCTTTGTTGGCTAATTTTCTATTCTCTTCTCATCTCATTTATCAGTCAAATTTGACAATGTTACTTCTTTACTTTGTAATTGGGTACAAAAATTTGGGCATAGAGAGTGAAATATGCCAATTATCATAGTGTTTTCAGTAGCTATGGTCGGCTAAACTACTCATTTCTAGGATTAGGATGGATCCTTGATAATAATATTTTTTTTGCTAATTTCTTATGCGGTAATTCTTATCTCTTTCAATGCATAATTTGAGTTTATATTTGAAACTTAATGTATTTATGCATTTTAATCCTCTTGTTTAATCAAGTTGATCACAATAGTTTAATTTGCTATCTCAAATGCATATTAGACCTTGTAGGTTAATATGACATTATGCAAATAGATTTAAAATTATAATTATTAAAATTGAACAATTTATGCAAGAAATTAGATGAGTTATATCTAAAAGAATAATTCATGCTAAACTACTAGATAAATAGTTCTATTTGATAATCACAATTCATCTTTTCAATTTGTAACTTAATGCTTGTAGCTTAGGTTGCACAAGAGACAAATCAAATCCCCATTTGAATTAGTCAAAGTAATATTTGCATCAAAGGTGAAATCCAAAATCTTAGATCATTCTCCAATTGGAATTCCCTCTAATGGACACTCTTGCTATTCTTTTGTATCTTCAATCATACTGATAATTAAACTCCTCATTCAACTTATTCTTTAAAATTGGAAGAGTTAAAATTAAAAATCGTTATTGTTCCTCGTGGGATCGACACCTCTATACTTGCTAGTTTATAATTAACCTTGTGCACCTGTAAGTAAAAAGGTTTTAAAACTAAACGTAAAATCCACATCAATGTCCACACACACACACACACACACACACACACACACACACACACACACAC
>JACYFF010031957.1:31379510-31443281 GCA_017589665.1 Selenicereus undatus
GAACCATACCATTATCAAATAGGATTAAAAACTAACCTGTGAGTGAAGCAAGTCGCGCAAAACCCCCTCAATTTTAATTCCAATTGAAAAACCTTTCCTTTTGATGGTTTTGAACCCCAACAAACAAATACAAAAAAACAAAATTTGAAAGCATGAGTCAACTAATTGAGAATTAGTTTAAGTTTTTGTTTAAGTTAGGAACTTACATATAAATGATTGTTGTTGCACCTATATTTGATCTCATTTTGGCCCTTATTTGATCCATTGTTCTCGGTGTTTCCATGTAAAGTTTAGATGAGAAAGGGACAAATTCACTTCCTTCGAGTCATATCGCGTTTATAACGTGTTCTGTCTTACTTTCAGGAGAAATCCTCGAGTTTTGGTTGAAAGAAAGACCTTGGGAGCAATTTCAAGGAACAATAGAGGTCTGGCGATGCTCGGGAGCCAACGAAAGACATGTGAAAGACGGCACGATTGTGTAGGAGGGTCACACAGCCGTGCAGCCAAGGGCGAGGCCACACACGGGTTGCCTGGCACCACGCACGGCCGTGCATTCCCCGAGGCATGATGGCGGAGTGGTTTTTCGAACTGTTTACAGTAGATTCTTTTCTAATTTTAGGAGGGAGCCATTTTACTGGGTTCCTCAGATGGCCAATTAGGGTTGATTCTTAGCCTTCACAAACCCCTTTAGAGGATTAGATTAGGTTAGTTTGGTGCATAATTTGTGGAAGATGGATCGATTTCAAGATTTAATGCTAAGTTCTTTTTTTCTCCCTCTCATTAATTTCATGCTTTTTAGTTTGTTTGTTAGTTCTATAGTCTATTGTTTTGCTTTCATTTCAATATTTAGTTTTGAATTAAAGTTTTGATCTTTGATTGTGATTAGTCCCGTAGATGGCTAATTGATTCTTGTTTAGCCCTTAACTTCTTTATGCTAGAATTTAGGATTTTCTCTCATGTCCGCCAAGTGTTCGATGAAATACTTGAAAGAGCTTTCATCCATATTTTAGGAAAATTGACTTGTGCTAAAAGGTGAGGTCAATTATCTAGTGCGGGTAGAGGGAATAACTAGCATTTGGGTATGAAAATAGTTCGGGTCCTAGTTAGATTTAGGGTTGCTATTTTTGTAGTTTAATTAGGCTAACCCCATGAAAATAGGTACTTAGAACAATTAAACTAGCCTTTAACCCTTAAGAGAGGGCTTAGGTGAGCTTTGATGGTGCAACCGATCAAGTCTGAATCATAGTATAACTTGGGAAGGTTAGGGTTTGACTTGATTAGCTAGTCTTCCTTGGGTTTAATTACAATTGAAGTCTTCTTGCTTTCATACTTTAGTTCTACTTTCCCTTCACCCTTTATCTCCTCTAGATTGATACACTTAAGTGGGCTTTGGTAACTGAAAATACAACTCCCTGTGGACACAACCTGTGTTCGCCTGTTGCTAGTTACAATTACACCGTGCGCTTGCGGTAAAACTTTATACAACAAGTTTTAGGCACCGTTGACGGGGAGTTGTTGCTTTTGAATATTGGAGCTCACTTGATTGTTCATGAATAGAATTTCATTTGAAAAAAAAAACGTTGAAAAAGATAAAAAAATTTTAAAAAATGCCCATTTTCCACTTTCCTCAGTATGAGCATGAATTGTTTTGGAGATATTACGATAGATTACATGCTTTTCTTGTTGATTGTGACTATTGCTTGGAAATGTGGGAAGTTTTAAATACTGTCTATGAGGGTGTGAATTGTGAGACCCGTGCTCTTTTGGAACATTGGAATTTTTGTGTTAAAAATGTTGATGAACCATGTTGTTTTCTTGACTGGTTGGCTTGGGATAGTTATAAATTTGAGACTAGCTGTTTTGATTCTTATAACCAACCCCCTTGCGAAATTTGTCATTGTTCCGATCATTACAGTAATTCTTGTCCCTACTATATTTCTGTTGATGGTTTTACTAAGCTTACTAGTATGATAGAGACAATAAATGAGCAACAAATTGAGTTTGCTAATAATATGCGGGAGTATGACCTGTCACATGAGATCAAGGTCACGTTTAGTTCACCTAGATTTGATGTTAACTTGTGTAATGATGGTGTGTCTTTTCTTACTCTAGAATTTGGATTCGAGGAAGTACTGGACCCTTCCTTGACTACTCTACCCATCGTTGCTCTATCCTTACCCAATACCTTTAGGGACAACACTATGCTATTCATGACCCTTCTTGATCTGCCTTTCCCTTTGGCTCAGTCGACGAAGTTTGAGATTGGTGAGGCATTTGGTGTTGGTGCTAGTGTTAATGAGGATGATATATGTTGTGCGTCAGGCGATGTTTTTATTGAGATGCATGACCTTCATGAGACTCCCATAGGTACCTTATGTGTGGATGTTCTGGTTGTGGGGCTAGCTAGTCTTAATCTTGTTAATAATATATCCCCCAACCTTCTTGGTACATTCCATGCTTTCTCCTCATGTTCACTACCCTCCCCTTCCCCTGAGTGTCGTAATATGTCATCTGTTGATCATCATGATATGCTTGAGGGGAATGTGGTTGACTATCTGGAGTCTGTAGGTACCATTAAAAGGTATGACCCCTCGCTTGACCATTATAGTTTGTACCTAGAGACCATGCTTGCGAAAATCATGTTGACTAATGCATTTGATTATTTTGCTGATTTTTCCAAGGAATTCGATAAGTTTACAAGAGCACTTACTGTTAGTTCTCGATTCGTGTTTGTGTGCTGTTACTCACATTCATCTGAGTTGCATGCTCAGGTGTTTAATAAGCTATTACGAGCTTTGACATCTGAATTAGTGACTTCGATCTTGAGATAAAGAGTGACTGATGCTCCTTTAACCTCCCATAGTACTGTCTTGAGGAGGTGGCAGTTTAGGTGCACCCAATACCTAATGTGGTAAATTTATTCCCTCTTTTCTCTTTCTTTATCTTCATTTTGTACATATATCCTTTTCCTTTTTCCTTATTTTTATTTTGATTTTGTATATTTCCTCTTATAGATTTGTTTTTGTATATTTATTTTCTATTGGTGTGGGGGAGGACAACCATGCTCCAATCTTTTGAAAAAAAAAGCGAGAAAAAGTTTCAAAAAAAATTATTTTTAGTGGTTTTTAGGGAGTTTACTATTTTGATTAGCATCTATCTCTTGTACCTTGGCTATTAGCTTGTATATAAGTATTTTATGAATGATAGATCTTTGTCCCAAGTGTGTCATTCTAGGCCTCAGTTCTAGCCTCAACAGTCTATTGTTGTTTGGAAATCTAATCCTGGCTTGTATATTATCATTATCTTGGGGTCTTAGTCTTCCACGTTTGTCTCTCCCACTTGCTTGTGTGCATAACTATACTTTTGTTTTCACTTCAAAAAAAAAAGGGAACGAAAATTAAAAAAAAAAGAATCGAGAAGAGTTTGAGAGTCAAGAATGACAAGTATTCCTTTGAGGCATGCATGCTATTGGCAATGCTTGCTTCCCAGGTTAATAAGTTAATAATGTAGTTGGTGCCATTCAAGTGGATTGAGTTGAATTTTGGTAAGCCTGACTCCGAGGATGATGGCACATTTGCACACAAGGCACCAGATGGATTCAACATTTTGATGCGTTGTGAGGTGAAAAGTTGATGTCTGAATGCCATTCCTTGGGATAAAGAATCTCGAAATGTATATGATGCCTGTGTATAGACTAATGCTTGAGTTAAAAGGGCAATATGGTTTGCTCAATTGTGTACAGTTTTTCCCAATGTATATATTTTGTGCTTTGTTTATTATCCCAAAAAGATTTTCTATTTTTTCGTTCTCTTTTTATTTTTGTTTTTCAAGATTTTGTAGGTACATCTTTTGCAAACCCTCAAGGGACCTCACTCATCAACTTGGGGAAACCAAGGGGTTTAAAGGGCTTGTTGCATACGCTAAATACAACTGTGATTCCTACGAAAGTGAGTTAGTTGTTTAGTTTCTATATTCGTTTTTAGGGTATTTGTTGCACCTATATTTGACCTCATTTTAGCTGTTATTTGATCCATTTTTCTCAGTGTTTTCATTTCAAGTTCAGATGAGAAAGGGTCAAATTCACTTCCTTCGAGTCATATCGTGCTTATAACGTGTTATGTCCTACTTTCAAGAGAAATCCCGTGGTTTTGATAGAAAGGAAGACCTTAGGAGCGTTTTATGGGAAGAATAAAGGTCTAGTGAAGCTAGGGAGCCAATGGAAGATGCGTAGAAGGCGACACGATCGTGTAGTAGGGTCGAAAAGCAGTGCAGCCAAGCCAGAAGCCACACACGGGCTGCCTGCGACGACGCAAAACTGTGAGTGGTGCACTTGTGCTGGCGCATGGCCGACGGTGTATCCCCTGGTTCAGCGCGGTGGAGCAGTTTTTCAAACTTTAAAGCAAATTCTCTTCTAATTTTAGGGGGGCTTTGCTGGGTTCCTTAGAGGGCTAATTAGGGTTGATTCTTAGCCTTTACAAACCCTTTTAGGGAGATTAGATTAGGTTATTTTTGTGTATAATTTATGAAAGACGGATCAGTTTCAAGATTTAATGCTATGTTTTCTTTTTCTCCCTCTCTTTAATTTCATGGTTTTGAGTTTGTTTGTTAGTTCTATATTCTATTGTTTCGCTTTCGCTTCAATATTTAGTTTTGAATTAAAGTTTTGATCTTTGGTTGTGATTAGTCCCATAGATGGCTAATTGATTCTTGTTTAGGCCTTAACCTAACTTGTTTATGCTAGAATTTAGGTTTTTTTCGCATGCCCACTAAGTGCTCGATGAAATGCTTGAAAGAGCTTTCATTCGTATTTTAGGAAAATTGACTTGTGCTGAAAGGTGAGGTCAATTGTCTAGTGCGGGTAGAGGGAATGATTGGCATTTGGACATGAAAATAGTCCAAGTCCTAGTTAGATCCAAGGTTGCTACTTTTGTAGTTTAATTGGGCTAACCCCATGGAAATAGGTGGTCATAACAATTACACTAGCCTTTGACCCTTGGGAGAAGGCTTAGGTGAACTTTGGTGCAACCGATCAAGTCTAAATCCTTGCATAACTTAGGGAGGTTAGGGTTTGACTTGATTAGTTGGTCTACCTTACGTTTAATTACAACTGAAGTCTTGTCGCTTTAGTAGTTTACTTCTACTTTCCATTCATCCTTTATCTCACTTAGATTGATACACTTAAGTCGGTTCTTGTAATTGAAAATGCAACTCCTTGTGAGACGATCTGTACTCGCCGGTTGCTAGCTAAAACTACACCGTGTGCTTGCGGCAAAATTTTATACAACAATTGTAAGTTTATAATGGATAGCATGAAATAAAGATGGCGTTAAACTTAAAACTCAAGCCAGTAACAATGGATTTACAAAGCATTTCATCCAACGAAAGGGGAAACTAGTCAAAATGATATTGTCAATTCCTAATGAAGTCATTACCTACAATGGATTTAAGTTATATATTGTTAATTCCTGATGAAGTCATTGCTTACAATGGATTTAAGTCAATAAGGTACTTGAAAACAACACAACAAAACAAGACAACACAACGTCAAAGAAACTCATCGAAGGTTCATCGAAAACAAAACAGCAATAACAAAGTAAGCCATAAAGGGTTGAGGAAATAAAGGGACTTGTAAACAACACAACAACATAAAACAACTCATTCAAGACTCATTATTGGGGACAAAGAGGGGAAAGTGAAAACTCCCTAATTGAACCCATCCAAGATTCATTCCTATAAAAGCCTTATTCTTAAATTAAAAGCAAACTCTGCGAAGAATCTCATGAATATTGATCTTAGTAGCTGAAATAAAGGTTAATTTAACTTCAAACAGAGAGAGATGAGAGAAATTATCGGTCAAGGGCGTAAAGCAAGGCGGAAAACGTGCCACAGTCAGCGCTGCGAAACACACGCACATAGAGAGAGTGAGAGAGAGAGAGAGGTGAGAGAGATTACCGACTAGAAAGAGAGAGAGAGTAAAAGAGCGAGAGAGAGAGAGAGAGAGGGTACTGGTGGGTGGTGAGTAGTACCGGCGGGAGGGGCCGAACACTGTCGGGGGGAGGGGAGGAAGAACGGAAGAAATGTTTAAGCGATGGGTTTTGTTCGCGAATGGATGGGTAGGTTTTTTTCTACTTGTTTAGCATTGGATAATAGTGTCGGATTAATTATTCGACTCTACAGAGTCAAACTATTTATTTGATGCTAAATCTGACTTTATAAATGTCAAATAAATAAATCCAATGCTAAAATGGGACGCTATTTGGGACGAATTAATATATCCAATGCTAATAGAGTCCCCTATAAAATCTGATGTCAAATTGGTCTCACTTAGCGTCTGATTATGTGACATTCTTAACCCCTAGGGTTCGAGTGTTAACGACTTCTTAAATCATACTTAAATCCTAGGGTGAAACGGGCAGAATTTCGCCTAAAAGCTAACCATTTTTCTAGGCTTAAAGTCCTACATTAAATCCCTGTAATGAACGGAAGCGTAAGCAACTCTAAAATAAGCTCAACGGCTACGAGTCGGAGTCCACAACTCTATGGGCCACTCGCCTGGGGTACACCAAAATAATAAAGTTCAATAATAAAAAAGGAAATAAAAAATACAACTCGACAGATCATACATCCAGAGTACTGGGGTTTACATCCCAAAATGTAACCAACTTCAGCTAAAAAGACAACTGGTTAGTCAGATGATTGGCTCAAATGGCCATACAGAGCAACTTATAAACATTATGCGTTATATGAACTAGACTGCTTTATTTTTATACATTTACAACTCTAGAGATACATTATATTACATTGCTTGACATGTAAGTCCACTTCTATACGTGCACGTATGATGCCTTCTCAAGCAATGGAAGACTGCAACTCAGCATAATTTGATTGACTTCTACCTGTCACAATGAAAACCTGGGAAAAGGAGAAATAGTAATGGGATGACCTACCACATGCTCAGTGAGTATTTCCCAACTCCTTAAAAACCAAAACCGTTTGCAGGTAATAATAATACCTAGCAGTCACACACATTTATATAATACTATCATATTAGATAGTCAATAACCCCAAGGAAGATTCTTCAACACGTAAACTTCACGCTAGCCACTCAAGCTCATTCTAGGCCCTTAAATGACCAAAACATCCTCAGTAATCAAGCATTTAGGCATGTAAGTAAGCAAACCACAGGGGTAGTGTAAAACACATTCAAACACGCGTTTAGAAAGTGTAGTGACTTAAGATATATTCAAAGAATAGTTTATAAATCACACTAGTCTCTCCAAGGCTCATATACTTTCTTAAAAGTTTCTGAAAAACCCACATTAGTAATAATTCAAACTATTTTCTCATATATCAGGAAAATATCTTTATATTAAGGCATAAGATTGTACAAGCTGTGATTATGCTTTGGATGTCTATTCACTTATGAGAGATGCTTAAACACATGGAGCAAGGATTGTGCAAGGAGCATTCTTTCATAGAATATGCACATTTAAAACTTACATGCTCGATGTATTACAAGGATATAGCCGTACTTTATTTGAAATTTCGTTCAAACTATACTTGAAATCTCATTCATAAGATATGCATAGGATATATCTCATTCATAAGATATGCATAGGAAGCTTTCTAACTTTTTCTTGAAAATGCTTTACTTAGCCTCTTGCACTACTGAAAAATCTGCTTTTTCCGACGGAAAATGGCGACGGAAAATTAGGCCGTTGGAAAGGCCGACGGACACGGCGACGAAAGGATGGGGAAAGCAAAAGGGGAAGACGGACTGTTCGACGGACCCAATTTCCGTCGGCAACTCCGACGGATTGGTCGTATTCCGTCGGGATTCCGATGGAATATTCCGTCGGCTCACGTGATTTTTTCAACTTCTCTCTGCCCGAAAAAATTTGCAGGATTTTTTTGAAAAAAGGCTTGTCCGACGGAATTTTTCGGCGGATTTTCCGACGAATAGGAATTTCCGTAGGAAATTGCAAATTTTGAATTTTTTTGAAATTTCAAAATTTTCAATGTGTTTGAATTTTTATTTAAAAATAAGTGTTCCGACGGAATTTTCCGTCGGAAAACACTTTTTCTGAATTTTTTTTAAAAGTATTGAAAAAGGTGAAGTGGTTCGACGGAAATTTCCGTCGGACCACACCTCTTTAAAAACCCGATTGCTCGAGCAATCCGGCATTCCACACACACACACACAAACCTTTTTCTCTCTCCGCCATCGCCAGTGCCGCCCTCTTTCAGTCACCATCGGCACCCTTTGCGGCCGTTTGACACCCTTCGCTCCTCCGTCAAAATCGGCCCCCTTCACTGCCTCCACTGGTCGCAGCCACCTCTACCCCTCTCCGCCTTCACCGGTGGCTGCATTCAATGTAGCACTAACGAACTCTTCATCTTTCAAGTGAGTAATTCAACCTAAATGTTATTAGAGAGAACATTAAATTGCCATTGAAAGATGAGGAGTTTCTTGGTGTTACATTAAATGCGGCGACCAGTGAAGCATGTTTCGATCCCGTCAAACGATCTTTTGCTGAACGATATCGTGAGATTTCTTCTTAAAGAAAATTACCCTAATTCTAGGACACAGTTTTCTGGACTTAACAATACCTAATAAACGTGAATTAATAATTAAAATCGAAATTTTCAGAATTAATAACCTAAAAACCTGCACATATCAATTTCACAAAATAATTCTGAAACAATTATCAAATAACTTCCAAAGCTTACGAAATTCAATATGGGCAGACTATGACACTATATAAACTCTAGGAACTGATGAAAAGCGAAAAATAAAAAAAATAACTATTTTTAGTCTAATTTCTAACAAACCGGTAATTAAATACTAAAACTGAATATAAATCAATTTAAAATTATAACCACTCTAAAAATCAAAATCTAAACTATCTAAAATTACCTAGACACTTCTAAAAGACTATACTTTGGGGGGAGGGGTCGATTAAAATTATATTGAAGCTAATAAAAATAGAACAAAAATTAACAAACTAATCAAATTAACTCTAAGCAAAAAATAATGATCAAAAGTTGTCAAATTTATGAAGGATACTTAGTATAATCTCAATCCACCATGCAAATTAATATTTATCATCAACACACAAGTTAATTTCATTTATGAGTTAAACTGTAGAAGATATCGACCAGCGGTTCTTCCTCGTTTTTCCTTAGATTCTAGTTTACTTAGGTCCAACCCTAATATAAACGCTAGTAATTTGATAATCTTTACATCAACACAAAAATTTAACCAAATTAGAGCATTAACAATTAGAAAAACATCATTTAGCACGTTGTAACTAATTTACCCGCAAATCGATTTAACAAAGATCTAAAGCGACTACCCAATTAAAAGAGATGGGTTTGAGCCATCCATGATTAATTAGGGTGATACCTAAGCCTAAAAGACTATAACTTTTACGCATTATAGTCTTCTAAACTATCAATCGAAATTGTTTTTAATCAACTAGCATGCATTCTAATCGATTTAACACAAATTTCATAAACGATAAATGCTAATCGCTAAAGAATCATGAATATAAATCAACTAGACAATAAAGTATGAAACTTGTTTCAAAATAATTGATTTAGCATGGTTTCAAATAGATTATACTAAGCACAACAAAATTACTCACTCATATTTGGAATTAAATTACACAATTTACCCAAATACTCCATGTTTAATAACTAAGCTTATAAAATAAAAGAGAAAAAAAACAACATTACTTGATAATGGTGTGAGAGCCGTTGATGTTGATGATGAACGATGATGATGCGTGACGGTGATTATGATATTTAGGGGGATGATGATGATATTAAGTGAGAAGGGGAAGGGTTTGAGATGATGAAGTGGAGTGACGTGAGAGATGAGTAAAGAAGACGCAGAAAATGCAAAATAATTATGGGCAAGAAACCTTAGGTAATTCGTCTCGGTCCCCCTCCTTTTTCACCATGCATAGTCACGATATATATATATTACAAGAGGCAGAAGATGTGTTTGCTAATCATACTATCCCTAGTCCTTGGCGGCTAAGCGAGACATGACTTTGGCAACTTACAGTTCTAGCACCAATAGAGTACTATAATATTGATAAAAATATCCACACAATATTTCTCGACATATTTTCGATCCTATCAGAAGAAGAGGTAGGTTTATAGTGTTATTTTATTAGGTTTTCTTCTTTGGACTCCTTCTCTTCCAAGTGTTCTAATTTTTCTTCAATTAGGAGCAGTAAGCTTATGGTCCAAGCCCAAATAAATCCTTATGAAAATAATATTTTTATAATTCATTATTTTGGACCGTCTTGATAACTTAGCATGTAAAATCCGAACTTCGACTACTCGTCTTGTCCTCTTCATTAAAACAATGCCTAAACTGAAGAATATATGAAAATAACATAAATTAGATGCAATAATGTGTAAAATATAATCAAAATAATTAATAAAACGATGCATGATTAATGGCTTAACAAATTCCCCCACACTTAGACTTTGGACGTCCTCATGCAAAGAAATCTTAGAATCGACCTGAAGTTGACATCCTTTCTTTTGTTATAAAATCATGATTACTTATGATGTTCATATTAGGTCCGGGCTTGCTTAAGAAAAACACTGTTATTGAATTAAATAGTTTTTCCTTCAATAAGTGAATGCCTGCTAAACATCCAACTATCCTTAGAGAGTTTATTTATCCACCTCACTACACTTCTATAATGATATAACAAGATCAATAATTATTCATATCTTTTTGATTATGTATACACCGATCAAGAGGTCTAAAAATTTATGACAGAAAAATTAAGGTACGGTATGGCTATGGAGACAATTGAAGTAGGTAGAACAACTCATTAAATTTATTTTAAACTTGCCTTGTATTTATTTTTCTCTTCTTCTCTCGTCAAACTCCACTTGCGCACATATTCGACACCCATATAGGGTCTTAGAAATTAAACACTCCCTATCTCACACTCACCCGAATAGAGGTGCTAGAGCAAACACTTCATTCTCATCTTATTCTTTCTTTATTTTATTGGCTCACTAGTATGGGAAACAAGCTTTCCAGTTGCAGTATTGTCTCAAAGGGTAACACCTAGTAGCGCATGCCACAAAGGGGCACTTGTCATTCCCAACTTTGACTCTATGAAAAATACACAAGTAAAATCACAATTTTAATGAATTATTCAGCTAATTCAATAGTCTAGGGGATGGGCCAGGTCATTTTATTGCCTCTAAATTGGATATATTATACGACTAAATAAGATGGATAATCAAGAGAGTTACTCATTAAAAAGATGTATGAGGATCAACTCAAACTTCTCTAAAGGATAACTATCATGCTTAGAAGTCTTCACTTATAAAAGAATAAACTACAAAATAGCTAATAAAACAAAACTTTTTCTAAACAAGCAAGCCTAGCATAAACTCATATCATGCATTATTTATAAACAAAGAATTTTTTTTTGTTTTTTCGATTCTCTACTCTTTTTTTTTTCAAGAATAAAAACTGCAGGAATTAAATGCAGGATGCACCCCCCCCACTTACTTCATGCATAGTCCCTAATGCATGCAAAAAGATAGAAATAATGAAAACAAAAGCAAAAGTAAATAGGAACTTCCCTAAAAACGTTTGGGTTGCCTCCCAACCAACGCCTTTGTTTACAGTTGTTGGCTCGACTTCATGAAGCTCATGGGTCTTTAAGTCGGATCTCTTCTATTAAACATACATGATCTCCTTCATAGAAATACTTTAACTTGTGACCATTAACTTTGAAAATCCTGTTAGCAACAAAGGATTTAATCTCCACAGCCCCATGGCGATAAGTCTTTACTATCATAAAGGGTCCTAACCAGCTAAAGTTTAACTTACCCGGAAAAAGTCTCAGTTTAGAATTGAATAATAGCACTTTCTTACCTACCTAAAATTCTTTCCTAATAATTTTGGCATCGTGAAAGGCTTTGGCCTTACCCTTGTAGATGACTGAATTGTCATAGGCTTCTAAGCGTATCTCTTCTAGTTCTTGCAATTGCAATTTACACTCTTTCCCTACTAACTCATAATCAAGATTGCATTGTTTCACAGCCTAATATGATTTATGCTTGGGAGGTGACACGACTTTCCAAAGACTATTCTGTAGGGTGGCATACCAATTGGAGTCTTGTATGCAGTCCTATAAGCCCAAAGAGCCTCATCTAACCTAAGACTCCAATCCTTCTTATCTAGCTTAACTACCTTTTCAAGGATACCCTTTATCTCTTTATTAAAAATTTCAACTTGGCCATTAGTTTGGGGATGATAACTAGTAGATACCTTATGAGTTATATAATATTTAGCTAATAAGGCACCTAGAGTTCTGTTACAAAAATGAGTCCCCCTATCACTGATGATCGCTCTTGGCACTCCATATCTATGCAAAATTAGAGATTTAACATGTTTCAGCACAGTTTTAGTATCATCAGTCCTAGTTCCCATAACTTCTACCCATTTGGATACATAATCAACAATCACAAGAATATAGGTATATCCAAAGAAGGGGGAAAGGGTCCCATGAAATCAATGCCCCATATATCAAAAATTTCACAAACATACATATTATACAAAGGCATTTGATTCCTCCTTGATAAGTTTCCAGTCTTTTGGCACACTTCACATCTTTTACACAATTCATAAGTATCACTAGAAATAGTGCGCCAATAAAAACCACACTCAAGCACTTTATGTAATGTTCTTTTAGGTCCAAAGTGTCCTCTACTTTTTGAAGAATGACAGAAGGTTAGAATAGAATGAATTTCACTATCATCTACACATCGCCTTATAATCTGGTCACCACAAAAACTTCCATAAATATGGCTCATCCCAAACATAATATTTGGATTGAGCTCTTATTTTCTCTTTTTCAGCTCTAGTCAACTCAATGGGAAAAGTTTTGGTGACTATATAGTTTACAATATCAGCATGCCAAGGCAATCTACTAGTCATAGCATACAGAGTCTCATCAGGAAAACAATCAGTAAAAGGGCTACCACTCTCCCCTATTTCTAATCTACTCAGATGGTCAGCAACTAAATTCTTAGTTCTAGGCTTATCTCCAATTCCAATTTGAAATTCTTACAACAATGACATCCATCTAATTAACCTGGGCTTAGAATCTTTCTTTTCCAATAAGTGTTTGAGAGCAGAATGATTAGAATAAACTGTGAATTTAATACCCAACAAATAAGAATGGAATTTTTCAAGCGCAAAAACAACAACATACATCTCCTTTTCTGTAGTAGTGCAATTACACTGTGCAGTATCAAGAGTTCTAGAAGCATAGTAAATTACATGAGGTACCTTCCCAACTCTTTAACCTAGAACTGCCCCTACTGCCTTATCACTAGCATCACACATTAACTCAAAAGGTAAGGGCCAGTTTGGGGGTTGCACAATAGGAGGAGAAGTCAATGTTAACTTCAACTGATCAAAAGCCCTCATACAATCATCATTAAAATCAAAAGAGATATCTTTTGCAAGCAAGGCACAAAAAGCAGAAGCAATCTTAGAAAAATCTTTGATGAACCTCCTATAGAACCCTACATGTCCTAAGAATGATCTCACATCTTTGACACACTTTGGATAGGGTAGAGACTGGATGATGTCAACTTTAGCTCTATCTACCTCTAATCCCCTCGAGGACGCTACATGTCCCAGCACTACTCCATGCTCCACCATGAAATGGAACTTTTCAAAATTCAAGACCTAATTGGTTTTAATGCAACGTTTAAGCACAAGAGTAAGATGATGCAAGCACTTATCAAATGAATCACCATGGACAGTAAAATCATCTATAAAAACCTTCATAATCTTGGTGATCAAATTAGAAAAGATACTCATCATATATCTTTGAAAGGTAGCAGGTGCATTACCTAAACCAAAAGGCATACGTCTAAAAGCGTAAGTGCCAAAAGGACAAGTAAAGGTAGTCTTCTCCTAATCCGCAGGAGCTATAGGGACCTAAATATAACCCGAATAGCCATCCAAAAAGCAATAATGTGACCTCCCAGCTAATCTCTCTAACATTTGGTCCGTGAAAGGCAATGGGAAATGGTCTTTCTTACTGGCTGGCCTTGTTAAGCTTTCTGTAGTCAATACACACTCTCCAACCACTCTGGACTCTAGTAGGTATAAACACTCCTTCATTGTTTTGCACTACTGTTGTCCCCCCTTTTTAGGAACCACATGAATAGGACTAACCCACTCAGAGTCAGCAATGGGGTAGATCATCCCAGCATCTAACCACTTAAGAATCTCTTTTTGGACTACCTCCATCATAGGTGGATTAAGTCTCCTCTGAGGGTCCCTCTTAGGCTTAGCATCTTTTTCTAAGGTAATAGTATGTGAGCACAAGGTAGGGCTAAGGCTTTTGTGGTCTGCTAAAGTCCACCCTACAGCTTTGCTATGCTCTCTAAGCACTTTAATAAGTTTTTCTTCCTGATCCAAGGTGAGTGCACTAGAGATAATTACAGGCAAAGTCTCATTGTCCCCTAAATAAGCATATTTCAAATTTTGAGGTAAAGGTTTCAATTCAAGTTTAGGGGGTGAGACACTTGAGGGAAGTAACTTAGCATGCTTTTCAGGCAGTTCAAGTTTGTTAGGCTCATTATGCTCTTGCAAGTGAAACAAGGCCTTTATCATATCATCTACGTTATCATTCACTTCATATGGCACTTTTTGAGACTCAGTATGATCAAGACTATTAGTAAGCACAGTAAACAGCTCATCCTCATGGGACAAGTCATAGACATCTTAAGATAACTCATCAAAAATATCAAGTGCATATAGGTAGTTAACATCAGAAGGAAATCTCATAGTATCAAAAATATTGCACTTAATAACCTCACCATTAAATTCCATGGTTAGTGCCCCTTCGTGCACGTCAATTTTAGTCCTAGAAGTTTTCAAAAAGGGCATGCCAAGCAAGATGGGAACATCATGACATGTTTCACCCGTGTTCATTACATAAAAGTCAGCAGGAAACACTAGTTCATTCACTTGAACTAAAACATCATCTAACACTCCATCAGGATAAGTGTTGCTCTTATCAGCTAATTGAATCACTATGCCAGTTTTCTTTAGTTCGTCTAGGTTCAGTTTGTCATAAACAGACCTAGGCATAACATTAATAGAGGCACCTAAATCAAGCACAACTCTCTCAAAGCAAAGGTTTCCTATTTTACAAGGAACAGAGAACACACCAGGGTCTTTACACTTAGGGGGAAGTTTTCTTTGAGAAACAACAGACACATTTTCCCCGACACTTATCTTCTCATCACCAATGAGCTTCCTCTTGGTAGTGCATAATTCTTTTAAGAACTTAGCATAACGAGGCACCTGTTTAATGGCATCAAGGAGGGGTATATTAATTTCTACCTTCCTAAAAGTCTTTAAAATCTATTGGTTAGCCTCATTTACCTTAGACGCAGGGTTTCTAAATCTACTAGAGAAAGGTGGGATTGGATTGTAAGATTCTCTTTTCTTTTCTCCTAATTCCTTAGTAGTTTGATTAGACTCTATATCTAATTCTGGTTCATTCCCTTGCACTTCTAATTCAGGTTCCACTTCTCTCTTCTTCATAGGTTCCTTTAAGTCTTTCCCACTTCTAAGTTTCATGGCACTAACATTCTCCTTGGGGTTTGGGTAAGGTTGAGATGGCAACCTATTTCGCAATTGAGCCTGCAAGTTGCTAACTATGGTATCAGTCACTATTTGTCTCTCTTGGACTTGCTTAAGGGTGGTTTCCATACTCTGGAAGCTATCATCCATTTTCTTAAGGACTTGTTCTAGGAGGAAATTGGACCTATCTTGACTAGAAGGTTGACGAGAGGGTTGACCAAAACCAGGTGGATTAGGCTTAGGGCCATACCTAAGGTTAGGGTGGTCTCTCCATCCTTCATTATAAGTATTCGAATAGGAATCATACCTCCTTTGATTTTGGTTAGAGTAAAGAGCATTAACATTACCTTCTTGTAGAGTAGGACATGCATCAGTAATATGCCCCTCTAGACAACAAATACCACATATTACGTCTTTTTGAATACCCCCAGTAACAATCTTATTTAGCATAACAGTAATGTGAGATAGTTGATTCTCTAACGACGAACTAGAACCTATCTCATTTACCCTTTTAACTTGTGAGTCCCTTGCACCAAACAGTTGGGTGTTTTGGGGCATTAAATTAAATAGATTTCTAGCATCAGCTGGGGTTTTATTAACCAGAGCCCCCCACTAGCAGCATCAACCATATTAAGGCCCATAGGAAGTAAACCCTCTTAAAAATATTGAATCAATAGTTGTTCAGTTATTTGATGTTGAGGACAACTAGCACATAACTTATTAAATCTTTCCCAATACTCACAAAAGGTTCCCCCATTCTTTTGTTTGATTCCACATATTTCTTTCCTAATAGATCCAATACGGGATGCAGGAAAAAACTTTTCTAAAAATGATTTATGCAATGCAGTCCATGTAGAAAAAGATCCAGCAGGCATATAATATAACCAGTCCCTAGCATTACCAAGCAAAGAAAAAGGAAAGGCCCTTAGTCTAATTTGGTCCTCAGGAATTCCTTCAAGCACCATAGCAGAGCAGGTAATAAGGAATTCACTAATGTGTCTATAGGGGTCCTCTCCAGCCAATCTATGAAACTTAGGTAATAAATTAATAAATCCTGAGTTTAATTTCAAAGGCTTATCTAAAACAGCATAAGTAATGGACATCGGTTGGGTTTCTAAGTTAGGAGTAGCAAGTTCTCGAAGAGTAGACATGCTTACCTCTTTAATCCTAAAACTTACTGGGTTAGGCTGACTCTCTTTGATTTCAGCTTTCAATGATTGATCCTTGACCTCCCCAATGTCCTTACCACTCCTTAATTTCATGAACTACCAGAAGTCCTACAAAAATAAAATACTAAAGTTAAAACAAAGCAATGAAAGGAGTAAAATTAAATAGAAGTAAACTAGCAATTTAATTTTCTTTCCTTGATAACGGCGCTAAAATTTGTAAAGATCATATTATGGAAATAAAATAGTAAAAAGATTCCCTAAATAATTTAGAAAAATAAAAACAGAATAGTAACTGAAATTCTAATTAAAAATCAAAACAGCAAATAATAATCAGGAAAAAAATATTAAAAATTACAAACTGTAACCTAAAATATTATTCTTAAAGTATATCAACTTATAATTCCTCAAATGTATCCAAAAAATTTCAGAAAAATCAAATCAGAAAATTACCACAGAATATCAATGCAGAATATTAAATTTGAAATAAGAAATAAAATAATCTGCATAAATATAAATACAAAAATAATTAATAAAATTACCCTAATTCTAGGACACAGTTTTATGGACTTAAAAATACCTAATAAACGTGAATTAATAATTAAAATCGAAATTTTCAGAATTAATAACCTAAAAACCTGCACATATCAATTTGACAACATAGTTCTGAAAAAATAATCAAATAACTTCCAAAAATTACGAAATTAAATATGGGCAGACTATGACGCTATATAAACTCTAGGAACTGATAAAAATAGAAAAATAAAAAAAACTATTTTTAGTCTAATTCCTAACAAACCGGTAATTAAATACTAAAACTGAATATAAATCAATTTAAAATTATAACCACTCTAAAAATCAAAATCTAAACTATCTAAAATTACCTAGACACTCCTAAAAGACTATACTTTTGGGGGGGTCAAGTGAAATTATATTGAAGCTAACAAAAATAGAACAAAAATTAACAAAATAATCAAATTAACTCTATGCAACAAATAATGATCAAAAGTTGTCAAATTTATGAAGGATACTTAGTATAATCTCAATCCACCATGCAAATTAATATTTATCATCAACACACAAGTTAATTTCATTCATGAGTTAAACTGTAGAAGATATCCACCAGTGGTTCTTCCCCTTTTTTCCTTAGATTCTAGTTTACTTAGGTCCAACCCTAATATAAACCCTACTAATTTGATAATCTTTACACCAGCGCAAAAATTTAACCAAACTAGAGCATTAAGAATCAGAAAACATCATTTAACACTCTATAACCAATTTACCAGCAAATCGATTTAACAAAGATCTGAAGCAATTACCTAATTAAAACAGATGGGTTTGAGCCATCCATGATTAATCAGGGTGGTACCTAAGCCTAAAAGACTATAACTTTTATGCATTATAGTCTTCTAAACTATCAATTGAAATTCTATTTAATCAACTAGCATGCATTCTAATCGATTTAACACAAATTTCATAAACGATAAATGCTAATTGCTAAAGAATCATGAATATAAATCAATTAGACAGTAAAGCATGAAACTTGTTTCAAAATAATTAATTTAGCATGGTTTCAAATAGATTATACTAAGCACAACAAAATTACTCACTCATATTTGGAATTAAATTACACAATTTACCCAAATACTCCATGTTTAATGACTAAACTTATAAAATAAAAGGGAAAAAAAACAATATTACTTGATAATGGTGTGAGAGTCGTTGATGTTGATGATGAACGATGATGATGCGTGACGGTGATTATGATATTTAGGGGGACGATGATGATATTAAGTGAGAAGGGGAAGGGTGTGAGACGATGAAGTGGAGTGATGTGAGAGATGAGTAGACAAGATGCAGAAAAGGCAAAATAATTATGGGCAAGAAACCTTAGGTAATTCATCTCGGTCCCCCTCCTTCTTTTTCACCACGCATAGTCACGATATATATATTACAAGAGGAAGAAGATGTGTCTGCTAATCATACTATCCCTAGTCCTTGGCGGCTAAGCAAGACATGACTTTGGCAACTTACAATTCTAGCACCAATAGAGTACTATAATATCGATAAAAATATCCACACAATATTTCTTGACATATTTTCGATCCTATCAGAATAAGAGGTAGGTTTATAGTGTTATTTTATTAGGTTTTCTTCTTTGGACTCCTTCTCTTTCAAGTGTTCTAATTTTTCTTCAATTAGGAACAGTAAGCTTATGGTCCAAGCCCAAATAAATCCTTATGAAAATAATATTTTTCATTATTCATTATTTTGGACCGTCTTGATAACTTAGCATGTAAAATCCGAACTTCGACGACTCGTCTTCTCCTTTTCATTAAAACAATGCCTAACCTGAAAAATATATGAAAATAACGTAAATTAGATGCAATAATGTGTAAAATATAATCAAAATAATTAATAAAACGATGCATGATTAATGGTTTAACAGACCTACACCTTCGTCAGGGTCTTCTAGGGTCTCCCACTACCGGGATTTAATCCCTAGGCTAGGGATTCCCTTGTTCTAGCAAGTTCATTCCCATCTTACATATCTCCCCAAGCACGTTATCTTAGCCAATTTAAAGTGTATGCTTATAGCGACTAATAAGTATGTTGTCCCTTGCAGCGAAATCAATTATCATACAACACACTCCTTTTTGAAATTCTTTTGAGCCTTAAAATTGCATTCTTATAGTTAAAAATAGGTCGTCATTCGCTAATAGTTATGGATACCTTTATTTTTAACCACGAAAAACATTCTTTTTCAAAATTTCAACCTCACACACATGATAAAGTTTAATGACATGAAAGGGAGGGGTTCACACGTAACGCATTTAAGTACTTCATAATTCAACTTGGCAAAATAAGCCACACATGGCTTCGCAATCCAGACGATTGCGTTCAATCACAACTCAGACTCCCTTCTCACAGAACACCGGCCACAAAGAACCTCAAAAACTCTTATTAGTTCAACCTCTTGCCATCCAACTACTGACTCGGTTTCAATTTCAAAACCATAATATGTCATCATAAAAGTCAAAAGAAATGTGTAATGGCGACATATAGACTTACCAAGCAAATAGCATCCATCCAGCGGCACATTACGACATATAAAAACATATATAGTTCATTAACTTAAGTAAGGCCCTTAGCAGCCCATAATGAACAAGGCATGAAACTAACTTGCATTCATAACTCACAATTAACTAATAAGCATGCCCATTCTATGTCATTTTCAAAAACAAATCTAGTTCACATTAAGGCTTTCGAGTCTATTTTAATTTAACCAAGGTTATTGGGTCTTTTCAAGGTCATTTCGAGCTTGAATTAACCAAATTAGCATGCGTCGATTTAAGGCATTCCTAGGTCATTTCAAAGGCCATTCTCAAACATGAATCAACTGATTTGGCATGCATCGATTCAAAGCATTCTTAGGTCATTTCAAAGGTCATTTCAAAATACCCAATTTGCTAATCATATAATCCCTGAACTCTGCTTGCTCTATGAATACCTCAACCACCTAGTTAGCAACCTAGGGTATAACGTTCACATGCGAGCTTCTAAATAAATTTTAGGCACACCAAAACTGAACTAAAAGTAGGTTCTAGCATAATTTCGCTTGTTTCAAAATTCTCCAAATTAATCGATCAGTAGACTACGCTTCAACTCAACGTGCAAGAATCCCAAAATTAGCATCATCACTATAATTACATAATTTTCGTTCTAAATTCTCCAAATACTAATTAGTAACTCAGAGTCAGACATGCATAAACTAAATTCAGTAAAATTTGTTGGAAATTAGTAATAATTTAGGAGGCGAGAAACACCCACCTCGACTCTAAGCTAAGGACCCAACTCCTGGGCTAATTGGACTGATTTGAAGTTGAATCTTGGGTCTCGTAACCTCGTCCTCATTGCTGCCCAGGCGTCGGGACCGCTATTGTTCGCATGCCTTTCCTTTCTCGCTTGGTCCTAGCCCTTGGCCGCCCACACCAGGTCAGACCACCTCGGTGGTGGGTGTGGTGCTGGTGTTGGGCTTACAAAACGCTAATCCCGATGCCTTGGTTCGTGTGGCCCTTAGTGGTCGCCAAACCCAGGTGTAGACTTGCGGCTTCGTGATGGCTCATGTTCACCGCCAGTGGTCGCCTTGCGCCACGTTTGTCGTCGTCTTCTCTTCTCTTCCTCCTCCCGTTCCTCCTTCTCGCTTGATCTCTCTCTCTCTCTCTCTCTCTCTCTCTATTCGCGGTGGCTGTGTCTGGCTAGTGGAGGAGACACAGGGCTTGCGCGTGCACCGGGGTGGCGCCGCCACTGCCGTCGCCCCATCTCTCTCTTTGTCTCCCTTTCTCTCTCTCTTTTGTGGCGTGGGTCACTGGGGAGGGTCGCGAGGAACCAACAGAAACCCTCCCTGAATACATGAGGAAGAAGAAGGGGGTTTCAACCCCCTTTTTTGTCATTATTCTTTTTTCCCCTTTTTTTGTTTCACAAGCTTGCTCAAATTCACACTGCTAGTCCAATTTGTATCCCGCACTTTGAATCCAAATTGATAATCCTACCCTTCATCGATTATTCGCGTCCAAATATGTCTCGGTTTGATTTAGTAAACCTCGAACTAATTATGAGGTTAACAAGCTAATCGTACGCGGGATTCTACTCGACTTAGTGCCCGACAATAATCCTTACAAAGTCTTTAGTAAAAATCATCGAAAAATTTTCAAGACTAATAATAATAGTAATAGCAACGATAACATTCTTCTCGATAAAATTATCATTCATACAAGCACATCGATAATAATTTAACTCATATAGTTACTAAAATACGATTTTATAACGTCAAAAGGCAAGACAGTCAGTGTAACTTGAAAATAAGGAACGCGGGTGTTATAGATTAGTTGTTGTCTCTAAATTTCCGATGCTAATAGCGAGTTTTCTTGTAGTGATCTACTGATGATCTTTTGGCTGCCCTCAATGCCCTTGCTTCGGGCTCCAAAACTTTGCCTTGTATTCCATTTCCACTGGCTCATACTGCTACATTACAATGAAGTAGTGACCTTTAACCCCTTGACCTATTTGGAAATGATATTTAAAACTCTAAGCTATTGATAATAAGCTTCACCATAATCTTGTTACTCAGTGTGGTACTTTATCTGATAGAACCTTGACTACTTGGGCAAAAGCTATTTGGCACTATTTCCATTAGTGTTGGTCAAGTGCCACTGAAACGAACTCAGAATTCCTAAAATACCCTTATAAAATTGGATTTAAACCAAAGTATCCATGTGTTTACCCCCTCTCTCTCTTCCTTCCTCTTCCATCTATTGTGATTGTGTTATTCCTCTCTTCGAGTCATCATCCACCATCGCTACATAAAGATAAGTTTAATTTTCAAACTAGCCACCATTTCCTTGATATTTTAAATTTAAGCTAAAATATCCATGTGAAGTAAAATATGGGGTTTGTGCGTTCTTTTGGTTGATTTCAGACAGAGGGAGGCATAGATGGATCTTCAAAGCATGGTTTTTGTGGGCCTCCAGCTTTACAAAAGATTCATTGTCTAAAACATCGAGGCTGAGTCATGTGGAGTACCTTGTATCTTGGTCTGAGAAGAACTTCTTGAGGCTATGTTATGGTTGCTTGAACTGTGGGTGTTTCTGCATTAGGTGGAGGAAGACGAAGACAATGGATGCAGCAAGGGTTCAGAACATAGGGAATTTCTATTAGAAGAGGAAGGCCATGGACATATGTTGAAGGAAACTGTGGAGAGGAAGTAATAATAGAGTTGAAGGACAAGATGACAAGCTTGGAAAATGCTATTAAAAAAGTGAGGATGGCGATGAAAGGGATGTTGGGCAAGAACTTTGATGCATCAAGGATCATTGTGGTGCTTTGTTTGGCATTTTTATGGTAGGTATCATAGTGGTGGCTTTGAAAAGTTGCAGAAACAAAGGCTAGGGAGTATGTAATAGTTGTGCCTATTTTTTGATTACTAATTAGATGAAAGCAAGACATGTATTTAATGAATGGATGAGTGGACATTTATGAATTGTGATATAGTGCCACAAGTAACGTAATTGAGCATGTTTATCAATGATAGTGAAGGTTTATTTTCCCTTTAGAAAAGCTTAAAATAAGCTAAGAAATACATCATTTTCCTACACTGGATTAGCAAAATTATGATACAATGTTGTCTATAAAGAAGCCAGTCTACAAGGCTTACATACGTAAGCTAAGGGTTGTATACATAAGCTAAGTCTTCCTTACATAAGTGAAGTTCTTGTCCAAGTTTTCATCTCAATAAAAAAGAAAGTCTAAGATGTCAAATGTAATAAAAGCATGGCAACATAGTACTCCTTACCTAATCGTATTCAAAATTGAAAATATGAAACATAGATATCATGGCATTATCCAAAAAACAAACCCTAACATGTATCAAAGTGACGCTTGGTTCCCTTGCTTCTCTACTTCTCTAAAGATTCTATAATGGCAGGTGAAGCGGCTTTGGCTTGTCTTATTTTAGTGATTGGTGCTTATTTAGGTTGAGAAGTTCCATTCTCCCACCAAGCTGGGAGCTTGATGCTTAAGCTGGATTAGTCTAGATTTGAGAGAAGGTAGGTGGAGTTAGCTAAATCTATAAGGAAGCAAGTAGAGTTAGCTGGATCTATGAGGAAGCAGGTGCAGTTGTCTAGATATCTTATGTTCGCTATAATTGAGGTTGAGAGCTTAACTCTCCATGTTCAAAAGTAGTGTAATAACTATAGGCAGGTTCAGGATTGAAGATGAAGTGAACCTTCTTGCCTTTACTTTTGTTTTTCTTAGTCTTCTATTAGGGGTTTTTGAAGGATCCTTCCTTACTGCCTAGTAGCTCATTTTGTTTCTTCTAAGGACACCTAGCAAAGTCATGGCTAAGACCTTTTAAATATCTATATCTCATGTTGTTGCATCTCTTTCTTCTTTGTTTACCTTATTTGCACCCCCTTTTTTCTATCCTAAGGGATCTGCTGCTTTTCTTTTGCCCTTATAGGACGCTAATAAGGAAATATGTTTCATTTTAAGCTAGAAAGCAAGGTCTCTTGTATGGTGAATATTGAAGCTATAAACTTTCTTATATTTTTTAATGGTGAAGCGCTCATGACCGTAGTCTCCCACATTTTGATTCATTAACTTGATACACCTTACAACATGTTTATAAGAGGTGCTAGATATTTGGCACCTCTTTTAGTCACATGTCTTCTCGTTTTGGTTGACTATGAACTTAGTTCTTCCGTTAACACATTTCAACAAGGAATCCCCATAGAACCTTATTAATATTCTCTAACTTCCTTTCTCCAAATCAAGTAGTAGGGCCTGGACATTTGGTATAATCTTTCCCTTCCACTTTGATTTTTTTGCCCCCTCTTTTCCACAATCCACTCTATCCATTTTTTATAAATTTCTTCCCACAAGAAAAAAATAGGTTTCTATATGAAGAAGTCGATCACATTAGTGACTAACTCCACATCATTTGTTGTGTTTCCATTGAAGGATCAAATTTATGACTACACCATTATTCCTATGGCTCATCAAGTAACTATACACAAACTTTTGGGTTTTCCTTTTGTATTCTCTCCATGTTCTTGTTGTATACATTGTATGCACTACAAGCTTTGCTGGCCAACAACTTCAAATTGAGTCCATGGTACAACCTTTTGGAATTTCTTATGAAGTGAACTACATAAGTCCCTTCTTTCAGACCATGGGAGCACATGTTGTATGGTAACAATGATGCCCTGCAAATGTCAAAAGTGGATAGATAGAAGTTCAAAAAATGAGGACGTATACATGCTAATATTCACTAAGACAGTTGAAGCAGATAGAAGTTAAGGTATATTACTTTGCCTCTATTAGCAACAAATGTGCCAGTACCAAATCATCTCCAATAACTACTGTTAAGCTGTTGAGAAAGTAGCACCAACTATCTTTGCTCTCTTGATCAACAATGCCATATGCAATATCAACATGTTGTCTGCTCCTATAAAGACCAACAGTTGTGAGCAGAATGCCTTTCTAGGGACAATGTAGGTGACATCAATCAACTCCTATAAACTTTCTACACCCAACTAAACAGTTGCTTGCATCCACTAAGGCATATTAACATCTCTTAATCATAATAGTTTCCTCCTAGTTAATGGTTAACCCTATTTGACATAACACAAGTTTCATTGATTGGCATCCATGACCATTTCTGTATACCTTGCAAGGTATCGATAACCATATTGATGCTTTCCCTTAACCTCGTGCAGGATTATTTTTCTTGGCCTTTCTAAGGATGTGGTATAGTCTCAACAACCTATATTTTTCCATTAATAACTTTTCCATATTCTTAAATTTCATCCCTTTGTTTGCTTTAACATCCTCAAACAATGCTCTTACAATGCAAGAGGCAGATGCAACAGGGTTATTCTGAATCCTCTAACCGTGGTGCTTGCCTTTTATAACCTTCACGTGGCACGTAACCCCATCCTATAGAAGTGATCCATGTATCCAAAATCACAACCTTTAGCCTTGTATATGGTAGTGTACCTGTCTCTCTTATTTTTAATACATTTCCGTACTCTCCCTTCTTGCACCTGATAATCCCTTATTGTGTCCACAAAGTTTTTCTTATCATCGAAATGTCCCATTATCTAGTTTGAATTTCACCATTAGGTTTTGCCTCCCACCATTGCCCTCCCTCATAAATTCTATTAGCTGGATCAATGAACACATTGTTGTCATCATCAGACACTTCATCATCATCAACTAATGAAGCCCCACTGTCACTATCACCATCTAAATTATCAGACCCATCCTCACCATCATGGACATCTATTTCACTATCCTACTCACAACCTTCTGATCTACCCTCATCTATCATAGTAACTTTCCCCTTATTAACATGTGATGTGTTATTTTGTTGGGTGAATATAATACTTTGTTTTGTGTCAGTTGGAACATGAAGTAGAAGGTCTAGAGGGGAAGAATCTTTCACTGAAGTTTTATTGGTATTTTTAGGACATAAATTAATTAAATTTGCCTTGAGTTGTGAAGGAGTAACCTCATATGTCATTTTCGTCAATGGCTCATCAATAGATGCCACAATCTTATCCCAAAATGCATCCTTAACATCATCAAGTATGACATCATTTGCTTGTGTGTTATCCTTCTCAATCCTCCCTCTAACAATACCACCAGTGTTTTGTGATTGTAACTCCTCGACCCTCCCCAAGTCGTAGGCAGTTACTGGGAACGACTTCAAGGATCGTCAACTAGCCCCACAAATCACCACAAGCCTTTTCGGCGTGCTTCGTCCTCACTCACGCGCTGCCTGGAAAACTACCCAGAAGATCATCCATTATAAGATTTCTCCACAGCTAAGCATTCTCCACAGTAAGCATGCTTAGTGATGGAGCTCTTAAGAGTGGGTTTCCTGAAAGGAAAGGTACACCATTGGTGATATAAGTAGTCACTTTATATTGTTTTAAGCCACACTGCGGGTGTTACAAGCACCCCGATTTGAAGTGCACAACATCCTCTTTGTGCTTCACTAACTGATTGACTTATGCACGCTCTTGACTAGCACTCCATCCTAGGGGTGTGCAAAACCAGTTAATAGGAGTTTCGGTTAACAGAAAATTGGTTAACCATTTTTTTGGTTCAAAAAAATTCTGAACCATAACCGAATCAAAAAATTTTACTTAATCGTTTTTCAGCTAACCGAAAATTTCAGTTGATCTAATACCGAACCGAAAAAGTCGGTTAACCAGTTTTTCGATTCAGTTAATCGACTTTCCGGTTCGGTTACTGGTCAACCATTCATAAATAATAAAAAAACGTACGCTTTCTTAACTAATTTTTTCATTTTTTATGTTTAAATTTTTTTTATAAAAATTAAACTTTGGTTACTATTTAAAAATAACAAAAAAGTGCACTTTCTAACCTAAATTTTTATTTTTTATGTATAATTGTTTAAAAAAACAAAATTATTTTCAATTCGCTTACCCACCGGTTAACTGAATTTTCAAATTATTCAAACGATAACTGAATTAAAAGTCAAATTTTTTTTCGATTTGGTTAATCGGTTTTTTGGTTTTTTTGGTTCGGGTTTTGATTTCGGGTTTTTTTGCACACCTCTATTCCATCCTAATATCTTTGCCGCATTAGCCCAGCACTCTCCCATCCTCTGGCATAGCTCATGGTTGCGGGTCAGTTGTCATACCATTTGTAACACCTCGACCCCTACCCAGGTAGAGACAGTTACCAGGAATAACTTTAACAATCATCAACTAGCCCCACAAACCACCACAATCCATTCTAGGCTGTTTCGTCCTCACTTACACGCTGCTTAGGAGCCTTCCCAGGAGATTACCTATCATAAAGTTTCTCCATAGCAGGCACACTTAAGTGTAAAGTTCTTAAACGTGGGCTCCTCAAAAAGGAATGTGCACATTTAGTGATATAAGTAGTCACATTAAATCTTTTAAAGCACTTATAGGGTGTTACAATCACCCCTACTTGATGTGCACAACGTCCTCATTGTATCTCATTAACCGACTGACTTACAAGTCCTCTTGACTAGCGGTCTATTCCAGTATCTTTACCTCACTAGTGACTACCCAAGGTTCTCCTATTCACTGGCGTAGCTCATGGTCATAGGTAAGCTCTGATACTATCTGTAACACCTCCTCCCTTCCCAGGTCGGGGACAGTTACCAAGAACGACTTTAGGGATCGTCAACTGGCTCCACAAATCGCCACAAGCCTTTCCGGCGTGCTTTATCCTTGCTAACACACTACCTGCGAAACTTTCGAAGAGGTCACCCATCATAAGATTTCTTCACAGCAAACACACTTAATTGTGGTGTTCTTAAGACTGGGCTTCACAAAAAGGAAGGTATGCAGTTGGTGATATAGGTAGTCACTTCATAGTCTTTTAAGCCACACTCAAGGTGTAATAGTGATCCATTGTCATGCTTCGTTCCTAGGTTTTCTATTATATTGTTTATGACAATGGCCATTTTCTTCTCCTCCATATAAAAAATAATTCCTTCTTCACCAACCTATCTCAAACGTGTATTCATAAATGCATCATCATTATTCACAGGCAATCTCGTCCTATAACTACGGTGAAGGTTCGTAGATAACGTAAAATACCTTGGCCTCTCAAACAGTGGCTTTTTCAAGAAGTTTTCTTGCATCCATCATCAAATCTATCATATCATACTCATCAAAGTCATTTAGTCTAACAACATCCCTAAATCCTTTGTAACGGAACATAACATTGAACTTTGGTGATATCTAGAACACAATTTCTAGAACTAGGAGACAACAAAGGAAAGAAAGGGGCATCAACTTCTTATTTCTCAAAATTTAAAAAAAAAAATTTAAGGAAAGCAATATACATCAATAATCAACACTTTTTGGCCTACACCGGCCTAATTAAGCACATTTACAAAGCATTTTCCTCAACAAAAAATTTGTTAGAATCATATATATCACGTAATGGACAAAGCATAAGGCAAAGCAGGAGTGTCAATTTCTTTAACTGAGGGTGAACGTAGTTTAACAAGTTGAATTTTGGTTGAAGCAACATGAGCATTGACAATGTCCAATATTACCTCCAATTTTCAAAAACAAAAACTTTGTCATATTTAAGATGCATCTTAATCTTTGAGCAGGCCACAAACCTTTGAACATACAATTTCCAAAGACATAAATTGATTCTTTGAACTCTATCTCAAAATATAATCAATTTAAGAGCAAGATTCATAAAAAGCCAAGGTCAAAATTAACGCCAACATTTACTTGGGTTCTTTGACACTTCATTCCTTCCCTACCTATTTTTTAAGCTTCCCTTGTATACTATCAAACACAAATTCCACAACCAATGCTCGCTGTTCTCAATAATATCACGTAATTAAACCTTCTCTTTGAATAGAAAATTTGAAGCCTCTTAGTTAAATTTGCATAAACCCTAGCTATGGCTTTTAAGTTCAAAGAGTACAGGAGAAATCATGGTTAGGTCTTTATCAATTTAGCTTTTAAAGAGCCAATAAGTCCTTCCTTGTACTTTATTATTTTCAGTTTTAGCGAGGGGAATTTTTGTCCCATTTTGTGCAAAATAAAGCATAAAAACATCAACGTCAATGTTCGATGCCCTACTAACTGATTTTGGCAGATAAATATTCTAATTATTTAAGTCAAAGTAGGTCAAATGCATTTTCATATAGTATGGGTTTTGATAAGTCATTTCCAAATAAATCGGGGGGTTAAAGCGCAAAACTCCTAAACTTAGAGCACCGACTTTACAACTCTACTTATTTTGCATAACTCACTTGTTATATTAACTGTTTCATGCCATCTCCACTGCTTTATGCTTACAACTCAAATGGGCAACAAAGAATCAGTCCTCTTTTCCATACATGGCAATTCGTTGGTTAAGGTTTGCATACTTGGCTCTTTACAACTATCTTCACTGATTTTGTTATTGAGGTGCCTTATTGAATTCCTATCAAATGTAGGATCAATCGCATTAATGCTTTCTCACTGATAGTTTTGCTATGGTCATGGAAGTCAAACAACAATTGACCCACATTAAGAAATTTGAATCCCAACCTATGGACACTACCTACTTGAAATTAAATAATTGCAAACTTTTTAGCTACGATTAATAATACTTCGAGTGATAAGGAGTTGGTTGAGTATATTTTATTTGAGTTGAATGATGCATATGGCACTTTTCACCATGTCGTTGCTTTCTTTGGGAGTAATATTACGTTTGACTAACTTGCGTTCTAAGCTAATTTCCTTTTAGCAATGCCTTCGTCACATGTGGGATGCAACGAGTGCGATTGCTTCACCCACCACTTTTGCTCCTTCACTATTGATGCTTCTTAAGCTAGATCTCACAATGACAAAAAACTCTTAGAACAATGATGGGTGAAAGAAGAAAAAGAATAATAATAATGGATGACATAATAATAATCGCAATCATTGAAGTAATGGACAGGGCCATAATCAAGGAGGGCACACCAACAATCACTACGGAAACAACAACAATGACAATAAGGCAAACTTCGACAATCTGGCATCAAACTCAGGATTTGCATCCAACCTATTAGGTATATCCAAGTCCCGTCAATGTGTTGCTTTATGTGCCTAAACCTTAGCGTCTAAATTGTCTTCATCTTTTGATGTTAATGAGTCTTTTCTAATTGTTTGTCAATTGTGCTTTCATCTAGGTCACAGTGCTCCACTTTGCCCTTGCTAGTTTTCTACATTGGCTTAGTCTAATGCCTCGAATATCCCTCTAAATGCTTTTATCACCATGTAATCAGGTGAAGGGAATGAAGCAAACAAGCATCCACAAGCCACCTCATCTCACATAACATTGTCTTAAGGTATTTTATGTTGTGAACTACCTGGCGTTGTTTCTGATTATGTGATTGTTGGTAATGAACACAAATTACCAATTACTCATGCTGGTTAAGTTCATATACCTATTGTGACCACAAATTTCAACTTTAAATCAAATTAAGACAAGAAAATATGGAAAACAAATTCAATTTTGTATTTATTATCAAACAATGGGTAGAATCTCGGTATATTTGTTACAAAAGAGCAAATATAACTCCTTTGATTCGATCTCTTGTTTGTAACTTATCGGAGGGTTGGAATAGCTTTAATCTCGATCAAGTGTATAAGTCAATATGTAGAGTAAATGACACATTTTGATGTACTTATTGGCTACTTCTAAAGACTCTTTTCCAAGAGAATTTTTCTATCCCCTGAATGAGGAGGTAGAGCTATATTTATTGCGAAGAGTCTCCCTTCTTCCTCTAGGGTTGGCTGATTAATAGTCTTATTGGATCGATAGACGGACCTGAGCTTGGACCGTGGACTTAAGACTCTGCTTAACTTGGTCACTTGGTAGTCCCTGGGCCGTTAACTTGAAAATATTATTGAGCCGTTTACCTGAGACATTATTTGTTGACTGGTAGTCATTTGGACCTAAATAATTAAATTAACTAATTGGACTAGCCAACATTAATCAACTTAAAGTATTTAGTGACATGGCACATATTTATGTTCTTTTTGTGTCTACAAATCGCCCCCTAGAGACTAGGTCATGCACATGATTTGGGTGTTTAAGCATGGCCGATGTCTCGACACTTTTTTTTTTGTTTTTTTGGGAGGACTCAAAAGAATGTTGACTTGGCAGTCGCCTATCGCCAAACGTGTTGACATCGTGAATTGTGTTCAGCAATCTTGTACGACTATACTTGTAGCACCATCAATTTAGTATGCGATAGACAACTTGTGTCAATGTTTGACTCATAAGGCCCAAAAAATCATCACTTGGCATTATTTGGAAACATGGATCAGCAACTTGACCCTTGGCATTATTTGGAAACACCGGTTAACACATGACATGATTCTTAATTAACAAACTTCACTTTCCAGTTTTCAATGCCCCAGAATTTAATTGTGCCTATTTTTGCCATCTGCTTAAACTTAGACGCCAAGCATATACATATCCTATATAAACAAATCTGTCATTGATGAATTGGGCACCACACACAAACCTTCTCCAGTAGCCTTGGTGTAGTTTTCCTTCGTCCCCCCTTTTTTTATTTCCTTAAGTTCTCAAAGCTTTGATCAGGTACAATACACATAAGTCTCTGATTTGTGCTACACATTTGCTTCATACAATGATCGCAATTTGAAATCATGATCTTGATATCACAAGACTAATGCTCCACTTTGGTACCATAAACCCCTCTTTTTTGCTACAATTGCGTCCTCAATAGATCAACACCGCTTTTTTTCAATGTTTGACTCATGATAATCAATGATCCTTGGGTTAATAGCAAACCCAACTCTTATAATTGATGTTCCATCGAGTAGTCTTTATTTCTATTATTATTACTATATCTTTTTTTGTCACCTACTTTGTAAATTGCTTACACCTTTTTTGGCACATTCACCGGGGCATGAATGTGTATGACTTGCTCGTATTACTACTTTCCATGGTCATCCAACTATTTGTATATCAAGACCTGCTGATAGTAAGGAAGCCGTTCTTGTAAACCTGCTGTTGGCCGAGGTGATCGGACTCAGCCCTTGAGCCTTGAGGAGAGAGCCCTCGCATATGACAGTAGGATACACACTTGAGGAGTCGCTATACCCAGGGGTGATTGGGCTTGGTCTTCTAGACTTTGAGAAGAGAGCCCTTGCATATGCCAGTGGGATGTATCACTTGAAGACTCACTGTTTGAGGGGGTGATCGGGTTCGGACTTCCAGACTTTGAGGAGAAAGCCCTTGCATGTGCTAGCGGGATGCAACACCTAAAGACTCGTTGTGCGAGTGGGCGATCGAACTCGATCTTCTAGACTTTGAGGAGAAAGCCCTCGCATATGCCAGCGGGATGTAGGTCTCGGGGACCAATTCAGGCTAACAAACCTGCAGAAGATTCCATGTCTTTAAAAATCTACTTCGCGCATTAACTTGCGAACTATTCCATTTTGTTGAAGAAGACAGTTTTCTTAATATTATATATTTTTTAATCTCCTTTCTTTTAAAACAAAGCTTTTTTTTACAGGTACCCATGATGGCACGCTTTAAGTAATATAAGCGACGGGACAAAGTTTATCTTTCTGTCATAGAAAAGGAAGACACCAAGGCAGAGCTTGGCAGTACATTTATCTTTTATCCTTCCCTGCTTTGCCCTGAGGTTGACAAAGTGCCAAGCATCCCTTGGTCTAACTTTGTATCAACTTTGACTACTAAGGTTGCAGATAGAGCATGGGGACACCTATTTTCTTCATAGTGGTAGTAATGATGATAGTTGTACCATCATCAGTTTCCCATTACTTGGGTTAAAAATCATCTCTGCCAAAGTACTTTAGAGGCCAGCATTGAAGATGTTTGGGAAATTCTCTTCCATTTTGAAATACTGGGTGTGGATAGAACACATGCTCTCATGCTTTGACTCTAAGTTGAGGGTTTGTCATCTCTTTGATGCAGTGTATGCTTCATTATACACTTATGACAATGATCCCCGCATTATTCGCGCCTTTTGTGAGGCTTGGTGCCCGAGACAAATACTCTGCACACTATATCAGGGGAAATGCCAATATCTCCATAGGACTTGTACGAACTTAGTGGGCTACCTACACATGGGAGAATCTTGACAAAGTAGTGCCTAGTTGGGATGCACTATATCAACAACGTCAGAACAAGAGATTGGTGCAACTTGTATGTTGATACTTGTTTGGTGTTTACAATCGACTTGAAAATCCCAATGACTAAGGCGTTAGCATCAAATGCCAGATTGATTTTTTGTACAAAAGAAAAGTTAAGCAAGAGTCTTTCCTAATACGACAAAGCTCTTCTAAATCGCATCCTATGAAATCACGCCTGAAGTCAACCCACAATCCTTCGGGTGAAATCCAGTCTATGACCCTACAATGGACTCAAGAAGAATTACGTGCCTTTATCCACTTGAATTCCATAATGATAGAAGAGAAAGCACTTATCTAGTCGTGTTTCTTTTCTGTTGGTTATGTACGTTTTCTCTTCCCAAAGATGAGAAAGGATTCATTCGCCTTGCCACCTTCGAGGTGGCTAGCAATATGGTGGTCGTATGCATATTTAGCCTTGCAGTACCAGTGTTGGTTAGCATTTATCGCAATTTGAACGATATCTCTAGTGCGTCGAAACCTTCAAATTCCATGTCGTTCTTTCCTGCTCATTATGTATATGGTTGTCTCGCATGCTACTTCAACACACATTATGTACTAGACCCCTTTCTAGCGGGCCCTTTAATGCTACATTATTCGTGCTTTGGAGGAGAAAGAGTTTTATTGATGCTCGAAGACGTATTTATGAAGGGGCAATTGCTGATTTAGGTTGTACTATGCTCAGGAAAAACAAATATGAAAATTTGAATGTACTGGCACCCTTGGCTATGAGAAGCTTAGCTACTTAATTGTTATCCATTTTGGTTTTCTACCCTTTTGTCATGTAGTGACTTTTCACATCATGCCCTCTAGCCCGCATCGATTTATGAAAAAATTTGGGTTTTGGCAGGATGTACTTGGTCCACTTAAACTCATCCCTCATACTCAAACCACATCCTACAGTGATGCCCTATACTTTTGGGCTGCCCTTTTATCTAAAAACATCAAGTCGATGGCAATGCTGCTGAGCCATTTACTTTATCTTAACAAGTTTATGACAAAGAAATACCAAGATTGGTTGTCTAAGGTGACAATAAGTTATCTTAGGGACAACGTTGGTCTTCTTCTGAAGAGTGTAGGATATGACCCATCCTAGTCTATGAAGAACACAAGGGGTCACGTTTTGAAGGATGGGTCCAATTTTTAGGACCAAGACTTTGATGTTGAAAGGACTGGTGAGCCCACTAATGTTCATATTGTCAATAGAGGAGAGGACACTGTCGAAAATGATAATAGTGACTAGCATTTAGAAGCTAACTTTAAACATCGTGGGTGCCAAAAGCGCAAGACCGTTGCTACAAATACTTCCTGACTGCGTCTTCAGGATTACTTTTTCAATGACATCCAAAGTTGTTTAGACATGCCAACTAACCTTAAAGATGTACTTTTTTTTCTTTTCTATATATAATCGTAATTATGAAATTCATCATACGAAACTTCACTGCCTAATCATTTTCTCTTTTTTTTCCAGATTGGTCAGTTTAAGCTAGTATAAGAGCCTACCCCTGTTGTAGATGAATAGTTATTCACGGCGGCTAATCTTGTAGCTAAGTTGTCAACCCTGAGGTTAGTCTTCGTGCGGTAAGGACATAGAAGTTGTAAAGAAGTTGGCATCTCTAGAGGGAGCTAGAGGATCGGTCTCGAGAGGGATCAAAGCCTTTCCTACGTAACCAACCCATAGTGAGCACTCAGTTGGGGGATCACACTTGCCACTCCTGGTGGTGAAAAGAATACCACTATTGGTGAGAAAACTAGTTTCCATGAGCTTACGAAAGGAAAATCTATGACTGCAGCTGTTTCTGCCACTTCCTTCCGACTGGGGCATGCCTCTCAAAGCATCATCACTTGTGGCATATGGACTATAGGGTCTGCATACTTGTCCTCTTTGAAGAATGCTTCATTTTAAGAGATATCAAAAGTGTACGAGGGTGTTCCCATGATGTACAAAACCATCAAGCAACTCAATGGAGATCCAGATCCTCTGAAGAAGTTGGTAGATGTTTATGTGAACAGTGTATCTGCATACGTAGCACTAAGATAAGCGGCTTCGACAGTTCGCCATCTAAATGACTTAGACAAAGAGAGGTACGTTTCATTGAACAAGTCGACCAAGCATTGTCTCATTTTATTATGGTGTAGGGAGAACCAAGCGTCGCTAAGGGAAAGCATAAAGGTGCAACTCAAAAAGTAACAGAGCTAGAAGAAGCGCTTTGTATTACTTATGAGGAGGAACAACAACTTCAAATTGCTATTGAAGCCAAATCGACATTGGTGACCACCATCGAGAAATAAGTCATTGAGAAGAAACTAGCTCTTGCTGACCTTGAAACCATGCCCACTTTGTCACTAGAACAAGTTGAGAAGTTGAAGGAACATGAGCAAGATGTCCGAGAGTTGCAACTCTCACTCAACCCTGATAACTGGATAAGTACTATTTGATTAGATTGCTTAGTCTATTGCAGTTGCACTTAGATTGTTCATGTTAGTACTACAAGTGTTTTTTTAATGGGAAGTAACACTTCAGGAATTTGCTATTTATTGGTCTTACTTGGATTCCTTTTATATTAATTATGTTGTATGCACCATTTAACTGGACTACATGAACAACAAAAGGGCCTTGCCATTTAGTAGTGAACTTGCTCCCTATCCTATGCATCATTATGATCGACCTTGTCATTGCGAGCACTTGATCTCCAACCTAAAATGAGCATGGGTGAACCTTTTTGTTGAACGCTCGTGACAGGTGTACTTGATAACACTCAAGCTTCTGTTGTGCCTGAAGTCTTTTCTCATCGATAGACTCCAATTTAGCTGGGTGAAGCTTGTGGTTTTCATCCTCATTTAGGCCTTCTTGTATGGCGATGTGAAGTGATGGAATTTGAATTTCCAAAGGTAAGACAACTTCTAACCATATATGAGAGCGTAGGGGGTTGACTGCGTTAAGCCCAAAGTGCTTCTACAAGTCTTTCATGCCAGTCCCATATGAATTTCATCGCCACCTTCTTCAATAAGTTGCACAATGTTTGTTAAATACTTCTACTAAGCCATTTGTAGGTGCACGGTACATTGAAGACTGATGTTGAGCAAACTTGAATTTCTCGCAAAGGCTAGTCATCAACTTGTTGAAGAATAGTTTACTATTATTGGTGGTGATGTAGCGGCACACGATATTGATAGATGATGTGTGGTCAAATAAAATCAACAACATTGTCCTTCTTGACTTTATTTTAATGCGATCGCCTCTGGCCATTTAGAGAAATAATCAGCGGTAGCTAGGATGTACAAATGACCATTTGATGACTTAGGAGTGAACGACCCTACTACATCAGGTCCCCACTCCTTAAAAGGCCAAGATGCTACAATTGGATGAAGTGGTTTCGGAGGTTGGTGTATAAAGTTTGCATAAAAGTGACATGCATCGCGTCTTTTGGCATAGTTATACAGTCATACACCATGGTAGGCTAATAATAGCCCATTCTTTTGATAAAGTGACGCAAGTTAGTTACTGACTTATGCGCACCACATACACCTGAGTGAGCTTCCTCTGTTACTTGTTGTGCTTCCTCTTCACCTAAGCACCTTAACTAGAGGACAAGAAGGAAACGTCAGTATAGAGTCTTATTGTAGTAGAGAAAATAGAACGCTCTTCTTCGGATTTCGGTCTTATGCCTTACACCACTTTACAGCTTCCTGTGCTTTAGGTAATCAATCAACGGCTAATTCCAATCTTCTTTTTTCAACCTTATAAATAAAGGCAGCATCCTGCACATATTCACCTTCTGGCAGCGAGACCAACCATTTACTACAAACCAGAACAATCATATCCTTTTCTACCTCTAGTGTGAAAGTGGCTACCAGACTTCCAAGCGCGTTAGCCATCTCATTAGCACTCCTAGGAATGTGTTACAACTTCACTGTATCTAGCCTATCCAAGATTTGAAGGGTCTGCTTGTGATATGGGACCAAACCCTCTTTCTTAACCTCGTACTCCTCGAGAAGCTGGTTAATAACCAATTGTGAATTACCATACACATCCCAGTCTTTAATACCGATTTTTATGGAACTTTGGAGGCCCAAAATATGTGCTTGGTATTCAGCTATGTTGTTGGAGCATAATTGAGTCAATGCGAATGAGTTGGGAGAATGTGTTTCGTAGGGGAGACGAGTACTACTCCACTCTAGTGCAATCTTACCCTTCTACGCCCTAAAAGTAAATCTCCCACGGTGGTAGAATGTCTATTACAAGCACGTCTTCACCCAGTAGATAATTGTTTAACTCTCAAACATTAGGAATCGGGTGGTCTGCTAGGAAGTCTAACAGGGCTTGCCCTTTAATGGCTTTTTGTGTCATGTAGGCGAGGTCTTATTGCTCTAAGATAACAACCCACTTTGCTAGTTATCTACTTAAAATGGGCCTTGACAAGATATACATAATCAGGTCAGCCTTGGAGATAACCCACACGGAATGTCTCAACTTTTGCACAACAAACATGAGAGTTTAACATATCTTTTCAATTGGAGAGTAATTTAATACATCCCTGACCAAAGGTCGACTAAAGTAGTAAAGGGCTCTCTCCTTATCCTCTTTGTTTTTCGGCGTACCTAATGCCCCTAGTGATCTTTCTTGAGCGGCAATGCATAGTATTAAAGAGTTGCCAGGAATTGGGGCTCCTAGGATTGGTGAACTTGACAAATATTTCTTTATGCTTTCAAAGGAAATGTTGCATGATTCATCCCATTCAAAGGGTGCCCCATTTTTTCATAAGGTGACTGAAAGGGTGATAACATCCTACCAAGTTTGATATGAACCTCCTGATGTAGGACAAGTGTCCTTGTAAACCAAGAAGCCCTTTGAGATTTTTAGGCTCAGGCATCTCTTGAATCGATTTGACTTTAGCTTGATTAATTTGAATGCCTCGATGTTAGACGATAAAGGCTAAGAACTTGCTAGAAGCAACGTCGAATGCACACATAAGTAGATTCATTTTGAGTTGACCCCTTTACAATCACTCGAAGATTTGTCGAAGATCATGCAAGTGGTTTGAACTTTTTTTGATTTGACCACTAGATAATTGACGTAGCATTCCACGGTTTTGTGTAACATATCCTCAAAGATGGTTTACATCGCCCCTTGGTATGTAGCCCCTAGATTTTTCAAATTGAAGGGCATCACTTTGTAGCAAAAGATGCCTTTGGGTGTGCGGAAAGCTATAGCATCCTGATCTTTTGACGCCACTTGAATTTGATTGTAGCCCGTTGTTCAATTCGTAAAGGACAAAGCTTCACGTTCGGTTGTGGAATCAATCATGAGTTCTGTCACAAGTAATGGAAAATCATCCATAGGGCAGGCATCATTGAGATCACAAAAATCCACACAGATATAGAGTTGACCATTCTTTTTCCTTACCAAAACAATGTTGGCTATCCATGTTGGGTATTTCACCTCACGAATGAATGCAACTTCTATGAGTTTGTTCACTTCCTTTTTAATTTCGTGTATCTTCTCGAGACAAAAACATCGTTGTGGCTGTTTTTTAGGTGACATACCGTTTCTAATCGGCAAGCGATGGACAAGAATCTTAGGATCTAACGCAGGCATCTCTCGGTAGCTCCATGCAAACACATCTTTATATTCATTGAGAAAATCAAAGTACTCTTTCTTTTCTTCATATGTGAGCCGAGAGCTAACATATATAGGTCGTGGCTCCTCTGCTTTTCCAAGATTTAACTATTTGAGTTCATCAACTATGGCTTGCCTCCCGTCTTCTAGAGTCTTGGGAGTTTCTCTGAGTTCTATTTCAGAATTCGAGTCATCAACTTCTCCTGCTATGACGCGATTGCATGAGGCTTATTTTTCTTTCATGACTTCCTCGCTTTGGCTAGGATTAGACCTATGCCCAGTGAAAACCACTGTGCGGCTCTTCACTCTTAGTGAACCATCTATCTTCACATCTAAAGTCGACACTCATTTCATATGAGAAGGAATAAAACTTTAGACTTCATTTATTTAGCCAAGACAACCAAATACTGAGCGCCTCTCCTGTAGTCCTGATACGCTTGAGGATCCTGTGCTTGGCTTGATCCTAGTGAAGACTAAGGTTGTGTGCCTATTTTTAATCTTTGGAAAATAGAGGACTTCGTAGTCTTGACCTTTGCCACTCTGCCGAACATAGAAGGGCAGTATTGTGAAGTGGAAGAATGCAATATGTCAAACACAGAAGACTTTGATTTATTCTTAAGATCTTCCTTATCACTTTCAATAGTCTCTTCTATTGTAGTGTACTCAATAAGAGACTGGTTATCTTTACGCCACCTAGAGATCTAGACAGGTTTAGGTGGTATATAGCCGAGGCTAACTTTTGAAAGTGCCACGACACGCCTTTGCTCTTGTATTTTCTTTTGTGCTTCATTGATGCCAAAGGGCTTAGTTTAAACGACATGTCCCAAAGGTGCTGGCTTTCTGAAGTCATAGCCGGATTTCTTCATCAATTGATATTCATTTGGGTCAAATCCATCGTCAGTGCATAACTTTGGCAAATCACCCTAATCTTAAAGCGAGCCCCTAGAAGAAATGACGAATCCAGAGGGAAGAGCTCTAATCACTTTGTGTTCCCTACTTTATCAGCTGAAAGCACACCTTTAACTCTGAGGACATGCCAATCCATTTCCTTAAATTTCCTAATAGGATTAGTTGTGCTTTTGAAAGCTGTTCATCCACTAAATAGTGATTCACCATCCTTACGGTGGGATCCAGGAATGTACCTAAGTACTGGCGCTACAGGCCTTGTTCTGACAATCACTTGCTTCAGGAAGGGAGGCATAACTACCTGGCTACTTTCCTTCTCACGTTGTTGCAGCTGTTTAACATTATCATTGGTGCCATTGTTTGACACAGCATGAGTGTCTTCACCACCACTTAAACCCCTTTTGCTAGTAGAGGAGATGGTAGCTGTCATTATTTCTTTGAAAGCAACCTCTTCCTCGAAGAATCTCGCATCAGCAAAATAGGATTCAACCTTGTTAAATGGCTAAACATCACCATTTATTTTCTTTTCCCCAGTCCGGTAGTACTTGAGGCATTGGTACAAAGTTGATGCCACCACTCCAAGCTCATGAAGCCAAGGTCGTCCTAGCAATAACTTGCGTGAAGTTTTGTGAATCTATCACAAGGAAGATAGATGTTGTGGATAGATCACCTATTGTCAACTCAAGCCGCATCATGCCAATCGCGCGTTAACCTTCTAAGTTAAAACCTTGTATCTTCATTCGAATCTTGGAAAGTTCCTCGATTATGATCCCTAAGTCGTTCATAGTAGACTTAGACATGATGTTGACTGTCGAACCGCCATCTACCAAGATGCGCTTGACTTTCTGGGCCCCCACATATAGCCTATGACAAATAACGGATGGTTGAGGGGGTTAGACCCAAGCAATAGATAGTTATCCGTAAATGACACAACCGTGTTGTAAGTGACGCATTGAGTTATGAGTTTGACAGGTTCTTCGACATCCTTCACCTTGCCAGCATACAACTTTGTATGGCACAGGGTGACAGCAATATGATCACATATCTCTTCAAGTAGATGGAAAATATGTTCGTAACTCATGCCCACTGGTAATGCTTCTAGGATAGTAAGGACTTTGTCACCTGTATTTGAAGGCGAGGCTTTTGGAAAATCTATTTGCTCATCTTCCTCATCATCCTCGTTCAAAGGCTTAGAGCGCGAGACCATGTTGATTGCAGCCTTCTTAAAGAAATTCCTTGGAAAGAAATCTCCCAATGTCATAGGGACAAGGGGTTCCTGTTCAAGGAGATCAACATGTTGGACTTCATGTTTCTTACCAACATTAGACCCCTTCTTCCCCTTAAGAGCATCAAGAGTTCATCCTTCTGCCTTGCCTCTTCCTTAGACGAAGTAGGGGTGGTTGGATATGTCTTTGCTTTCATGAAATCTGTCAATTAACAAGAGTCTACCTCTCTATCCTTCATTGTCTTTATCAAGGACGCCTAGCACGACCTCCACGACTGTTGTCGGAACTATCAATGATAGTGCTACTGGTTCCAAGCTTCTAAACTGTATAGTAACCAACTCTTCGCTTAAGGAAGGAGCTAAGTCAAGTTCCCCCATGATATGTTTTTGGGAGATCTTTGTTATCGTACGGATCGACAAAGTTCACACCAAACTATTGCGCAGTTAGCCTCAACTGCTTCGTCTAAGTCTAAGATGATTGTTCCATCCCTGCTGTTCGAACAAAAAATGTGATATTTTTAAGGTAATTTTACACCTATTTTATGCTCGTTTTATTTGTGTTTTTAAGGTTTTTAACTTATTTTATTTTATTTTTCATATTTTTAATAAATGTGAGAAAAGGGGAAAAAAATGGTAGAAAATGGCGAAAAATGTCGGGTTTATAAAACAGCCAAGAGAACCGGCCGGTTCACTCCCAAAAACCCGGTTTACTTATAACCCCTCTCCCCTTCGTCTTCTTCACTCTGTCCCTCTTTGCGTCTGATGTAAAGGTCAAGGGAAAACACTACACAAGCTAACTCACATCAAAAGGAAGTGAAAACACAAGGTTTGTTCACGACCAACGGTGGCACGGTCGTGCCTAGGAGCACGGCCACACCGTGCCACTTTGCTGGTCACAAAGCCGTGTGGAAGCCAAAAGAGCACAGTTGGATGCTCTTGAAGTTAGCTTCGATTTTGCTCTTTTTTGTGAAGTATGAATGGTGAGAATGGATGTAGATGGGAGTATTTGAAGTGGAAAATGAAGGATTGTGGAAGATAAACTAAGTGAAAGCAATTAACTTATAATCCAAGCTAATTACTTCACTAAGCAAACCGTGGGGATGAATCTAGGATAGGATAGAACTAAACTTGAGATTTGATACAGAATCACCACCAACCTTCAAGCTTATGGCCCTTAATCTTGATTAAGATACAGAATCACCACTTAATCAAGGTTAAGACTCACTTGGACACCACCTTAATTGGCCTAATTAAGGATAAGCAAGCAAGAGTTTAAAAGGGAGAAAGCAAATGCTCTCAAACTTTGGTTTTCATTCAACAAGGTTTTGAATTAAGCTATGGCCATGGAATGCTTTTATGCAGCAACAAAAATGGCCTAGTCTACTAGCAATACACATCCCCCCCTCTTTCGTTACAAGAGAGAAAGTGTTTTAGAGGCTTAATTACAACCGGTTATGCTAATCTAAGTACAAACACACTTAACTTGAACTAATACATCAATACATGAAGTAAAACATTGTCTAAGCTAATTATACATCACTTAACATTTGATTAATCACTAAAGCAATCAGCAAAAGACTTGAACACCATGTGCTTGGCCGAAATTTGCATGCACTTTGCGGCTAGCCAATGGGAGTGAGGCACCACATATTGCTTTGTCTTGCTTCCATTGGTTGTTCTTTCAAGAGGCAGCCAATCCTAGAGCACTTAGGGATGTGTGCCAAAATTGGAGAGCGTGCCCATAGACTTGCAAAAGAGGGTGGCGAGCTGGTTTAGGGGGAAATAAAACCGGTTCAGTTGAACTGGGTTCAAGCATTTGCTAGCCGGTTTTGGGGCAATTTGTAAACATAGCAAAAGTGTTCATGACTTGGATTTTAAACATGGAGGGGTAATTTTAGGATGTGTATAATCCCCCCCAATCAAGAAATCAAGGTTAGGATGTGATTAAGTGGGTTAATTAATCACAAACATAAAACCATGCAAATGGAGGGCAAATGGGAATGGTTGGGAAAAATGCCTTGATTCTTCACCCTCTTGCATGCATGACTTGAAAGAAATGCTTGGACCTGCAAGACAACATCAAAAGGTTTCCAAAAATGCAAAAATATTAGTCTTAAGCTACAATGTAGCTTATGAAATCAAATGCACAAAACCGCACATTTTGGAACCGGTTAGCCCGTTTGTGCTAGCTTGTTCTTCTTCCAAAATGTGAGCCATTCTCTTCACTTGGGACCTTGTTCTTGGACGTGTAGGGCTTGAATCTTCATGAACTTGGTCTTGGCTAGGTAGTATTCCATCATCCTCCCCTTGTTGAAAAGATTTGATCCTCAAATCTTGTGGAGAAGCATCCGGATAGAATGGACTCAAATCAGCCACATTGAAAGTGGCAGAGACTTCATAATCACCTGGTAGATCAACCTTATAAGCATTGTCATTAACTCTTTCCAAGACTTCAAATGGACCTTCAGCTCTTGGCATAAGCTTGTTTTTCCTCTTATAAGGAAATCTTTCCTTCCTTAGGTGAATCCATACTAAGTCTCCAAGTTGAAATACAATCTTTCTCCTATGCTTGTTGGCATGTGCTTCATATGCTCCATTGGTCTTCTCAATTCTTGTTTTCACCAACTCATGGAGCTTTTAAATCTCTTTTACTCTTGTTGCTGCATTAACATGGGGCTTTTGGTCTTGGGGCCGTGGAGTAAGATCATTAGAACTCAAAGGATCAATCCCATACACCACCTTAAATGGTGAAAGAACAGTAGCTTTGCTAGGAGCCTTGTTGTATGCAAACTCAACATGTGGTAAGAGTAAATCCCAGGCCTTAGCATGAGGTTTAATCAATGCTCTTAGAAGAGTACCTAAGGTTCGATTAGTTACCTCAATTTGGCCATCAGTTTGGGGGTGACAAGTGGTACTGAATAGCAGCTTAGTACCAAGTTTCTTCCATAGAGTAATCCAAAAATGACTTAGAAACTTTGTATCGCTATCTGAAACAATAGACTTAGGAATACCATGCAGTCTTGTCACTTCCTTGAAATAAAGCTCAGCAATGTGTGTAGCATCATTGGTTTTGTTGCATGGAATGAAGTGTGCCATCTTTAAAAACCTGTCTACCACCGCAAATATTGAATCCTTACCCCTTTGAGTCTTTGGTAGTCCCAAAATGAAGTCCATACTTACGTCCACCCATGGTAGAGTTGGTACGGGCAATGGATAAGCCATGTGGTAGGGTATGACTTTTGGCAATTTGACATGTTCCATATCTTCTAAGGATATCTTGAACATCCTTCTCCATTCCTGGCCAATAATAATGTTCCCTTAACATGGTAAGGGTCTTGGACTCTCCAAAATGACCTGCTAAAGAACCTCCATGAACCTCCCTGATTAGAAGCTCACGTGTGCTATACTTGGGAATACACAATTGCACTCCTTTGAATAGATAACCATCTTGGACTAGAAAATCTCCCTTGGGGTGCTTTGAACATGTAGCAAATAAACTCCCAAGGTCTTCATCTTCAGCATACAAACTCTTGAGATGCTCAAAGCCAAGAATAAGAGCATCCAATTGAAATAATAGAAGATGTCTCCTTGATAATGCATCTGCACCTTGATTTAACTTTCCTAATTTGTGCTTGATGGTGAAATGGAATGACTGAAGGAACTCAACCCATTTGGCATGGCATGAGTTAAGTTTGTGTTGGCCTTGGATGTACTTTAAGGCTTCATGATCAAAATGAAGTATAAACTCACTAGCCACCAACTAATGACTCCAATGCTCTAGACAGTGAATAATAGCATAGAATTCCTTGTCATATGTGGAGTATTTTCTTCTTGAGTCACGCACATAGTTTTTCACTAAAGACGGCTATGGGTTTACCTTCTTGAGTTAAAACTCCTCCAATTCCAACTCCAGATGCATCACATTCAACCTCGAACACCTTTTCAAAACATGGCAATGCAAGTACCGGTGCTTGAGTAAGTTTCTTCTTTACCTCTTCAAAGGCAGATTGTACCTTAGGATTCCATTAGAATGAAGATCCTTTAAGCACTTCAGTTATAGGGGACATAACGGTGCTGAAACTTCTAATAAACCTCCTGTAAAAAGAAGCCAAGCCATGGAAGCTTCGAATATCATGTATGCTTTGGGGTTGAGGCCAGCTGTGAATAGTCTCTGTCTTCCCTTCATCTACCTTGACTCCTTCACTTGATACAATGTAACCTAAGAAGGTAACTTCATGAGTAAAAAAAGTACACTTCTTAAGATTACCATATAATTGCTCACGTTCAAGGACATGCATAATCTGAGTGAGATGATCTTGATGTGCTTGTTTGTCCCTGGAATAGATTAGAATATCATCAAAGTAGACCACCACGAACTTGCCAATATAGGGCTTGAATACTTGATTCATTAGCCTCATGAATGTGCTAGGAGCATTTGAAAGACCGAATGGCATAATAAGCCACTCATATAATCCTCCCTTGGTTTTGAATGCAGTCTTCTATTCATCTCCTTCTCTTATGCGAATCTGGTAGTAGCCACTTCTCAAATCAATCTTTGAAAATACCTTAGAGCCATGTACTTCATCCAGCATATCCTCAAGTCTAGGTATGGGATACCTATACTTGATAGTGATCTTGTTGATGAATCTACTGTCTAAACACATTCATTAACTACCATCCTTCTTAGCAACCAATAAGGTAGGTACAACACAAGGGCTTAGAGACTCATGAACAAGCCCTTTAGCCATCAGTTCTTCCACTTGCCTTTGAATTTCCATGGTTTCCTTTGGATTCATCCTGTAAGCTGGTTTATTTGGGAGGATGGAACCTGGGATGAGGTCAGTGTGGTGTTGGATATCCCTTTTAAGGGGTAAGCCCAAGGGTATCTCTTCTGGGAATAAATGATAGAATGTTTGGATGAGTGTTTTGGCAAAAAGGTGAGTTAGCATGGGGGATTCTGGTTCATTTTGTAGGGTTAAGATCCACTCTTTAAAAGCCTTGAATTCATGATTAGAACCTTTCAAAAGAGTTTCACTAAAGGTGAGTAGACAACCAGATTGGTCATGGCCTTTTGTCGGTTTGTTTTTGTGGAGCTCGGATGGGGACAATGGTTTCAAGGTAATCTTCTTACCTTCCTTGAACAAGGAGTATGTATTAAGAAATCCATCATGCATAACCTTCCTGTCATATAACCATGGTCTGCCTAGCAAAATGTGACAAGCATCCATGGGTATTACATCACACCAAAGTTGATCTTGGTAACTCTTGCCAATTGATAAGGAAATAAGACACCAGGAGTTGACTTGGAGTCCTTTGCTTTGATTTAACCATTGTATGTTGTATGGATGTGGATGAGCTGAAGCTTGCAAACCTAATTTCTCAATCATGGTAAGAGAAACTACGTTAGCACAACTACCACCATCAATAATTAGAGAACAAACCTTGCCTTGGACTGTACACCTAGTGTGCAAGATATTGTCTTGTTGTTCATCCTTGGTGCTTTTGTGGCCATTCAAAACTCTTCTTAATACCATCATCTCACCTTCATCAGCTTCTTCTTCAACTTCTTCTTGAGCCTTTTTAGTTTCTAGCTCATCTTCAACTTCATTTTCCTCCTCTTCAAAGTCTTCTTTAACAACTGTCCATTCTGCTAGAGTAATAACCTTTCTGTTTGGACATTCAGAAGCAATATGACCAAGACCTTGACATTTAAAACACCTTCTATTGCTCATTGGTTTAGGGTGAGGACGAAATGGGGTTGCTGGAGCCTTTTAAGGTGCTACGGTTCTTTGTGGATTAAGAGGAAAGGGCATTTGTGGCTTAGAGGGTGGATTGGAACTCCCCTTGTTAAAGGGTTGGTTCCTAATGAAAGGCTTGCCAATTTGAGGTTTGTGGGGTTGCTTAGCCTTCTTTTGTTGTTCCACTTTGTGAGCTAGTACACAAACATCATCAAAAGATGTATAGGCTTGCAATTCTACCACATTACAATACCTATGATCAAGACCACCCAAGTGTCTAACTATGGTTTGTTCTTCAGGCTCTTGAATGTCACATTTAATCATCAATTTCTCAAACTCACGGGTATATTCTTCAACATTCATACTACCTTGAGTGAGATTATGAAATTGAGCATAGTAATCTCGGACATATGTAGGTGGAAGAAAACGTGCCTTAAGCTTAGACTTCATTTTTTCCCATGTTCGAATTCAAGACTTCCTTTCTCTAAGCCTCTTAGCATTCAAATTTCTCCACCACAAAGAAGCATACTTTCTGAGTCTTCATGCCACCAATTTAACCTTCTTATCATCAGGTATATCCTTATACTCAAAGACTCTTTCAACAGTATGTAACCAATCAATAAACTCTTCAGGATCAAGTTTACCTTCAAATTCAGGAACTTCAACTCTGAAATCATTATTGTTGGCTTGATTTCGGGGCTCTCCTCTAACCATTCTAGGCACTTCTTCTTCACTTGATGAATCAATATCATGGCTGTAGACTTGTTCACGTGCCCTTGGTTCAGATTGAAGGGTGTCTTCATTCAACTTCTACTTTTGTTTCAAGAATGAACCCAACTGCTTTCGTAGATACTCATTTTGTGCTTGAGCTTCTTGGTTTCTTTGAGAGTCTTCTCGAATTTTGCTAGCCAAGAACTCACTTTGTTTCATCAAGGCTTCAAACCTTTCTTCCAATGACATACTAGATGAAGTCATGGTAGAATAGGTTGATAAAACAAAGGGTAAACTGAATTTATGAGAAAGGGGAAGAGGAATGATTTGGGGAAGAGGAATGATTTGTGGAAGTGGAAGGGTACACAAGGCCTAGGAGAAACTGAAGCTCTGATACCAAATATGATGTAAAGGTCAAGGGAAAACACTACCCAAGCTAACTCACATCAAAAGGAAGTGAAAACACAAGGTTTGTTCACGACCAACGGTGGCACGGTCGTGCCTACGAGCACGGCCACACCGTGCCACTTTGCTGGTCACAAAGTCGTGTGGAAGCCAAAAGAGCACAGTTGGATGCTCTTGAAGTTAGGTTCGATTTTGCTCTTTTTTGTGAAGTATGAATGGTGAGAATGGATGTAGATGGGAGTATTTGAAGTGGGAAAGTGAAGGATTGTTGAAGATAAACTAAGTAAAAGCAATTAACTTATAATCCAAGCTAATTACTTCACTAAGCAAACTGTGGGGATGAATCTAGGATAGGATAGAACTAAACTTGAGATTGGATACAGAATCACCACTAACCTTCAAGCTTAGGGCCCTTAATCTTGATTAAGATACATAATCACCACTTAATCAAGGTTAAGAATAACTTGGACACCACCTTAATTGGCCTAATTAAGGATAAGCAAGCAAGAGTTTAAAAGGGAGAAAGCAAATGCTCTCAAACTTTGGTTTTCATTCAACAAGGTTGTGAATTAAGCTATGGCTATGGAATGCTTTTATGCAGTAGCAAAAATGGCCAAGTCTACTAGCAATACACATCCCCCCCTCTTTCCTTACTAGAGAGGAAGTGTTTTAGAGGCTTAATTACAACCGGTTATGCTAATCTAAGTACAAACACACTTAACTTGAACTAATACATCAATACATGAAGTAAAACATTATCTAAGCTAATTATACATCACTTAAAATTTGATTAATCACTAAAGCAATCAGCAAAAGACTTGAACACCATGTGCTTGGCCGAAATTTGAATGCACTTTGCGGCTAGCCAATGGGAGTGAGGCACCACAAATTGCTTTGACTTGCTTCCGTTGGTTGTTCTTTCACGGGGCTGCCAATCCTAGAGCACTTAGGCATGTGTTCCAAACTTGGAGAGCATGCCCATCAACTTGCAAAAGAGGGTGGCCGGCTGGTTTAGGGGGAAACAAAACCGGTTCAGTTGAACCGGGTTCAAGCATTTGCTGGCCGGTTTCGGGGAATTTGTAAACATAGCAAAAGTGTTCATGACTTGGATTTTAAACATGGGGGGCTAATTTTAGGATGTGTATAATCCCCCCCAACCAAGAAATCAAGGTTAGGATGTGATTAAGTGGGTTAATTAATCACAAACATAAAACCATGCAAATAGAGGGCAAATGGGAACGGTTGGGAAAAATGCCTTGATTCTTCATCCTCTTGCATGCATGACTTGAAACGAATGCTTGGACCTGCAAGACAACATCAAAAGGTTTCCAAAAATGCCAAAATATTAGTCTTAAGCTACAATGTATCTTATGAAATCGGGCATTTTGGAACCTGTTTGCCCGTTTGTGCTAGCTTGTTCTTCTTCCAAAATGTGAGTCATTCTCTTCACTTAGGACCTTGTTCTTGGACGTGTAGGGCTTGAATCTTCATGAACTTGGTCTTGGCTAGGTAGGATTCCATCAGTGTCCCTCTTCTCTCTCCTCCAAAAGAACGCCAGCCCACAGTAACCTCCATCACTAACCCATAGAAACCCCGAAACCAGAAACCCACCTTCGTCCCCTTCATCCTCATCTCCCCATCTCTTTCTCACCCGCAATTCACGCCGCCACCATCCACGTACACCCTTTGTTGTCCCCCATCGCCACCGACCAGCACACCACCAAATCGAGGGTTGAAATTCGAAGGGTTCGGGTATAAAGAGGAGGACGATGCCATTGATTTGAAGGTTAGGTAATTTTAGGCTAGGTAATTAGGATAGGTAAAATTAGGGTTAGGTTAGGGTTTAAATTTAGTTTTAGGTTTAATTTAATTTCGTTTTCATTTTCGTAATTTAGGGTTGTTTCGATTTAGGGTTTCGAATTTTCAATTATTTTCAGCATTTAATTCCATGTAATTGAGCTTTGATTTCGAAGTCTTTGGGTCTAATTCAGACTTTGGTTGTTTCTTGTTTGGAAATTTTGGTCGAATTTTGGTGTTTACATCCGATTCCAATTCCCCTACCCCTGTTTCGTTTTTGCTTTGTTGTTAATGGCGATACCGCCATTGATAGATGGCTGAGCTGCAAGCGAGGAGGCCGGAAGTTGGGTAGTGTCGGTTCCTTTCCCCTTCCCCTGTTTGTGTTCTCTGTTTCGTGGTCTGCTATGTCACGGATGAAGTTTCAACTTGAACCCTTAGTGAATCTGAGGTTGTGATTGTTTTTTTTTTGGTTCTAGAATGGTGAAGTTTCCCCGTGCCCTGCTGCTTAATCGTCATATTTTGGCTTTGGGTTTGATTAATTTCAAGTGTTTCTGGTTTAGGTATTATTCATTTCAACTTATGAGTTCATGTTTTTCTGGATTAGTTCAAATTCATTGCTCACTGTCGTTGCTCATCTTTCACCGCTGCTGCCGTCTTTGTTATGTTATGTTCTTTGTTCTTGTGTTCTGTTCTCTTATGTGATAACAAGCTTTATCAATTTGTGCTTCTGGATGACTTGGTTGTTAGTATTAGGATTAGTTGGTGGTTAATGATCATGATGTTGCTTAGAGTTAGTTTTAGATTGTTCATTGTGTTGAATTGACACTATGTTCAATTTCGGAATAATGTTGGTTAGTTGCTTGGTTTTGAATCATGTCTCGTTGGTATAGTGTTAGAGTTTAGTTTACTTGAATTCGTTTGGTTTGCACGCGAAGGTTTAGCTAAATCGTTTCGTTGTAAATGATCGTAATCTCAACGTCGTCCCTGAGGATCGACCCTCAAAGCACTACGGCGATATCGTATGCTTGATGTTTCTCTTTTTAGTTATTTCACATTCCCTAAAAAATACCAACAATTTTTGGCACCGTTGCCAAGGATGATGGCGAGATTTGGTCATTGTTTTTGTTTTCGTAGTTACTCTCTTTCGTAGTTTGTTTGATTGATTTCATTAGTAGTTGTGAGTTGATTAATTAGTTGTTGTCATTTGTTTTGGTTGATTTCTTTATTTTGGTATTAATTGTTACTTAGTATAATCGTTTTGTTTTCAAAAAAAAGTCAAAAATCCAAAAAAATTTGAAAACCTCAAACATAAAAAAAAAGAAAAATCTTTAAACTCCAAAAACATTTGAAAAATTTGAAAACCAAAAAATAATTAGAAAATTCAAAAACCCAAAAAAATTGAAAAATTGAAAATCCAAAAAAATTGAAATTTTTTTTGAAAAACTTTTGAAATTTCAAAATGCCAGATTTCAAGTTTCCGCAATTTGAGCGCGAACCTTTTTGGAACTATTTTTGGAGGCTTAATGTTTATCGTGCTCAGCTGAATCGTAATTTTGAAAAATGAAAAATTTGTGAGGTCATTCTTGAGGGTCTACACATTGAGTCAAGGAGTTATATCGATTCAATTTTTCTTAGAGGTTTAAGAGAATTGTTATCTAAAACTCCAAATGAAGTTTAGGATTTCGTAGAAAAATTAGCTTGGGAAACCTATACGATTGAACAAGCTAATGTAGCTTTTAGATACTCGACTCATGGAGAGTATGATTGTCATGCTAATTCTTATCCTTCAGACCACTTTGTGAATTCCTATGACCCATGTAACTCTTACATGCCTCCTATTTTGTGCGACTATTGTGAATCTCCTTATCATGATGCTTACATTTGTTCTTTTCATGATTATATTGATGTTACATGTGCAAGCCCTGAAAAGAAACTTAATGATATGACTGATCAAATGGTAAAGACTGTGAAATTGAGAATTGCTAAATATTCTCAATGTTTTAACCAGATGAGGGGGACTTCTAGTGAGATTGATTCTAGTTTAGGATCTCCTAAACCTGACATTAGTCTCTACGAGGATTTTCCACCTTTTTATTCTGCTAGGCCTGATTTGAATGAAAACATGCCTTTCCCTAGTCTAGGTCAAGAAAATGATCTCCCTAAGTCTCTATCAACAGACCTTGCACCTTGCACTAACTCACCTAAGGGCGTCACTGACGATGTCCTAGTTTCTGTCGACCTACCCACCACTTTGAACGACTTTCGTGAACTAGAAGTGGGTAAACAATCTGATCTTGATGGTTGAGTTAGAAATAAGCATTGCACCTGCGGTTTTTGCTTCATGATTTAGCTGATTCATAACATATTTAAGAGGAGTTATGTGATGAGGTGACTGTGAGTGCACCCACTATGTTTGACTTTGATAATGATATTCTTTGTGCAGAATATGAGTCTTTTTCATGTGTGCTTGATGCTACTGAAGGTCTTGATTTGGGTTCTCATGTTGAGTATGAATCATTCTCTTTTGATTCCATCATGCCTGACCTTGTATTTAAATCAGATGATAATATTCTAGATATAGAATATGAATCTTTCTGTAGGTTCAATGTTAATATGAGTTTGAAGGAGGATTTCTATGCTGAATATGAATCATTTTCTGTTGATCCTATCCAAGTTGACCTCCTCCTTGAATACTGCAATTCTTCCCTTTCCCCTCTTCTTTCTTCTTTAGACCTTCCCGAGTCTACTTTTGTCGAGTCTGAGAGATTTGTGCTTGATACTCCTTGTTTAGACCAGATTTGTGATAATAATGACATAGATAGACTCAGGGACCCTTTTGAAATGCATGACTTTTTTGAAATGCAGGACTTTACTTTAGGCCATCATTTAGGCTCTAATTTTCATATTTCCTTTGATTGGCCTTGTTTTAGTGCTCTCCCTTTCCCTTTTAGAGATGTGAGATTTCATTTAGATCATTCAGATCACTTTAGATGGTTTATGCATTTATATAATCATATCTTCATTGAACCACTGACTAGTGCATCTGATTTTACATATACACATCTCTCTTCTGATTGGGCTGTGAGCCTTGATAAGCTCAAAAGAACATTGAGTTGCATTGCTTTTATGCACTTTATTTGCGCCCTTCTTCATGTTTCTAATTACATTCGTTTTGTTGAGGATTGCGCCCGATCATTTGATAAGCTATTGCGAGCGTTGGTTGGTTTTGAAATGAGTAGCAGCTCGTAAGTTGTGATGGAGTGGCTGATGCTCCATAAGCCTCATAGTTTGGGTACAATCTGTATCCAACCTGGTATGATCGTTCCAACGTTCTTCTCTTTTGCATTTCATTTTTTTTTAGTATTTAGTTGTAAATATTTAGGGCTTTGAATACACGGGTGATCAATTTTGAGGAGCAATTTGGGATATGTTGAGCCATGTGGGATATGATCACCTTTGGTTGAGTTAAGATTTTGTAAATATTTGTTATCTGTTGATATCTAGGATTGTGAATAGTTGTAAATATTAAGGATTGTTTTTGTGTATGTTTTAGTTCATCTGTTTTGTTTCCTTGATTTTGTGTTTTCTTTCCTTCGTTTTGTGTTTTGTTTAGTTTAGCAAGTTTTAGTTTTTGTCTAATAGTTTCTTTGAGTTCCCCTTGTGGTATTTTAGTGACTTTGTTTTCGTCTTTCCTTTTGTTTTTCTTTTCTTTTGCCTTTTGTCTTGTTTTAGGTTTCTTTTGGTTTATTTTGGGATTTAGTAGGTCCTTGATTTTGGTTTTGTGTTTGTGAATATGTGTGTTTGCTTTGGTTTTAGTTTCGATTTTGGCTTTCTTTTGTGATTTTCGTTTTTCTTAGCTTTTGTAAATATGTGTGTGTGTGGTCTTGTTTTGTTTCTAGTTTTGTTTTTGATTGTTGGTGGCGTTCTAGTTTTATATATATGGTTTTACGGTTGTTTAGCTGATGAGCTTGTTTTTTTTAGCACCTTAGTTCCCACGGACATTGTGAAGTTTTGGTGTGGGGGTGAGGTGCCCATTTTTCAAAATTTTGAAATTTTTTGTTGTTTTTTGTGGATGTGTGTACTTTTTTCTGATTAGTTTGAATACCATGTGCTTTAGTTGTTAGCTTGTATATAAGTAGGATGTGCGTGAAAAGTCTCCAACCTTGGATCTGATATTGTAAGCCCTAATCCTAAATCCACTTGTTCATAGAAGGTTGTGTGATCCAATCCTTGTTTATTCTTTCATCATTATCTCTAGGTCTTAGATTTCCATGAATGATTCTCCCACGAGCTTGTGACATGATTACTTTGAAAAAATTTGAAAAAAAATGCGTATTATGAATAAAAGAATGAATGGAAGAAAAAGAAACAGAATAAAATTTGAAATGACAAGTATCCCTTTGAGCCATGCGCTACTGGGCGTTACCCTTTGAGGCACGTGCTACTGGGTGTTACCTTTTGAGGTAATATTGCTACTGGAAAAACTTGCTTACAAAGTCAGTATCGTAATAATGTAGTTGTGTTAGCCAAGTTGGATTGAGTCTAATTCTGGTAAACCTAAGTCTTGGGATGATGATACAACGGCACACGAGCACCGGGATGGATTCAAATCTTGATGTTCAATGGGGTGAAAAATTAGTGTTCTGATGTCATTTAGGAGGTAGAGGGCTTTGAAGTACATTTTATGTATATGCAGGTCAAAAATTGAGTACATGGGTGATTTAGCATATTAGAATTTTTGCATATTTTTCCCAAGTTTTTTACATATCAGTTTTGAGAAAACCCAAAAAGATTTTTCTTTATTTTTGAAATAATTTTGTGGGCATTTCACTTGGAAATCCTTACGAGACCTCACTCGTCCATTTAGGAGTCCAAGGGGTTTAGAGGGCTTGTTGCATACGCTAAATGCAACCGTGATTCCTACGACACTGAGTTAGGATCTTCTTCTCTTATTTTTCATTTTCTTTTGGTTAGTTTACTTTGTTTTGCTCGAGGACGAGCAAAATCTTAGTGTGGGAGTATTTGTTCGAACCAAAAATGTGCTATTTTTAAGGTACTTTTACACCTATTTTATGCTCGTTTTATTCTTGTTTTTAAGGTTTTTAACTGATTTTATTTTATTTTGCTGATTTTTAATAAATGTGAAAAAAGGGGTCAAAAATGGTAGAAAATGGCGAAAAATGTCGAGTTTTGAAAACCGCCAAGAGAACCGGCCGGTTCACTCCCAAAAACCCGGTTCACTTCCAACCCCCCCTCCCCTTCATCTTCTTCACTCTCTCTCTCTCTTCGCGTGTCTCTTCTCTCTCCTCCAAAACAACCCCAGCCCACAGTAACCTCCATTACTAAACCACAGAAACCCCGAAACTAGAAACCGACCTTCGTCCTCTTCATCCTCAGTTTTAGGTTTAGTTTAATTTCGTTTTCATTTTCGTAATTTAGGGTCGTTTCGATTTAGGGTTTCAAATTTTAAGTTGTTTTCAGCATTTAATTCCATGTAATTGAGCTTTGATTTCGAAGTCTTTGGGTGTAATTCAGACTTTGGTTGTTTCTGTTTTTGAAATTTTGGTCGAATTTTCGTGTTTACATCCGATTCCAATTCCCCTGCCCCTGTTTCATTTTTGCTTTGTTGTTAATGGCGATACCGCCATTGATGGTCGACTGAGCTGCAAGCGAGGAGGTCGAAAGTTGGGTAGTGTCGGTTCCTTTCCCCTTCCCCTGTTCGTGTTCTCTGTTCGGTGGTCTGCTATGTCACGGATGAAGCTTTAACTCGAACCCTTGGTGAATCTGAGGTAGTGATTGTTTTTTTTTGTTCTGGTGTGGTGAAGTTTCCCCCTCCCCTGCTGCTTAATCGTCATATTTTGGCTTTGGGTTTGATTAATTTCAAGTGTTTCTGGTTTAGGTATTATTCATTTCAACTTATGAGTTCATGTTTTTCTGGATTAGTTCAAATTCATTGCTCACTGTCGTTGCTCATCTTTCACTGCTACTGCCTTCTTTGTTATGTTCTATTCTTTGTTCTTGTGTTCTGTTCTCTTATGTGATAACAAGATTTAGCAATTTGTGCTTCTGGACGACTTGGTTGTTAGTATTAGGATTAGTTGGTGGTTAATGATCATGATGTTGCTTAGAGTTAGTATTAGATTGTTCATTGTGTTGAATTGACACTATGTTCAATTTCGGAATAATGTTGGTTAGTTGCTTGGTTTTGAATCATGTCTCGTTGGTATAGTGTTAGAGTTTAGTTTACTTGAATTCGTTTGGTTTGCACGCCTTGGTTTAGTTAAATCGTTTCGTTGTAAATGATCGTAATCTCAACGTCGTCCCTGAGGATCGACCATCAAAGTACTACGACGATATCGTATGCTTGAGGTTTCTCTTTTCAGTTATTTCACATTCCCTGAAAAATCATCAACACCTACCCAATTGCATAACACACTCCTTAAGCATGATGCACTTTTCGAAAGGGTGACTAATGGCCTAGTGGTACTGACAATACTTTGGTTCTTTAGTCTTTCCTACATCTTCAGGGCATTTCGATGTTGGTAACTTGATAACACTTTTTTCTAGTAAATCATCCAACATTGCCAACAAATCTGAGTCAGGGAACAAGTACTTCTTTTCTTGAAACTCCCTCAACGTGGGATGCTTCTTTCCAGCGTCTCTCATTGATGAGCACAGCTTTTCCTCTATTCTTGGTTTTCCTGAAATCGGGATCAGTTCATCTGTCAAAACTTACATTGATTCTTTGGTTAAGCTCTTGGAGGACTTAGAAATTTTCTTAAAGTCACCCTTGTCTTTTCTCGCTTTAGAAGTAAGGGAAGCTTTACCACGAAGATTAGCTGTCGTCATCTCCATGTCGTGCACCTTAGTAGCCAACTCTTAAAAAGTCCTTGGCTTGTTGATTTGCAAGATCTAAAGTAAGTCCTACTCCATGCCTTGAGCACACATTTCCACAGTAGAAGCCTTAGACAAATGATTCTTGCACTCGAGGCTAGGTGCGTGCCAACAGTTGATATAGTCAAGAATAGGCTCATCCTTCACTGTTTAGTATTTGTTAACTCTGTCATACTAACAGTGTACTGGGTACTATAGAACCTATTGACAAACTCTTGCTCCATCTACTCCCAACTGTCAACAGACTCAGGTAATAGGTTAGTGTACCAGTCGAACGGAATACCCTTAAAGGTCCGGACAAAGTGTTTCACTAATAAGTCACCGCTAGTGCTGGCATTGTTACATATCTCCATGAAGTGTGCAACATATTGTTTTGGGTTACCTTTCCCATCGAATTTGATGAATTTAGGCGGTTGGTAACCATAAGGCATACAAAGAGCATCGGTCCTCTTCGTGGAGAATTTGGTGGGAGATGACTCTTCTGCAAACAGACCCCAAGTTAAGATTGGACAACATTTGCAATCAACTCCTGGATTTGTTCAGCAATCATTGAACTTAGAGATTATTCACTTTGTGGCTTATGACCCTTTTTTGACCTGTCGTCCTCGGAAGCTTAACTTCAATTAGATCCCTTTTCATCTTCATTGATGTTGGCACCTCTGTTGCACGATGCACATGGCCCTTTTCCTAGTTTCTTCATCAATTAGAAATATGCTCTTCATGGCGCTTGATGCGTGCATATCTCTCAGCACTCTCCTTAAGGACTCTTTCCAGTGTGGCTTTCATGGTAGCTAACTTTTCTTCAAAGTTAAGAGCTTCTATCACTTCCAGATTGTGTGAAAAGCCCGCCTTCCATTGTGACGGGGCAGAGAAATCACTACTGTAGTAATCTTTCACTTTGGCGAATGAAGATTGAGGCTTCCTCTTCAACTCTGGAACATATTTTCTGTCAAGGGGATTAACAAATTGAATTTTATAGGCTCCGTCAAGCATGTTAGAGTCAGAATTATCACCAGACTACAAGGATACAAATGCAACAGTGGTTTTTACGATGGTAGTTTCTGTAGCCTTCGCCATGCTTCTTGCTACCATCCCGCTGCATTGATTACTGAAGATGGTGTCAGAGTTAGTTGATCTTTAATGCAAAGATCCAGTCTTTTTGTTCAAAGATAGAGAGGCAACACTTCTTATGGCCATATCTTCCTTGTAGAGAGGTAGTTGAAAGTTTAGGTTTTAAGAGTAGGGAACGAGAGACAGAGATATCCCACTGAGTGTACCAGAAATTTGTAACCACAATTTTCAAGTCTAAATTGAATTAAGACAAGAAAATATGAAAGAAATTCAATTTTGTATTTATAATAAAAGAATAGGTACAATCTCTATATACTTGTTACAAAAGAACAAATATAACTCCTCTTATTCAATCTTTTGCTTATAACTTCATGGAGGACTGGAATAGCTTGAATCTCGATCAAGTGTATGATTCAATATATAGAGTAAACAGCACATTTTGATGCGGTTATTATCTACTTCTAGAGAGTCTTCTCCAAGAGAATTTGTTAGTGCCCTTAATGAGGTAGAGCTATATTTATAGGGATGAGCCTCACCTCTACCTCTCGGGTTTGTAGATTAATAGTCTTCTCGAATCGACGGGTTGGCCATGAGTTTGGACCATGCACTTGAGAGTCTGCTTAAATTGGTGACTTGGTAGTCCACTGGGTTGTTGACTTGAAAATCTTATTGGGCCTTTGACTTGAAACTTTATTAGGCTTTTGACTTTGTTCTATTTCGCCCCTCAATCGGTATAGGCAAGTGCACAGATATATTGGATTTAAAAATAAAAAATGGTTTACAGGCAAGCTCTTAGTAAAAATTATTGGTCGAATAAGCTAAGTGGGCACGCATTTGGCTAGTAAATCATCATAGGAGATACGCTCAAAAGCAAAATTGATAATCCATCTTAATGCACTTAGTGCAATAACAGACAATAAGAATAGCAGCAATGTAGGCTGCTAAAATATTGTCATATAGAACATAAATAAGTTAACAAAGAGTCAAGACAAGCTTGACCAAGAAGATACAGTATCCAGAGAGTCTCCACTATTGTGTGCACTACTACACGGTACTCAACCTCACTAGAAAACTTATAAGCAGTAGCTTGTGTTTTTTAGCATTAGGACTGAGATTAAGACATAAGAAAATGGCATACCTAAGCATCCTGCCCAATATGCATTAGAGTAAGCAACCACCATAGAAAGATCCTTTGCATTCTTGCGAACAAGTGCATAATCAGCAGCTCCTTGGAAATATCGATAAATACACTGCACAACAAAAAGGTGAGATGTATGAAGGGCATGCACAAACTAAGAAACCACAATAACGATATAAAATATATCAATTCTAGTCCTGGTAAGATATTGTAGGGCCCCTACCCTACTTTTATATTCTGCTGGATCTGTAAGTAGGGCTTTATCTATTAAAGATAACTAAGTCCTAGAAGGAAAAGGCATGTGAACATAATTATGTTTTGGGACCCTAGAAAATAGTAACAATCACTTCGATCCTTCATGAGAAACCAATTTCAGTAAAGCTAAATGAGGTAATACTATAGCAATGGATAGTTACTTGTGAAAAGGATGTAATCCACATAGAACAAGAGAATGAGAACGTATATGGATGGGCGATAAATGATCATAGAAGCATCACTCTAACTGAAAGTGAAGCTTATATACAGCAAGTGACTGCAAAATCTAGGACGTTGATCTTGTTAAACACCATATAGAGATTTAGTGAGTTTATGAACATGGTTGGGAGAATTAGCATGAACAAATCCTGAAGGTTGGGCCATATAAGCATCCTCAAAGAAGTCACCATGCAAAAAAAAATTGTGATGACCCAACCCCTTCTCGGGTTGCAGATAGTTATTAGAAAGGGCTTTAAGGATCATTGACTACACCCACAAATTGCCATAAGCCTTTCCAACGTACTTTGTTCTTGCTCACACGTTGATTGGGAGATTTCATAGGAGGTTATTCATCCTATGATTTCTCCACTACAAGCATGTTTAACTGTGAAGTTATTAAAATTGAGCTTCTCTAAAAGAAAAGTGTACATTTGAGCATATAGATAGTCACCTCAAATCCTTTAAATCAAAGTCCCGCGGTTTCACAATTTCCCCCACTTGAAGAATATAATGTCCTCGTTTTGCCTCACTAATCGACCAACTTACGAGTCCTCTTGACCGGTAGTCCACCTCTTAATGTCTTTTCCCTACTAGATGACTACCCAAAGCTCTCTCGTCATTGATGTGGCCCACAGTTACAAGTCAACTCTGATACCATCTGTAAGACTGCAGCCCCTTGGGCTGTAGGCAATTACTAGGAATGACTTTAAGGACTGTCAACTGACATCATGCACCACCATAAGCCTTCCATCATGCTTCATCTTCGCTCACACCCTGCATGGGACACTTCCCTAGTCGTCGCCCATCTTATGATTTCTCCATAGCAAGCATGCTTAACTTAGAGTTCTTAAAAGTGGGTTTTCTTAAAAGAACGGTGCACTTTTGGTAATATAGTAAGTCACTTGAAACCCTTTAAGCCACACCTGAGGTGTTGCACATTTTCAATATATAATTGGCTGATAACCCATCGAAAGGAAATTGCTAAGTCACGAATGAGGCAAATAGCGGAGGGATTTACTACGAGACTAAAGTCGAATGATATTCAAGCTTGTCCATTTGGTCAAACCCTCGAACTACGAGTCTAGCCTCCTTATGATGAATAAAACCATTTGACTAATATCTAGTTTGATAAACCCTTTTACATGACAACATATTCATATCACGATGGCAAGGGACTGAACACTAAGTACCATTTTGAATAAGGTTATTAAACTCCTCTATCACAGCCTATTGCCATCATGGGTTTTTACATGTCTAAGAATAAGTTCATAGTTCCTCTTCAAATTCCATGGTTTTAAAAAATAATGCCATAGGTTTTAGTGATACCTTATTTTTATCTAATTTGCATTGGATGAAAATTTCCAATGGGGGGGGGGGCAGACTAGATAGACAATAAAGCATGTTTAGATTCCTTTTAAGTTGAAGAGGGAGAGAAGATAGATATGGGTAGGTCTAGTGGTTGTGCTTAGGAATAAGCCTGCAGCCCATCTGTACTTGCAGGAGGGGAGACACATTGTGGGCTAGATGCAAGCCTAGTAGGAGACACCAGGGGAGTTAGGGAATAGAAAGGCCTAGTGGATGGGTTCTCACACATGGTAGGAAGGAGGGATGTGTCCTAATCCCAAATGGACAATGGTTGATGGTGATGGAGCTGAGCCAAGCTAAAGCTTAGTGGCCAAGGAATCTATGGTGGGAGAAGCCAAATGCAGTGGAGAAGAGACAACCAATAAAAAGGGGAAGACAGGAGGCTTGTAGTTCGAGGGGTCAACTTACGATAGGGGATGACATCTTCATGGAAAACTACATGTTTACTAAAGTAGACATGATCAATGATTGGATCAAGGCATTGATACCCTTTGTAGTTTGAAGTAATACCCAAGCAAATATAGCGAATAGATAGAGAAGCAAGTTAGCGATGATGTGTAAGTGTTGTGACACATCTAGAAACTTTAAAAAAGGAGCAATCAAGGCGTCAATAAAATGGTTTTCAAATGGGGAAAGACCGCCTAGAAAGGGCAAGGAAGTCAATTCATCATAAAAGTCATCACATTGGCTGCATCTAGCCAATATTCAGCTAGAAGATGACCCTCAAGTAGGAAAGTACGTGCCATTTCAATAAAGCGGTGATCCTTACGCTCCACCACACCATTCTACCGAGGAGTGTGGGGGCATGACTTCCTAAATAAAATATCACATTTTTGTATGTGTAGTTTTTCATAGGTGATTGTCAAATTCTTTGCCTCCATCATTTTTGAACAATCCAATCTTTCGATCAAAACGTCATTCAAGCATATTTTGAGAAGTGCAAAAAATGTAGTACATCTTTGATTTTTGTTTCATAGGGTAAATCCAAGTAAGACAAGAAGCATCTATAATCATGGAATCCCAAGTTAGAAAGAACTAGAGATTGCCATGCATCAAAATGAATAAAAAATACAGGGGTACCACACCAATGCTCCACATGAGCAAAGGCTAAATAAATAATAAGCTTTGCACAACTTATGTGCAACACCTTTATTAGAAAACTTAGAAACCGGCAAAGTACAAAGTTTATGTATTAAAGAATCTAGAATATGTGAACCACAATGTCCTAACCTACGGTGTCATGTTTCCCTAGAGGCATGAACAGCTATTAATGCAGTATGGGATTCAGATTAACATAGACTGTAACCACGATCATGATTGGTTTCTTAAAGCAAAGTTATTTTGTGGCCTTATCCTTAACACACAAAAAAGAGGAATTGAAGTTAACCGCACAATTATTCTCCCAAATAATTATCAAATACATAAAAGATTATATTTAATATTGGTAACATGCAACAACATAGTAGGCATAAGGGGTTTATCAAAGATAGGTGTAGACACTAAAAAAACATAAATATGTGCCATGTCACTAAATAATATAAGTTAATTAATGTTGGCTAGTCTAATAAAATAATATAATTATTTGGGTCCAAATGACTACTAAAACATAATTTTCAAACTCTTTATCTTATTATGAAAAATATGTGATCCAAACTCTTTGTCTGAAAGTTGCATTACCTTAAACACTTGCACAACTTGCATATTCCTACAATTTTTGTTATATTTAAGATTAGTGAAGGCTAAAATTAGAAAACTAGAACCAAAAGTAATAGGAGACTTCAAAACATCATAATACCTTATATATAGAGGTTTTCAGCGGAATGTTTAACTAACTAAAATGGAAATTATTGAGATTTGCTAGCAGACATGAGTTATAAAGATCATGAAAGTTATCCAGAAAAGAAACTAAATTATGAGTTTTAAGTTTGGAAATAATGCTCATGCCACAAAACCGAAGTTTGCTATAGCAAGTCTTTAATGTACATGCGTGCATGCGTGTGTGTCCATATCTGTGTGTCTGTGTGTGTGTATGTGTGTGTGTATAAGTATATGTGTGTGTGTATATATACGTATATATAGATATATATTTATTCAAACACACATGTACACAGTGCTCATATGCTCATAGTGTTACTTTCTATCACCATAGGGCTTTTGTTGTACCGCCAAGAAGCTACTGAAATCAGTGCAAGCAGCTGGTGGACTACTGCAAGCGCATGGATAACAGTAGTATAGATAAAGATATTGTTCCTCAGGGACTAATGTAACTTACTTGGTCTTGTCTGTCAGAATGTGCTAAGTAAAATTCTAATTCAAAGGGTTCGATTTAACAATTTATAATTCACTATTCTGAATCAATCAAAGAGAAAATGTGTTTAGGAATTCTCGTAGTTATGAAAGGGTATTGGATCAAAATCACAATCATGTGCTTTTGTCTAATCGGTTAATCTTGAGGAATTGTAATTTATCCAAAAATTTGATCTATTCTTTCGAACTCAACCAAATTTGCCTAAACTAAGCAAAAGTCGTTTTTTCAAACTAATTTGCCTTAATTCAAGTTAAATATCTTCGATTACTCTCTACTCCTCTTAACATGCAAATCTCTCTTTCGAAACGACTCCACATTAGGTTTAACCAAGTAGTCCAACAACCAAATGTCACCGTTCATTTATTCAATTTTGTTTGTTTCAACCAAGCAAGCAAATTTTGACTAAAAATCCACTCACAACAATACAATTACTTGATAAATGAAATCAAACCAATTATGAAAATAAGCACAATTCTATAAATTAAAACACGATCCCCCTACACTTTCATAAACTACTAACTCCCTAGAAAAAATAAAACAACCCACTCATGCTAAAGAGTTAAACAAACTAACCAACTATCCGGCGAAATCTAAGAGAAAGGTTTGACTAAGATGGTGTTCGAACCAAAAATGTGCTATTTTTAAGGTACTCTTACACCTATTTTATGTTGGTTTTAATCATGTTTTTTAAGGTTTTTAACTGATTTTATTTTATTTTGTAGATTTTTAATAAATGTGAAAAAGGGGCCAACAATGGTAGAAAATGGTGGAAATTATCGAGAATTGAAGAACCAGGCAAAATTGTCAAAAATCAGTCCGAAATTCAGTTGAACCGGCCCAAATATTGCAATGAACCGGCCCAGTTAAAAACCAGACTGATCCACCTTAAACCGGTTCACTTAAAGCCCCCTTCCCCTTCTTTTTCTCTTTCCTTGCGTCCTCTTCGTTCCCCAAAGCCCTGAAACCCGAAACCCACACTTTCGTCCTTACCGTACCCATCCCGAGCTCCAGCTCTCTCTACCTTCCTCATCTCTCTCTT
>JACYFF010031957.1:31478281-31488335 GCA_017589665.1 Selenicereus undatus
TGTTTTCGTCTTTCCTTTTGTTTTTCTTTTCTTTTGTCTTTTGTCCCATTTTAGGTTTCTTTTGGTTTAGTTTGGGGTTTAGTAGGTCCTTGCTTTTTGGTTTTGTGTTTGTTTTTGTAAATATGTGTGTCTCCTTTGATTTTGGTTTTGATTTTCAATTTTATTTTGGTTGTGTTTGGTTTTTGGTTTTGGTTTTGATTTGCCTCGTGCCTTAGCTGTATATATATATATATGGTTTTACGGTTGTATAGCTGATGTGCTTACTTTTTAGCGCCTTAATTCCCACAATGAGGACATTGTGAAGTTTTGGTGTGGGGGTGAGGTGCCCATTTTGTTGACAATTTTTGTTGCTTTTGGGGACGTGTGTACTCTTTTCAGATTGTCTTAAATCCCCTGTGCTTTATTTATAAGCTTGTATATAAATGGGATGTGCACGATAAGTCTTCGACCTCAAATTTGGTATTTTAAGTGCTAATTCTAACTCCAGTTGTTCATTATGGGTTGTGTAATCCATTCCTTTTTTATTCCTTCATCATTATCTTTAGGTCTTAGGTTTCCATGAATGATTCTCTCACTAGCTTGTGACATGATTACTTTCAAAAAAAATTGAAAAAAAAATGTATTATAAATAAGGAAAGAATAAAATTCGGAATGACAAGTATCCCTTTGAGGCATGTGCTACTGGGCGTTACCCTTTGAGGCACGTGCTACTGGGTGTTATCCGTTGAGGCAATATTGGTACTGGGAAAGCTTGCTTCCAAAGTTAGTATCGTAACAACATAGTTGTGTCAACTAAGTGGGATTGAGTTTAATTCTGGGAAACCTAAGCCCTGGGATGATGATACACTTGCACACGAGTACCAGGATGGATTCAAAATCTTGATATTCAATGGGGTGAAAAATTAGTGACTTGATGTCATTTAGGAGGTAGAGGGCTTTGAAGTACATGTTGTGTATATACAGGTTAATAATTGAGTGCATGGGTGATTTAGGTGATTAGGAGTTGTGTGTATGTTTCCCACATTTTGTACATGTTAGTTTTGAGAAAACCCAAAAAAAGATTTTTCTTTCCCTTTGAATAATTTTGTGGGTATTCACTCCTGGAAACCCTTACAACACCTCACTCGTCTACTTGGGAGTCCAAGGGGTTTAAATGACTTGTTGCATACGCTAAATGCAATCGTGATTCCTACGACAGTGTGTTAGATTTTCTTTTTCTTATTTTTCATTTTCTTTTAGTTAGTTTTTTTTGTTTTACTCGAGGACGAGTAAAATCTTGGTGTGGGAGCATTTGTTCCAACAAAAAATGTGCTTTTTTTAAGGAACTTTTACACCTGTTTTACGCTCGTTTTAATCGTGTTTTTAAGGCTTTTAACTGATTTCATTTTATTTTGTAGATTTTTAATAAAGGTGAAAAAAGGGGCCGGAAATGGTAGAAAATGGTGGAAATTATCGAGAATTGAAGAACCAGGCAAAATTGTCAAAAATCGGTCTGAAATTCAGCTGAATCGGCCCAAAAATTGCGATGAACCAGCCCTGTTAAAAACCATACCAATCCACCTTGAACCGGTTCACTTAAAGCCCCCTTCCCCTTCTTCTTCTCTCTCCTCGCGTCCTCTTCGTTCCCCAAAGCCCTGAAACCCAAAACCCACACTTTCGTCCTCACCATACCCATGTCGAGCTCCAGCTCTCTCTACCTTCCTCATATCTCTCTTCCTTATCTCTTCTCTCTCCTCCAAAACCAGCCCACCGAAACCCATAATCCAGAACCCAGAAACCCCAACCCACAGAAATCCCCAAATCAGAAACGGAATTCATCCTTTGCTTATCCTCATCCGAGAATCACGCTGCCACCATCCACGTACCTACCTTCGCTGCCCCCATCTCTACCATCCACGACACCACCTAATTGAAGGGTTGAAGATCGCTTGGGCTCAGTATAAAGAGGAGGACGACGCCATTAAAGAAGGAGGCTGGGTAATTAGGCGAGGTACTTTAGCTAGGTAATTTTAGGGTTAGGTTAGGATTTAAACTTTGTTTTAGGGTTAGTTTTGTTTAATTTCATTTTTCTTTTCGTATTCAAAATTTAGGTTTTGATTAGGTTTACGATTTTAGGTTCGTTTTCAACATTTAATTCCAAGTAATTGAGCTTTGATTTCAAAGTCCTTGGTTGTAATTCAAACTTTGGTTGTTTCTTGTTTGAAATTTTGCATGAATTTCAGTGAGTTCATCCGATTTCTTTCCCGCCCTTTCCCCAGTTCTGTTCTGTTTTGTTCCAAATAGCATTCCTGGCGATGCTGCCATTGATGGACGGCTAAGCTGCAAAGCGAGGAGGCCTGAAGTTGAGTAGTTTCGGTTTATTCCCCCTCCCTTGGTTCGAGTTCTGTTAGAGGTAAGGAGAGGGTGCTTGAAGCTTGGGCACGGTTTCGGCTTGCATTCGGCTCCTTCAACTCTCTGATTTCACTAGTTGTTAATTTGCTTCCATTGTAACTCAATTTCTTGATCTGTTAGTCCCGAAGTTATTTCAGTCTCAAGATTTTTAGGTTTAACTGGAGCATTGTTTTCATAGTTCTTCATTCTAGCATTCGTAATAGGGTTTGATTGATTAGTGTGATAGATTTCGAAGCCGGGTTGTTATGTAAAATCGAATCTGAACTGCTATTTTGAAGTTTGATGGACGTTGAGTCTGCCATGTTTAGGTTGTAGCTATGGCTTGCATTACCCTGTTTATTGCTCTTGGTTGATTGCTCTTGGTTAATTCATTTTGCTTGCTACTGGTTCTAGTTTTGATATTTGATTTATGCTTGAATATTGGATAAGTGTTGAAGGTTGATTTTAGGCCATTTAGGTTACTCATGCTCATTGAAATAGTTAATAGAATGAATAATGTTTGGTTAAATTAAAGTATTAGTTCATTAGTAGGTTAAGTTGATCTAGATTATTTAGTTAATTGGCCGTTTCTTTACAAAGGACCGTAATCTCAACATTGTCCCTGAGGATTCGACCCTCAAGTACTACGATGTGTGTCGTACACTTGCGGCTTCTCTTTTCAGTTTGTTTCACATTCCCTCAATTTTCACCAACAATTTTGGCCTTCAACCAAGGGCTTAAAACCCCCTTGAAAACCAAACATATATAGTCAAGATTTCTTACCAAAACTAAAATCAAGTTAGAAATCTTAAAAGAAACAACAAAATTTGAGAAGGAAACTATGCTAAAGCTCTAATCTATGCTAACTCTGTGCTTGTGTGTTTCTACTGCAGCAGAACGGGGCCTTTTATAGACCGACTTGATTGATCTCAACCACACAGACGAAGGAAGAAGAAAAGGCATCAGTTTCATGCTCACCACGGTCCGACCGTGGTCTGGGCTAGAATCGGCTTTCTGCTCTATTCTTGCTCCATGGGCATAGCAACTCATGGGTGTCCACGGGGGAGGTCAAAATACATCTATTTATAGTCAAATGCTGGGTAAAAAGGCTTAAAATCATACAAAACACATCAAACAACTATACCCAAGCATAAATCGAGAATATGAGTATAAATAATAACATTAAGCACATAATTCTCCCAAAAATTGACACAAAATAGCTTTAAAATGATGTATACATTAAGCACTTATCAAACTTTCCCATGCTTAAACTGTTGCTTGTCCTCAAGCAATGCTAAAAATAAAACTATACACAACCTCCTCAGGATAGGTATAGGCAACATTTAAATGGCAAAGCTGATCCAAAGGTAGCCCAAAAAGGTGCAAAAATCATTAATAAAAAGATTAAGGAATGAAATTTGCGAAAACCTTTTGATAAACCACAATGTCAAACTTGAACCAATCTTCCCAAATTGTCAAATATAGTCATTTGAGTGTAAGAAATAAGTAAGGCTAGCAAGGCCGATAGAACCTCACTATAGTTATGTAGCTCTCATCACTCATGCGTTTAATGATGATGAAGGTTCTCTCAATTCTCATTCCTTAGACTCAAATTTACCATAAGCTTGACAAGACTGTCAAATTTGCCATTACTAAAATAAAAACACACTAGACAATTATGAGGACTTTCATAGGGTTGTGACGGGGCCATGGATAAAGGTAAGGGGCGAACAAATGTTTTGGAAATGAGGAGCTAGAAGCCAGAGACTAATAGCTAAACATTTCCAATGCATCACACTACATCCTTCTTGAACCATTACAATTTATCAAAAAAATAAATCCCAAATTGAAAACAGAAAGAGTCGATACTAACAAATATCTTACAATCCCAACAAGGCTAATACTTTCTTTAATTTTTTTTCTCTTTTTTTTTCTTTTTTCTTTTCTTTGTTTTGTTTTTTCATGATCCTTTCTTTCTCCCTCTCTTTTTTTTTTTTCAAAAAAGGATAGCCAAGAGGAAATCCATAATGAACTTTAAATTTCTCCAAACTTTGCACAATAAAATATATCAAAATCTCACATCCCTTCACCAAATAGCCAAAATTTACTAAAAGACAACAATCCACCTTACTAGTGCTCTATGATGCAAAAGAATGAAACACTCCTCTAGTCTTGGCTTAACGGTAAGACAAGTATTTGGCCATGGGTTATAATAGGAGGTTTAAATCAAGAAAAATCAAGAAAAATCAAGCAAGAGATACAATACGCAACAAAAGTGGCTATTTGGCCGTGGGGTTTCAATAAATCAAAAATAAATTGCCTTAATCATATTGTCTAAATGCATATGTGAAATGTTATCCTGAATAAGAATCAAAGCAAGTTCTAGAGAAATAATGTAAAGACTCATGGAGTAAATAAAATCGTACCCGACATGTGTTCAAAACATGGATATCATTTCGAAAACTCATTCACAAACATTTTGTGCACAATTTGGATGAATTGAAGGATCAAACTAATCCATAGAAGTCTACCAAATCTAGAAAGATCATCATCAGAGGATTTTTTTCTCTTTTAGTTTTTGTTTTGTGTTTTTTTAATTGTTTTTATGCATGCTCCTAATAACAATGCAAACTAAAAATGCAAAGAGACTAAATTAAAAAAAAAAGAAAAATAGACAAAAACTAAAATCAAACCTAGAATAAAAAGAAAAGTAAATGCACGACTAAACAAAACTAAATACTAAAATCAAAAACTACAAAAACTACCACCAACTACATATGAAATGCAAAATCACACCAAACCAAAAACAAACATTAGATCCCAAATATAACGACTAAGGCCCTGTTCTATTTCGCGTTTTTTAGGATTTAGCTAAGAGCTTACATCTTCTTACAGCTTCTTACATCTTCTTACATCTCCTTACATCTCCTTACATCTTCTTACATCTCCTTACATCTTCTTATATCTCCTTACATCTCCTTACATCTTCGTACATCTCCTTCCATCTTCTTACATCTCCTTACATCTCCTTACATCTTCATTTTATTTATTGTGTATTGATTTTTTATTTTTTATTTTTAATTGTTAATTTTAAATTTTAAATTTTTTTGTTCTTTATTTTTTATTTTATTTTTTATTTTTATTTTTCATTTTTCATCTTTTATTTTTAATTTTTAAATTTTTAAATTTTTGAATTTTTTTTATTTTTTTAATTTTTAAACTTTTATATTGTAATTTTTAAATTTTTTATTTTTTATTTTTTTATTTTTTTTGTTTATTATTTTATTTGTCAATTTTCATTTTTCATTTTTTTTATTTTTTATTTTTTGTTTTTAGTTTTTAATTTTTAATTTTTTAATTTTTAATTTTATAATTTTTTATTTTTTATTTTTAAATTTTAAATTTTTTATTTTTATGTTTATTTTTAATTTTTTATTTTTAAATTGTCAAAATTTTAAAAATTTTTAGTTTTATTTTTTTTCATTTTTTTATTAAAAAAAATAAAAAAGTAAAAAATTAAAATTAAAATTAAAATTAAAATTTAATATTAAAAATTAAAAATTTAAAAATTTAAAAATTATGAATTAAAAATTAAAAAATAAAAAATAAAAATTACAAATTACAAATTACAAATTACAAAATTATAAAATAGAAAATAAAAAAATAAAAAAAATTAAAATTAAAATTAAAATTAAAATTTAAATTTAAAAAAATAAATAATAATAAATAATAATTAAAAAATAAAAAAATAAAAAAAAACGAAATAAAGAAATAAAAAATAAAACAATAAAATTAAAAAATTAAAAAATTACAAAAAATAAAAGAAATACAAGAAATAAAAAAAGTAAAAAATAAAAATAAAAAATGAAAATAATAATAATAATAGTAATAATAATAATAATAATAATAATAATAATAATAATAATAATAATAATAATAATAATAAAATAAAAATACAAAATACAACTTCTTAAGTATATTATTTTAATATTATTATTTTTCATTTAAAACAAATTATATTATACAACTCTTTTACAATTCAACAACTCCTTATATTTATCCTTACAGCTTTCTTACAGCTCCTTACAGCTTCTTACATCTTCTTACAGCTCCTTACATCTCCTTACATCTCCTTACAGCTTCTTACATCTCCTTACATCTCCTTACAGCTCCTTACATCTCCTTACATCTCCTTGCAGCTCCTTACAACTCCTTACATCTCCTTGTATCTATCTATCTATCTAAAACGCGAAATAGAATAGGCCCTAAATAACTCCCTCATGCTTGAATCACACATTGCCCTCAATGTGGGCGCAGATTAGAAAAAGGGAAGGGGAGTAGCACATAGCAATTACAAAGGAGGTGGTGGTAGAGCATGGGGTGGTTGGCCATAAGAAATATGTCAATCCCACCAGGTTTCTAGACATGCCCTATAGTCTTGGGAATATTGTGATTGGGGAACAAGCAGCCCACGAAGCTCATCGCGGCGCTCTTGGGCAAAGTCTCGAAGAACGACGTTCTTAAATGCAACAAACGCTCGAAGGGAAACTTGCTCATCTTCAATGGATCTAAGGGTGTCTTGGAGGCCAAAATAGTCAGGAGGGGGTGCTTGAGAAGAAGAACTAGGTCATACTTGACTAGAATAAGGGGCTGGATAATGGGGTAGGTTAAAAAACCCCCTCATCACCAGGTACCTAATAAAGGTTAGCCAGGTGAGGTTGAGTAGTTCGATCAACATTAGGATGTGCCAAAAGCCGGTCATCGGGGTAAATCCAGCAATAACTAGCTAGCCTCAACTTTACAAAAGTTCATAATCTCAAAAGCAGCCTGATCATTCCACTCGAACCCAGAAACTCTATCCTCAGGGTTGGGCTCAACTCCCAAAAATCTAGCAATAGTAGTGAAAATCCCAACTATGACTATGCTACTTTTAGTGCTAACAGCAGCACCATGCAATTGCCTGGCTAAAAAGGAACCTGGGTTAAGCTGGACTCTATCAAGCATACATGACAAAAAGTACAACTCAGATAGTCTCGGGACATTCAAACTATTGTCGAACGCAAAAAGGGAAGAAGCCAAAATACTTTGAGCTACTATAATGCAAGGGTTTCTAATATGTGTGCATTTTGAGGAACTAGTACTGTACCTAACACTCTTTAAAAGTTCACCCCAAAATGCAATCGGGTTGAATTCGCGCCAGACTTGACAGTTCGATAAATCCATGCTAGGTGGAAAACCGAAAATACTGTTGAAAGTATCTAAGTTCAGTTCATAAAACTATCCCTGCAAATAAAAAGATATATCCGGCTTGAGATTGAGGCCCTCTAGTGAAATCGACATGGAGTATACTTAAGAGTTCTAGGGTCAGGTCCCGATATGTATGCCTTTTGATTTCTAAAAAGTGTCCCATACCACCTCTTGTAAACAACCATCTAATGTCATCTTACATTCCCAATCGGGCTAATAAGTCCTCATCATAATATCTAGTTGCTACAATTATATGTTCATTCAAATAATTGTACCTAGCAACATAATCTAGATGGGTCAACCCAAGAGGGTGAGGAATGTTACCTCTAGCACACGCAGTTCGAGATGTCCTTTGAGGTTGAGGTGGTGCTTGACTTGAAGATCCAACCTCCTTGGTGCTCCTTTTTCTATTATTTGGTGCCCCTTTGTCTATTATTTGGTGCCATTGTTAAAAAAAAAACAAATAAAAACCAAATCTAAAACCTAAAGAAGAAAATTTGAAGAAGAAAATGAAGAAACTTAATAAAAAGAAGAAGAAAAAGATGAAAGAAAAAAATGGGAATGGTGGACGAGATGAGTTTGAAGAAAAAGAGGAGGAAAGAGATCGAATTTATGGAGAAAGATGAAAGATTGAGTGAAAGGGGATGATTTTGGGTGAAATTGACTGGAAATGGTGAAGAAATGAAGAAGATTGAAGGTGTGAGGTATTGAGACCTTAGAGAGAGAAAATGGAGGTATAGAGAAAGAGTGTCGAGAGGTTAAAGATGAAGTGTAAGGGAGGTGAGTGGGCACCGTGGTCAAAAACCTAGACCGTGGGTCGTAGCAGCACACCACGGACCATGGGACTCACCACGGTCTGAGCATGGTGTCTGCTGGTCCTTTTTTTTATTTTTCTGGGTGGCACCCCATGACTGTGGTTCTGGGGATCTGGCTGTGGTAGCTAACATTTTATTCATTTTGTTTGTCTTTTTTGTGTTTTTTTGGCACGTTACAAAAATAGCAAAAAATAGAAGCTAAGAAAAAGAAAAAGGAAAAAGAGCTTGGGTTGCCTCCCAAGAAGTGCTCTTTTAAGGTCAAGAGCTTGACCCTCTTCTATGCTTGGTCTAGATCAGATAGTGTATGGACAATGGCTTTATCAATAGATTGTCCCACAAGATATGGTTTTAATCGCTGTCCATTAACTGTGAATGCACTGGTGGACTCACTCCATGTTTCAACTACTCCGTTGGGTTGTACATTGGTAACCTTAAATGGTCCTAACCATCAGGATTTCAGTTTGCCAGGAAACAATCTCAATCTGGAGTTAAATAATAGGACGACGTCTCCTTTTTCGAACCTCTTCTTCATGATATGTTTATTGTGTCACTTCTTAGTTTGTTCTTTGTAAACACGTGAACTCTCATAGGCTTCAAACCTTAGCTCATTGCATTTAGTTGCAAAAATCTCCTGTCGCTTGCTGCCTTAAGATCAAAGTTAAATATCTTTATAGCCCAGTATGCCTTATGTTCCATCTCTATTGGCAAGTGATAAGACTTCCCAAACACCAGTTGGTATGGAGTGGTGCCGATAGGGATCTTGTAAGCAGTGCGGTATGCCCAAAGCGCGTCATCAAGCTTGAAGGCCCAATCTTTGCGGGATAGATCCACTATTTTCTCTAGGATGCTCTTCAACTCTCTATTTGACAGTTCCACCTACCCATTCGTTTGGGGATGGTAAGGCATAGTAATCTTATGAAATATCCCAGATTTTTTTAAAAGTAACTCAAGAGGCTTCTTGCAAAAATTTGTGCCATTATCACTTAGAAGAGCTCTTGGCGTGCCAAACCTTGTGAAAATATTCTTCTTGAGAAACTTAAGGACAACTTTTGAATAATTTATTGGGGAGGCGATGGCTTCCACCCACTTAGAAACATAGTCAATTGCCACAATAATGTAAAGGTTGTTACGGGACAGAGGAAAAGGACACCTAAAGTCAATCCCCCATACATCAAATAACTCGACCTCAAGTATGCCACTTTGAGGTATCTCATGCCTCTTAGAAATGTTTTCTATTTACTGACATCTATCATAAGTCATGACAAATTTCCTTGCATCTTTAAAGAGCGTGGGCCAATAAAAGCCTGCTTGGAGTACTTTCGCAATCGCTTTATCTTGTCCAAAGTGGCCACCATATGTTGAAGCATGGCAATGGTGCAAGACACTACGGACCTCATCTTCACGCAAGCATCTTCTATAAATCCAATTTCCACATAGCTTGTAGAGGAAAGGTTCCACCCACACATAGTATTTGGCATCTATAAAGAACTTCTTTCTTTCTTGGTGGGACAATCCTAGAGGTAACACTCCACACACCTTGAAGCTCACCATATAAGCGTACCATGGGGTAGCTCGCTGGGATATAATGAATAATTGCTCATCGGAAAAAGAGTCATAAATAG
>JACYFF010031957.1:31488345-31513472 GCA_017589665.1 Selenicereus undatus
AGGAAGCTTTTCACTAGGAGTGGTCTCTGGGCCTAAACGAGATGGATGATTGGCAATTACATTTGCCAACCCTGCCTTATCTTTGATTTCCAAATCAAACTCTTAAACAAGTAGGACCCATCGGATGAGTCGGGGTTTGGAATTGGATTTCTTCATTAAATGTTTCAAAGCGGCATGATCTGTGAAAATAATGACTTTAGAATTAATCAAGTAGTATATAAAATTTTCAAGGAAAAGGCAACTACTAAGAACTCCTTCTCAATCATGGCATAATTCACTTGAGCCCTATCGAGAGTACGACTTGCATAGTATATAGCATACGACTTATTGTCCTTTTGTTGGCCTAAAATAGCCCCTACAATATAGTCACTTGCATCACACATTACTTCAAAAGGTAGCTCCCAATCTGGTGCTTGCATTACTGGGGCAGTGATCAATGCCTCTTTTAACCTGTGAAAAGCACTCAAGCATTCTTCATTAAACTCAAAAGGCACATCCTTGATAAGTAATTGGGGAGAGGTTTTGCAATTTTCGAAAAATCTTTAATGAACCGCCACTAAAAACTAGCGAGTCTGAGAAAACTCATCACACCTTTCAAAGTAGTTGGTGGCGGCAATTTCTCAATCAATTCCAACTTTGCTTTGTCAAGTTCAATGCCTTTCTTAGAGACAACAGGACCAAGGACAATCCCTTCTTGCACCATAAAATGGCATTTTTCCCAATTCAAGACCAAATTCACATATTCGCATCTTTGCAAAACCTTATATAAGTTATTCAAGCATTGGTCATAGGTTGCACCATACACCGAAAATCATCCATAAAGACTGTCATTATGTCCTCAAGAAAGTCAGAAAAAATGGCCATCATACAACATTGAAATGTGGCAGGGGCATTGCCTAGCGCAAATGGCATTCTTCTATAAGCATACATACTATAAGGACATGTAAAAATAGTCTTTTCTTGGTCGTTAGGATGGATAGAGATTTGAAAGAATCTCGAATATCCATCTACATTGCAAAAATCTGAAGTTTTAGCCAATCGTTCAAGCATTTAGTCAATGAAGGGAAGGGGAAAATGATCTTTACAAGTGACTTTATTTAGTTTCCGATAAGCAATGCACATACGCTAGCCTGTGACAGTCATAGTAGAGATTAGCTCATTATTCTTATTTTTCATAATAGTCATCCATCCTTTCTTAGGAAAAACATGGACCGATCTCGCCCACGCACTATTAGAGATAGGGTAAATAATACCGGCCTTAAGCAACTTCAAAATCTCCTTTTTAACTACCTCTTGCATGCTAGGTTCAATTTTCTTTGGTATTCAATTGAAGGCTTATGGTCATCTTGCATTAAGATTCAATGCATACACAAAGAAGGATGAATTCCTTTTAAGTCATCAAGGGTGCATCCTATGCCTTTACAATGCTTCCTAAGTACTCTAAGCAAAGAATCTATTTGGGTTGCATTCAAATTTGCATTCACAATCACTGGATATGTAGATTTTGGTCCAAGAAATTCATACCTCAAGGATGAAGGGAGAGGTTTCAATTCTACCTCAGGAGCTTTCGCCTCGTTAGACGAGGGCTTACTTTCGTCTTGTAATGATTCCAACTTAGCAACGATAGGCAGAATTGGTGGATAGGCTTCTAGAAGTTGAGCACACTCGGCTACTTCAGGATTTTCATACTTAATAGTGCTATTGTTCAACATCAAGTGCTCAAGTGGATCTTTAGGATTAAGGTTAAATGCGGTTTCTCGCATTAAACCATCAACCACTTCAATCTTATTATACTCGTCAGAAATGGAAGGAAACTTAGTAGCTTTACTAAATTAAACTCCACCTGATCATTTCGCACATCAAAAAGACAATATACCATTTTTCACATCAATAAGGCATCCTGCGATGGCAAGAAATGGTCTACTAAGAATGATGGGGGTTCGTGTATCCTCCTCCATTTCTAGGATCACAAAGTCTACTCGTACACATAAATCCCCTACTTTTATTAGAACATCCTCTAAAATACCCATAGGGTACTTCACATAACGGTCCGCCAATTGTAACGAGATAGTAGTTGGTCTTATCTCACCTAGTTCCATTTTTTTACACATAAAAAAGCACATTAAGCTCACACTTGATCCTAAATCACATAAGGCACAGTCTATAAGCATACTCTCTCTCATGCAGGGAATTGAAAAACTACTAGGATCCTCCAGCTAAGCTGGAAGCTTGTTTTAGATCACCACACTGCATTCTTCAGTCAAAGCTGCAGTTTCATGTTCATCAAGCTTTTTCTTATTGGACAGAATTGCTTTCAACAATCTAGCATATGAGGGCATTTGACTCAGGGCTTCAGTAAACGCAATATTTATGTAGAGTTTCTTAAGGACTTCTAAAAACTTCCCAAATTGCGAATCAAGTTTAGGTTTGGCCATCCTTTAAGGAAATGGTAAAGGTGGGGTGTAGGACTTTGGGGAAATGGTCTTAGGGTCCTTAGGAACCTCGTCAGACTTATGGACGACGTCATCGATCACTTCCTTAAAGGGTGGAGCCATCTCTTTCTCGATATTCTCAACATGATCATTCTTATCATGCAAAGATTCATTACTGGTAATCTCCTTAGGTCCTCCAGTTGTTTTCCTCCTCTCAAAATCATTACATTACATTGCATCCTAAGATTAAGCTCAAACTTACTAGGAAGTCCATCCGGGGGCGTAGATTAAGCTTAAACTTATTATGAGTTGTAAGCACATCAACCTTTGAGGCTAATTGCTCAACATACTCATCCTATTTTTGTTGTGCCATAAGCATACTTTCTATCATTGCTTCTAAATTGGACTTTTGAGGCATTTGAGAAGGGAACGGGGGGTCTTTGAAAACTAAAGGGTGGTCTCGCATTCATTTGGGGCATATTTGAAGGGTTTGGATTAGACCTATACGAGAAATTCGGATGATTCTTCCAACTCATATTATATGTATTACAGTAAGGGTCATTGGCTGGTCTTGCGTTCAAATTCTGAACATAATTAACTTCATTTAGGTCTTGGAAAAAAGGACTCCCTACTTGACAGTTTAAAGTTACATGCTCAACAGAACCACAAATTTCATAAGGGGAAGGGGCACTAGAATTCACGGCATTAACATTCATTCGATCCAGTCTTTAAGTCATAACATCTACTTTAGAAGAAAGTAAAGTAAGTACCTCAACTTCGAGCTTACCTCCAAACCATTTGGGTTGGCCTCTTTCAGTGGACCATCGAAAATTATTGAGTGTCATTTCCTCAATCAGATTATAGGCTTCATCCTTTGTTGTGCTCATCAAAGTTCCTCCTGCCGCCGCATCAATAGTGGACCTCATAGACTATGTCACACCATTATAAAAGGTTTGGATAATCATCCAACGTTGAAGACTATGATGGGGGCATAGGCATAACAAATCTTTAAACCACTCCCAGGCTTTGTAGAGTGTCTCTTCATCTTTTTTCATGAAATTCGTGATTTGATTTCTTAAGCTTAGTGTTTTGTTCAGAGGGAAAAACTTGGCGAGGAAGGCTATTGTCAACTCATCCCAAGTGGTAATGCATCTAGATGGCAAGGAGTGTAACCAAGCCCTTGCTTTATCCCTCAAGGAGAAAGGAAATAGACACACGCGAATCGCGCCAGTGGAGACTCCATTGAGCTTTAACGTATCGCACACCTCTCAAAAGACCGAGTGGTGCAGATTCAGGTCTTTCAAAGGCGTTCCTCCAAATTAGGATTGCTACACCATCAAAATGAGTGCCGGTTTGAGCTCGCAATTGTTGGCATCAACAGTAGGGCGAGGGATGCTTGAGGCAATCCCTTGGACTCCAGGAGTAACGAAATCTCGAAGCGTTCTCCTTTGGTCACCTTCTCACCTGCCATGCTTGTTAGATTCCTTTTAGCCTCGCGTCTTTATTCTTCAATCCTTTACTTTTTCCTCCTTAAGTGGAAACTCCTTTCAATCTCAGGATCGAATTTGTAGAAGATCGAACTTCGCATAAACAGGAAAATTCCCGCATGCACTATCACCAACACTACCAACGCAATTAAAAAAGAAAAGAAAATAACAATAAAAGACAATAAAATACGTAGTCACTTTCACAAGACTAACTCAATAGTTAATAGTTCAGTCCCTGGTAACGGCGCCAGAAACTTGGTAGACTACCGCAAGTGCACGGCTGGCCGTAGTATAGATAAGGATATCGTTCCTCAGGGACTAATGTAACTTACCGAGTCTTATCTGTTAGAATGTGCTAAGTATAATTCTAATTCAAAGGGTTCGATTTAACAACATCTAATTCACTACTCTGAATCAATCAAAGAGAAATTATTTCGAGGAATTTTCGTAGTTTTGAAAGGGTATTGGATCAAAATGACAATCATGTTCTTTTCTATAATCGGTTAATCTCATCCAAAAATTTGATCTATTCTTTCGAACTCAATCAAATTTGCCTAAACTAAGCAAAAGTCGTTCTTTTAAACTAATTTGCCTTAATTCAAGTTAAATATCTTCGATTACTCTCTAGTCTTCCTAACATGAAAACCTCTCTTTCGAGACGAATCCAAGGTAGGTTTAATTAAGCAGTCCAACAACCAAATATCACCTTTCAGTTCTTCATTCATTTGTTTCAAGTAAGCAAGCAAATTTTGGCCAACAATTCACTCACAATAATGCAATTACTTGATAAACGAAATCAAACCAATCATGAAAATAAGCACAATTCTATAAATCCCTAGACAAAATAAAACTACTCACTCATGATAGAGAGTTAAACAAACTAACCAACAATCCGGCGAAATCTGAGAGAAACGTTTAACTGAGAAGCCCTTCAACCAAGGGCTTCAAACCGCCTCAAAAACCACACAAATACACTCAAGATTTCTTACCAAAACTAAAATCAAACTAGAAATCTTAAAAGAAACAACAAAATTTGAGAAGAAAACTATGCTAAAGCTCTAATCTATGCTAACTCTATGCTTGTGTGTTTCTATTGCTGCATAACGAGGCCTTTTATAGATGGGCTTGATTGATCTCAGTCACACAGCTGAAAGAAGGCGAAGAGGCAACAGTTTCATGCCCAGCATGGTCTATGGCAGATACCACGGTACGACCATGTTCTAGGCTGGAAGCGACTTTCTGCTCTATTCTTGCTCCACGGGCGTAGCAACTCATGGATGTCCATAGGGGAGGTCAAAATACATCCATTTATAGTCAAATGTTGGGTAAAAAGGCTTAAAATCCTACAAAACACATCAAACAACTATATCCAAGCATAAATCGAGAATAGGAGTATAAATGATAACATTAAACACATAACTTTCCCAAAAATTGACACAAAATATCCTTAAAATGATGCATGCATTAAGCACTTATCAGCAGTCAGGCTAGAAAAAGAAGCAAATTAGATAGCCACGGTGGTCAAGAGGAGAGAGAAACTAAAGTGGGCATGAGCTGAGTGCATTTTAGGAGACTGAAATGCGACTAGTAAGACTCTCGTTGTCATCGGGGAGGTTGGGCTCTTGTTGACCACCAGTACTTGGTCAGTTGATTACAAGATCTGTGTATAATGGATGACAGTTTGGGAAGGGGGAGGGGATCTTGGGTTAGGCGGAAGGATGGCGTAGGGGCTAATTGATAATGTGGTGGTGTTATGAGAGGTTGTTGATAATGAGGTATCCACTGGCAAGGGAGGGTGTTGAACACCACAAGTATCCTTGGTCTTAATAGATTTTAAACACTAACCATAAACTAATACATTTGGCATGAAGATCATCAAAATTTAATAAATTTATGCTATCAGTCAGAGTTGTAACGAAGGTATGCTAATCTTCATCGGGACAATTCAAAATCAGCTGAATCAAATCTAGACCAAAGAAAGAGAGTTAATCGAAGCGAGATAATTAGCAGTTTGTTTATCTCTCAAATATTAATCCATATGCTAATTAGCATCTTTAGAAAGAGTGGATGACATATGTTTAAGAAGACTGGTAGAAATTGTTATAAATAGTCAAGAGTAAAGAAATTGATCTAACATAGCCAAATTGGATAACTAGGATTAGGATGCACCATAAAAAATCCATACAACTGTTAAGTTAGTAGACAAGAGTAATGCCAAGGCAGAAAGTCTTCAAGTTTCATCTAAATCATGCTAGGAAATTCTTGATATTAATATTAATGATAACTTGATGCATAGAAGGAAGAACTACACCACCAAAGAGGTAATAATTTTTAACAAAGGATGACCAATGGAAGCTAAGAGGTTAGGAAGGTTGCTGGGATGACCAATGTAAGCCAAGGGGTTAGGAAGTTTGCTAGTAAAAAGTAATGGAACGGAAGTTAAACTAAGTATCTTCCTAGTTAGAAACATTGTGGAGGTGGGCATTGGTGTCTGGAAAAAGCACCAAAAATGCGACGTGTAAATGAGTTGCACACATGAGACTTGAGAAGGTGAGAGTGATGACGAGAACATAATGATTGATATAGGCACAATTATGACATTATTAGAAGTAGGAGTTGCATTGGTAGTGGTGGCATTGGGTAAGAATGGAGGTAGGGTGGCAAGTTGACTAGAGTTATCATACATGTTTAAGGTATGAAAAAAACACCACAACAGGAGAGGAGAAGGGCAATAATTCAAGTGTGGCTAAGGTTACAAGTAGTTTCATAGTAAGACACGAGATATTATGGTTTAGCTGTTTCTCGTGGTGAACTAAAAAAAGAGAGAAGAAAAATGCTACTTGAGCTATGATATATACCATCTAATCCTTGGTCAACGTCGTGTGTTGGAAGCAATTCATAGTCTTTCAAATATCAGAAGGGTTCTTAGATTTATATGAGGAATCTCCACAAAGAGTGGAAGATCTTGTGTGTTGGAAGCAATTTAGACGAGAATGCTAGGTACAGTTAAGCTAAACTTAAGAACAAATTACCTTTCTAGAAGGTGAGATGTTGAGGTTATCAAAGAGTTAGGAAGCCAAATTCTGATTACCTAAATTGAACGTTATCATTGGCATACTAAGCAAGTTGTGCTATTTGTGTAAGTCCTTAGTCCTATAGTTTGCCTTGCTTTATCAGTTATTTTCCTAGTCTTAGTCCTAATGTTATGTTAGTTTTCCCTATTCTTTAGTGGAGGCTTGTAATGATTTTGAGGGAGCCTCAGCATGATGAAATTTTATCACCATGCTTGCCCCTCTTAGCATAAATAAGCTTTTGAAGAAACTTAAACATTATAGTAGTGGGAGCTCATGCGAAGAGAAATTATGAATGTTAAAGGAGTTAGATCCTTTTCTGCTTAGATGAAAGATCATGGGTACAACATGAGTTGCACTATATTGAGGAAACAAAAGCAACTTTTGAAGTGAAGGTTGCACTTAGAAAAGGATAACATAACTGATAACTCAACTACTAATCGCCAAGATGGGGTTAATTCGATTTGTGGAGGGCTCGCTTCTTGCTGCAAAGATGTTATTCTCCCAATCAGCTTATATAATGCCGCCTAATTAAGCATGTTTCAATGTTTGCAGTCATTATTTTGATTCCCTTAGTTAAAACTGATAAACCCAATGATCGAGGCGTTACTATTGTCCCAAAAGGACAAGGTTTGCTGCAGGTGTACTAGAGATAACATAGTCAGGTATAACTTTAACCATATGCATTCACTTATTAACCAACATAAGGTTTATACACTACAATAAAGCAATTCACCACTTACACTTCTATAAACTAAAGATTGCAAAATACGGCTCCAAAGTTTGCGTGGTCTATATCACTATTGATCCATCCACGTTTCCCTTGCTTAATTATTATCTTCGACTGACTTGCTAGCATGGGGGCGATTCACTGAGCGTTTGCCTAAAACAAAACATGAAAACACTTCAACCTGTGAGCTGAAGCTTAGTACTTGCATTCCTTTATTGTTAAATTATCACTGTATAAATTCATTGGGCGCCCGCTTTGCAATTCATTTTAATCTAAAACAGTGAATAAGATGAATGTAAAACTGCATTGCTAGTTATTATCTGACCCTGAACCCTTTGTAACTATTACGATCTATGGGTAGGGGTACATCTGCCAAGCCTATCGGGACCTGGTTTGAAGCCGCGCGGGTAACTAAACTGCTATGCCTCATAATTGATAACTAATGGGGTCACTTATTGTGTGATAAATCACTGATTAAACTGATTCATCGATGTACACACCAAAAAATTTAAAAATTGATTTCTAAAAATACAGACAATTAACATAACTGAAGTCTTTAAAGTGCAATCTCACCTAATAATACTTATGCACAATGGGAAACAATATATCAATCCCCAATTTCTGTTTAGGAAATATAATTATAGTTATATGTAATTAGTAAATAACGTTGACTTTAATAATTTGTGATTGTAATAGAAATTCATTAAAAGGCATCCATAACTCAAATAATTGAATGGGAGGTAAGTTATGCCAACATGATTGATAACTAAATGAATTAGGGTAATTTAACTCAAAGTGAAATAATGTTGGCGTAAAACTCATCAAGGTAGATCAACTGAGATCATAGAAGAAAGACTTTGATGGTTATAATTGATAACGGGTTTTTGACATTTCTGAGATGGATAACAAAGAATTGAATGCAATTGGACTGGTGATAGGTTTAGAATAACTTTAAACACACCAAGTTGGACCAATAAACCGTAATTTTGAGTTATCAATCTCCCCACTTCTTAAATTTCGTAGCACATACTATAGAACTTAGTTTTCCAATCCAATTAAGCTTCTAAGTGTAATCAAAACTGTTACCGATTCAAGGTCTGCCTTAGAAAATTGATAACTTTCACCTCCAATTGAGCTATAAAACCCCAATATGAAAAGATCAAGAAGTTCCGTAACACTTTCATTTATAGCCCATAACACAATCACCAGCACACAAATCCCAAAATTGAGCTAAAACACCACCCTACACAATTTTGGTCCGGTATGCACAGTCGGAGAAAAACGGCCATACCTTTTTCCACAGAACTCAGATTAAGGTGATTCAAAATACAGTTGAAGATAGCTCATTGATCTACCACCCCACCAAAATTCATAATTTTTTGACAAGGCACGCATTACCAGCTTTTCCCAGAACAGACCCCTATTTCTAGGCCCTTCACAGCCTGCTACCTACTTTATTATCTTCCTTTTTCGCATAATTACCCTCTAAAATCACTTGTTGAAATTACCAAACCATGGGGTGACCATCAACATCACTTTAGACAGCCATAATCCTTAATTTTTGCTTCATAATCATCCAAGATTCATTTTGCACCAAGGTTCATACAAATAACATGCTTGATCCAAGAGTAAGCCAAACCATCAATAATCATTAAAACCCTAGCTTTTGACCAACTTTAATTCACTTTTAACTCATCTAAAACCAACGTAAACATCATCATGATCATCAATAGGATTAAAGACTACAAAATCAAAACAAAAAAACAATCCAAATCCATCATTTTAACTTAAGCTTGCATGATCATGAACAACCTCAACCCTTGCATGCTTTCAAGCTTAACTAACAATTAAAATATCAAAATAACAATTGATTATATCAAGAAAACATGATCCATAATCAAATCCAACATAAAAATCCAAAGTTACACATGATTAGGTTAGGATTTACCTAAATTTAAGCATGGATTTTGAGAAATGGAGGTGATGTTTGGTGTTTGTGAGAGTTGTGGGTGGTGGCTGGTGGCTACCGACAGTAGGTGGTGGCGGGAATAGGCCATGGGGGTGGGTCAAGGGGAAGAGAGACAGTGTTGATATTTTGATAGTTTACTTGGTGGAAAATGATCTAAATTTACTTGGTTGAGCTTATGTTCACCAAGAGTAACCTTACACCAATGATAATTAGGCACATCTCATGGTGATTAGCTAACTAAAATGAAGTAAAGCTTGCTGGGCCGAAATTAGGACGAAATGAGTTCGGGCCTGAAAAGAAATTACGCTTAATGCGATTAAAATTTTTTGCAGCATGAAACTACATCTTTCTGATGCTATGAAAAATAATTTAAGCTCTTAAATCATATTTATCAGGGCCTACTATCGATTCACTCGAAATTTTGCGATAATTAAAACCCAAATTGTCAAGTAGGGTCCAAAATGAATTCTCCTAACTGGGATGATTCAATGTGAAAAATTAATAACATGGCTTAATTAAATAAATAAACATGATTTAGGCTCGAGCTATTAGAGCACTCCCCCCTTAAAGAGTTTCGTCTTCAAAACTTATGAACTTTGCCAAAACATGCAAGTTTATCTTAAATAGATTTGCGTACATGGCTTGCATCTCATCCTTAGTTTCCCTAACTGGATTCTGAGGAGCTATGATTTGCCAATGTACTTTGATTAACGGTGTCTACTTGATGCATAGCTAATTATTCTTGTGATCTAATATCTGAACTGGGTGCTCTTCAAATGTGAGACCCTTAGTGACCGCAATAGGTCTAGTGAAGATAGCATGGTAAGGATTTGAAATGTACTACCTAAGTTATAAGGTTAAAAACACGTTATGCACGTGTTTGAGTTATATAGGCAGACCTAGTCAACAAGCTATGGGATTAAAGGTGTCTGCGTATTGTATAACTGCTTAGTTCCATGTTTCAGTAGCCGATCCAGATACTTCTTACACACTAGCTTCAATGAACTCAATTACTTGGGTTCAAAATTGATATTATCTTCGAAAGAAAAGAATTTTGTTACTAGTGAGGTGCTCACTACTAGTTCATCACCTTATCCAGTAATGTAAAATATTGTATATCCTAATAAGGACTAAGGTACTATTACGAGTTATAAAACACGTTAAGTACGCATCCAGGTTCAACATGTAGGTGTTGTCAACAAGTTACAAGATCTAACCTTTTAATGAATCATCAGGCCTAATGTAACTAGTCCCTAACTGTCCTTGGATAGTCGATCTTTTACTACCTTTGACTAGAAAAGCCTTTTGAAATACTCTATAACCCATTTGAGGCTTTGGTTGTTTCCTTGTTTTGCCAGCGCAACTCTGTTGTCGACCTTGTATCACCTCAACATGTACTCGCATTTTTCCCTCTTAATGCTGGCTTGGGTTAGCCATGACCTTATACTCAATGTTTCTTCTAGCTTACTCAAATATAATTACAGTGCTTGAGACTATGCCCTTATCAAAAAGTTATCATCTGATATTCTTAATGCATCACATGATTTCCCCTAAGAATACTACTCAAGGATCTGCTCCCAGTTGATAATGGGTGATGAAGTGACCGTGATTAAGGATGAGAACGATGGGATTGTTAGCTAACCAAATCATTGCATACAAAAGAAATCACAATGAGACTACAAAAGGCTAATAAATGACAGACTATCATGGGGTGGTTAGAATAAAGATAACCATGAGTGTATCTAGAATTCTGAACCATAATACCACAAGAATTATGGCCTAGAAATATTGATTATAAAGGGCCCAATACATAGTTATCCAAGAAGATAGATACCCCAGTTACCTTTGAGTTTAGTTGATGATTTAAAAACAAGATGGCCAGCAACGGAATTCCAATAGGCTGACTTTCTAGATACCATTGGCAGGATAAATGCAATCGAGGGAGTGGCCAAACAAAATACAATAAATAGAGAAATAGATTAGATAAACAAGGTACAATGCATAAATAAATAGCTTGAACAGGCAAGGTCTAATGAATAGATAAATCGATTAAATAAGCTGCAATGGGAACATGCCTTTGCTCATATAGAGTCAAGTCAACTACGACAATAAGATTAAGGATGACTGATGTTTACTTATGAGGATATAAGATATACGAGTGAGAATTACAAGTGCAATAAATAGATCAATGGATTAAACCAGTAAAGTGCAATGGATAGATCAATAGATTGGACGAGCAAAGTACCAATGGATAAGTAAATAGATTGAACAAGTGACATTAGAAACGTGCCTTTGCTCATATGAAACCAATTCAAGTCCAGCAATAAGATTGAACAGAAAAGCTAGAGTTTACTTATGAGCATGTAAGATGTATGTGTAGGAGTTGAAATTCAAAATAAGGAGAGTAAGGGGATTATGACAATTGCAATAACCCACACTAATGAGAGTTGAATTACATTATAAATTCAGAACAAGTTATACGAGCTTATCATTATGAATAAATGAGATGTAAGGTAGATATGTAAATTGGCTCTCAACAGAATGAACTACAACTCATAATCATGAAATAAAGATGGTGAAGGTCGAGAACACTAGAATGTTGACACCCATATAAGGTCGAATAAAAATGTATTGCACATTTAACAATGGGTTTGCAAAGACATGGAAGATCATGCTAATAGGAAATATCGAGTTGAAATACAGGGGAGATTAAACAATATTGGATAGTATCAACTTTTGAAGATGAGACAAGCAAAGAATTATAAGAATTACTATAAAAGGGCATTCTTGCAAAAGATAAATTGTGATTGCATGGTTTTGGTGTGATATCCGGACCTCAAATCATTCATAAAAAAGACTTCTATCATCAGCAGTTAATCCCATAAATCATTTATTCAAGGTATAGGGAACTTGTTTTGGATATTGATCTTGTTCAATTCTCTATGCGCTGTACCCAACCGAAAGGTTCTGCCTTCATTCTTCACACATATAAAACTAGGGTTTCCGACGGTGATACACTTGGTTAAATAACTCCCTTTCGTAACAACTCATCTTACTAAATCATTAGTTCTTTGAACTCTACCGGGGGTCATATGATAGGGGCTGTGATTAATGGATTGAGCACCTTGAACTAGGTTGATTTGAAAATCAATGTTTGTTGGGGGAAAACAGTCCTAAAAGTCCTCAGATGAAACATCTTTAAATTCACAAAGTGTAATTATAGATATGTATATACCGAGGGTGGTTGCATATCACTAATATTCAATGCATTACTGACATGACAACTCAATTGCTTGTACAGTGTAATTAGGATGAAACATCTTTAAATTCACGAAGTATAATTATGGATATGTATATACTGAGGGTGGTTGCATATCACTAATATTCAATGCATTACTGACACCATAACTCACTTGCTTGCACAATGTAATTAGGACAGAAATAGGTTTCTTCCCTTGGTCCATAGAAACAAACGTGTAGTCTTTCCTCATTCCTCAAGCTAACCTTAAGATCTTTACAAGTCATCTTCTATAAGTACACAATCAACTGGATTAAATGCCCAATGAATGTGGTTCCAATAATACTAATAGAGGCATATTTATAAAAGACAACACATTCAATTGCCTACTGGTCTCAGTAAATTTAAATGACAGGGAGACAATCTAAAGTGTAAAGCGATGTAACCACCATGAACTCCTGCAAATATATTTATTTATTGGTTATAAAGGACTGGCATGGAAGCTGAATGAATGAAAGGATGAAGATTCGTAATGAAAGAGGTAAGGCATATAAATGACATGCATATACAAGACATGCAATTTATTCATGATGATTATGATAGTATAGTAAATCAACGATGTTATGAAGTTGAGATGGAGTATTAAGTACTGAAAGTGAAGAAAAATCTAACATATTACCAAATAGGCATTTGAAAAGTCATACAGTAACTGTAGGTAAGTAAAATGACGAATATGAGGGTCAACACCACCAGAAGAGAAATTTTATTCATCTGGCGTTTGAAAGGCCAATATGTCAAGATGAAGGAGTCAGTCTTATGACTGAACATGATGGTATCAGCATCCATCAATAACACATTATGTAGTAAATGGAAGTCTTGGGTAGGCATATAAAATCTGAAACTGCTCGCAGATAGAAATAGCATATATCATTGTTTATCATTAATAAGATAAGTTTTACTAGTAAAGAAAGGATTGCCAAAATAACTTGATTAATGACATGCAGTCACGGCCATAGAGTAGTATGCCAACATGACATTACGGTGCTATAGGAACACGAACAATATAGATCCATTTAATTGCTAAAAGGGCGCTTAATGACTAGATCTGAAGCAACCAAAGGATTTGCAAGCAATAAATGAATAGTGCCCAGATAGAAACAAGGAGTTAAAGTTGGTGACAGTAAAAATATGAACATAGTAATGACTGAACTGTAAGTAGAATGGGTCAAATATGGTTAGGAAGAACTGCAAATCATACAGTAACATATATAGGCTCCACTATGGAAACAGAGAATTAAACGATTATGATTATCAGGGTTTTAATCGCCTGTGAGAAATGTTCCTCAGACGTGTTTAAAGGACTCCCCACATACCACATATGAGATTTTTTTTCATACACACTCCATTCCAAATCAAGAAAGTGTTAGTGGCAAAGAAATAATGTCTCTAAACAATTCAAGGTAACTAGGGCAAAAATAAGTCAATGATAGGAAGTAATGGGAGCATTGCTGATGTAAGGTCTTAGTGTCAAGACCAGATAATTCCTATACACGGCAACTTAATCTTACTCGTACCACCCATATAATGCGAAGAAGCACACCATAAGCTACTAATTGTTACCAAGAGACATAAGCACTCATTATAATGTTCATTTCATATGGGTTCCCCTCAAAGATATTGCCCCACAAGGCATTTCCTCATCAAAAGTTTTATATCTAACTTGACACTGTATTAATCCCTTAAGAAGTTGCAAATGGCATCCCCACATCGGGTTTCAACCATCAATGTATCCAATATCATGTATATTAACACACCTTAATAAAACTCTCAAATCTTGGGGCAAAACGGACAGAGTTCTGCCTGAAAACGGGCTAAAACCCAGCTTAAAGCCCTACAATAGATACCTAACATGAAAAGAAACACTTCAATAGATCAACGGCCACACACCAGAGTTCATAACTTAAAGGGTCACACACCTGGAGTGCATGATTGCAAAAATTAAACAAATGGGAGAAATGAAGCATACAATGCAACTCCCAGATAAATGAGAGCATGCCTCACTAACAGGTCACCCAAGTGGTTCCAAACTCCACTTTGCTAATGCTCGAATCTCAAGATATTATCAAATGATTGAATCACCCAAATGGGAATGGTTCCTCCTTATATGCCCATACATATGAACTTATAGTTAATAGCTTATTTAACTGGTCCAATATAACTCATAAACACCTTAATAGGTAACTCATAAACACTTGATAGCTTACAATTGCCCTTAAAACTTTTGCTCTGATACCAAATTTGTAACGCCCCCTAATTAAGCATGTTTCATTGTTTATAATCATTATTCTGATTCCCTCAGTTACAACTGATGAATCCAATGATCGGGGCGTTACCGCCGTCCCAAAAGGACAAGACTTGCTGCAAGTGTACTAGAGATAACATAGTCAGGCATAACTTCAACCATCTGCACTCACTCATTAACCAACATAAGGTTTATACAATATAATAAAGCAATTCACCACAAAGCTAACACTTCCATACACTAAAGAATACAAAATACGGCTCCAAAGTATGCATGGTCTATATCACTATTGTTTCATCCAAGTTTCCCTTGCTTACTTGTTCTCATCGGCTAACTCCCAAACATCCTTTTCGGCTGACTTGCTAGCATGAGGGCGATTCACTGAGCATTTTCCTAAAACAAAACATGAAAACATTTCATACTGTGAGCCAAAGCTAAGTACATGCATTCCTTTATTGTTAAATGATCACTGCATAAATTGGTTGGCGACAGCTTAGCAATTCATTTTAAGTTAAAACAGTGAATAAGATTAATATAAAACTGCATTGCTAGTTATTATCTGACAGTTAACCCCATGTAACTATTACGATCTATGGATAGGTGTATACCTGCCAAGCCGATCGGGACCTGGCTTGAAGCTGCACGGGTAACTAAAGGGTCATGCCCCATAATTGATACCTGATGGGGTCACTGATTATGTGATAAATCACTTATGAAACTGATTCATTGATGTATTTACCAAAACATTATAATTTTGACTTCTAAAGATACAGACAATGAACATACCTGAAGCCTTTAAAGTGCAATCTCACTTGATAATACTTATGCATAATGGGAAACGATAGATTAAGCCCCGATTTCTGTTTAAGAAATATAATTATAGGTATATGTAATTAGTAAACAACGTTGACTTTAATAATTTATGATTATAATAGAAATTCATTAAAAGGCATCCATAACTCAAGTAATTCAACAAAAGATAAGTTGTGCTAACATGATTTGAAAACTAAATGAATTAGGGTAATTTAACTCAAAGTGAAATAATGTTGGCATAAATCTGATCAGGGTAGAATAATTGAGATCATAAAAGAAAGACTTTGATGGTTATAATTGATCATGGGTTTTTTATATTTCTGAGATGGATAACAAAGGTTTGAATGTAATTGGAGTGGTGGTAGGTTCAAAATAACTTTAAACACACCAGTTTGGAACAATAAACATTGATCTTGAGTTATCAATCTCTCCACTTCTTCAATTTTGTAGCACATACTATACAGCTTAGTTTTCCAATCCAAATAAGCTTCTAAGTGCAATCAAAATTGCTACCGATTCAAGGTCCACCTTAGAAAATTGGTAACTTTCAACCCCCGACCGCCAATTGAGCTATAAAGCCCTAATATGAAAAGATCAAGAAGTCCCACAACACTTTCATTTGCAGCCCCATAACACAATCGCCACCATACAAATCCCAAATTTTAGCTAAAACACCACCTTGCACAGTTTTGGTCCGGTCTGCACAGTCGGAGAAGAACGGCCATACCTTTTTCCACAAAACTCGAATTGATGTGATTCAAAATCCATTTGGGAGATAACTCATTGATCTAGCGGCCCACCAAAATTCATAATTTTTCAACAAGCCACACATTACCAGTTTTTCCCAGAATATACCCTTATTTTTGGGTCCTTCACAGCTTGCTACCTACTTTATTATCCGTCTTTTTCACATAATTACCCTCTAAAATCACTTGTTGAAATTACCAAACCATGGGGTGACCCTCAACATCACTTTAGATATCCATAATCCTCAATGTTTGCTTCATAACCATCCAAGATTCATTTCACACCAAGGTTCATAGAAATAACATGCTTGACCCTAGTGTAAGCTAAACCATGAATAATCATTAAAATCCTAGCTTATGAGCAACTTAAATTCACCTTTAACTCATCCAAAACAAACATAAACATCATCATAATCATCAATTGGATTAAAGACTAGAAAATCAAACACAAAAAACAATCCAAATCCATCATTTTAACTTAAGCTTGCATGATCATGAATAACCTCAACCTTTGCATGCTTTCAAGCTTAACTAACAATTAAAACCTCAAAATAACACTTGTCTATATCAAGATAACATATTCCATAATCAAATCCAACATAAAAACCCAAAGTTAAACATGATTAGGTTAGGATTTACGTCACTTTAAGCTTGGATTTTGAAAGATGGAGGTGATGTTTGGTGTTTGTGAGAGTTGTGGCTGGTGGCTGATGGTGGCTACCAGTAGCAGCAGGTGGCGGCAGTAGGTGGTGGTGGTGGCAGCAGCAGGCCATGGGAATGAGTGAAGGGAAAGAGAGAGTGTGTGTTGATATTTTGATAGTTTACTAGGTGAAAATTGATCTAAATTTACTTGGTTGAGTTTATATTCGCCGAGAGTAACCTTAGACCAATGATAATTAGGCGCATCTCATGGTGATTAGCTAAGTAAAATGAAGCAAAGCTTGTTCAGCCAAAATTTGGCTGAAATGAGTTTCGGCTCAAAAGGAAATTACGCTCAATGTGATTAAAATTTTTCACAACTCGAAATTAAATCTTGTGATGCTATGAAAAATAATTTAACCTCTTTAATCATATTCATTAGGCCCTATTATCGATTCACTCGAAATTTTACGATAATTAAAACTCGAATTGCCAAGTGAGGCCAATGTGAATTCTCTCAACTGTGATGATGAAATGAGATAAATAAATGTGAAAAATTAATAACATGACTTAATTAAATAAATAAATATAATTTAGGTTGAGCTATTACAACTTAAAGGCTCCACCTCTTAATGTGCCAAACAGATTGTCCGTTTTACAACAATTCCTCTTGACATGGCCTTTCCTATGACAGATGTAACACCTAAGAAAAGAGAGAACAAGCCTCTCTAGAGGAAACTTCTCTTCGTGAAGCAAGAGAATAGGATTCTCATGTTATCTCTTACATCTTAGCCAATTTTGTGAAAAACGTGCCTAGATGTTTACCCACTTTTCGAAAGGAGAGGAATTTTCTAGAGGCTCCTGTAATGCCCTAGCTAGCTCTAAAGGAGATAGCATCGTAGAGTTAATCATTTCTACCTCTAAAAGTCCTCCCCAAGAGATTCTAATCATCACTTTCTCCCCTCAACTTCAAAGAGTATAATAAGTTCAAAGAATAGCAGAGCTATCTGTCATGACAAAGCTAACCATTTTCAATCCAACATACTCAAGTTAGGGATAACGGTTGCTAAGAGTTAACTGAGGGACATGACCTCAATAATCCTAAGATTCCTCATTTTGGCCTAAAGGTCTTGACCTTATTTTCTTTGAAGGACCTTCTAGCTGCTGCGTACTAGAAGCCAATGTAACTTATGAAATTTTCTAGAGGACCTGGAGTTTATAAATACTAACTTGAGCAAGGAGCACCAAGCGCATTAGCGTACCTGGCTTGAACTCCAAGCTATCAAAACTAGAATACTCTGCTCAAGGAGGTGCTTTTAACTTCTAAGGTGAAGCTCAGAAGGGTTCGTGAGTGTTGAACCCAAAACTATGTCATTTTTATACCTTTTACTATTTAATATTTTCTCAAAATAAATTATTAAATTAGAATTTTAATATGTTTTTTTTTACTTCGTAGAATTTGGAAAATTTGACATGATGAATAAATTACTTAAAGAAAAACAAACGGAAAGTTGAATCAAAAGAGTGCTGAATCTTGAAGAAAAAAAGACGAGGAAAAGGCCTATACCAGCTGGGGTTTAAGACACCTGCGTACTAGCACCAAAACCCTTTTTCCCTCACCGTCACATTGGGCCTATTCTTCCCAACCAAGCCCAACGCTTGGCCTAACCCAGAGCCCATAGCAGCCCAGCTTCTTATCCCCCAGCTCCTCATCCCTACCTATAAACGAAGCATGCCCACCTCATGCTCAACGCATGTGACTTCGTCTCCCCTTTCAGCTCTCATTCCCTCTTCTGGAGGCTTAGCCTAATCGCCCCCAGCCATGCTCGGGCCTATTCCTTAATGCAGACTCGAACCCATCCACAAATCGTTTCACACAGTCTACTCTCCTCTCGTTTATTTGCCTAGTGTGAGCTGCACATGACCTGCCAGCCCCTCCTCCTTTCATATTCTCTCTCCTCTTCCTAGCCAAACAAAAAAAACAAAACCAAGAACCTCCACCCTCTACTGTTCATATTCTTCCTTCATCATCAGTTCATGACCATTAATCACATCTCCATCTCCTTTCCTTTCTCTCTCTGCACCATCATCGCACCAACATACTTAGCTTCATTACTCCAACCGTCTCATTACCATAATCGTCTCATCAATTCAGAATAATTGCGAGCAGTTACAAGATTGAATAGTAAGGATTTTAATTCAAAAATTAATGGAAGAGTGCGGGAATTCAACTACAAATGAGGAAACGCCGCCGATACATTGAAAGTAGAAAGTAGGAATAGCAGTAGGTTAGGGTAGCCCCAACTTTCTTTTTCCTTTTAATTTAGATCTGAAAATTATTGACTTCGAATTTGTGTAGTTGATTCTAGGTTGCTTAATTGGAGTGAATTTAAAGTTGATATTTGCAATTTGCTATCAAATTGTTTAAGCTTTGATTCAAAGCTTTCTAGGTACTGATAGGTTTCAAGTTCTGGCTATTTCAATTCCACTCTTGCAATTTTTATCTTGCTCTGGTTCAGATTCTAGCCTTTAGTAAACTGCAATTTCTGGTATGAATTCTGGGTGTTCCAATGGGTAAATATTATGATTAATTCTAGGTGTTCCCAAGTTGAGGTTTCGTGAACTTTGCGTTTCATTCGGTTGAAGAAAATGGTTAAATACTTAGTGTATCTTATTATTTTCCTTTACTTGTAGATGAGAGGTTCAACATGCTAATAATTGGTTTCTACTTAATATAGTTTAAAATCTCATTATAGGCTCTGTGCAACCTAATTTTATATCACATCCCTGTGGATTGACCCTCAAATACTACGTCGAGAGTTGTGTGCTTGTTGTTTAAACTTATCTTTTACTAAAAATCACAATAATGAGGATGATCATTGATCATTCACTGAGGGAAGATCTTAAGAAAGAAAAGGAATCCAAGACCCTATATGCTAAAAAGTTTGCGACGATTGCCCTAGTGGCCATTGGCACCTCTTAACAACCTTGCGCAAAGGTAGATTGCTAAGTCAGCACTGAAGCTCCAAAGCTAAATACGAAAAGAATAAATTAGGACATTTTTCTCTTGTATTTTACGCTTATTTTTCCCCTTTATGTATGCCTCTTTATCAATAAAGCTCTAATGAATTAAATGCTTCTTTCATCCTCTTTCTATAAAATTTTCATCGAATTCTACTTGAAGATAGGTTTGTGATGCATGAATCAAACTTTATTTTACGGCTTAAACATGACCAGAAATTGAAGTAACCAAAGATTAAATGGTTTATTCATGCTTGCGGTAAATAGGCATGAAGTATTGAGAGCGATGCAAGGTTCTCATTGTAATGACAAAGCTTTCTAAAAGTACTAGCTTGAACATGCCGAAGCTGACTTTAGATATAATAACACCTAAGTTTATCACATGTCAAGTATTTGATACCTCATTCGCTCATAGGGTGAAAAGCCTATAGGTGCCTATATAGATCTCTTCCCCAAAGCAATAATGACCCTCCCAATTTGGACACTGTTTGCCTGAATGCTTTCTTATGGGCTCCTATAAGATTAATATTAGACAAACCTTACTTAATAGGGGATGAAACGGTATCCAACCGACTCTTAATTTAACAACTGTTATTATTTCTTCTTGCTAACTTTTCTACAATTCAAATGATAGACTGCTATGTCTGATCATACTTGTTCCTTAAACAATATTATGAGACAAGATTCTCAATATATGGATTTGATTTGAAGCCTTCTTCATAAAAAGAATAATATTCTTTTCGAAATTGAGCATATCCATTATGAAAACATCAACATCTCAGCTGCCACTCTGTAGACAAAAACCTTCTTAATCGACCACCTAATGCTAACTTAAATATTTAAGCAAACAAGATACTAATTATTTGGGACCAATAATAGAGCTTTCGTTGAGCCGAAAATCCTCATTATTGAGGTGAGACGTTTCATAACTTATTTTTATTTTGAAGAAAGCATTGAGGAAAATGTGTCACTATCTATGGGCCCAGGTTGAACTTAGATCTAATTACAGCACTGAAGACGCGGCCGGCTGCTTTACTTAATTAATCAATTAATTGGCTCGAAAAGCTGCCAATCAAGATTCATCTATACTGATTTCACCAACTCAGAGACTGAAGAAAGCAACAAGGTGCCAGGTAATTTTTACTAGCTATTAGGCTTACAGATTTATGCCTTGATATATTTTTTTTGTTTTGTATTTATCAAAGAAAGTCTAGATAAGTTGAATATGATGTATTAGAATAAGTTTAAACTAATAATTGAAGATACATGAATCAGTTTTACATTATAATATGTCTTTTCATCCAAATATAATTTGGGTGTGAAGTATGGATGTTACAAGTTCTCCTCTTATCTTGCAACAGCTCAATATGTGATGGTTAAGATTTGAACATAGGATATGTCGTTTAAAAAACACTGATGAGTTACCATAGTGTATGTTATTTACGAATGACATCAGCCCTATTGATAAGACTAGAGATGGAGTTAACAATAGGTTGGAGTGATGGGGACATACCTTTGAGTCTAAAGGTTTTAGATTAAACAGATCAAAAATCGAATGCTTGCATTGTGGCTTGAGTGGAAGAGAAGAAGAGGGTGGAGAAGTCATCATTGATGGGTTGGCAATGCTAAAGATTGAGAAGTTTAAATATTTGGGTTCGATCATTCATCAAAAAGGAGATACTGACGAGCATATTAACCAGCGCATAAAAGTGGGTTGGCAAAAATGGAAGAATGCTTCAAGCTCGCTGTGTGATAAGAGGCTAGATGCCTATAGGATTAAAAGGCAAACTTGATCATACGGTAGTTAGATCTGTTAGGTTATACGGATTAGAGTGTTGACCAATAAAAAAGACACAAGTTCAAAGGTTGATGGTAGCAAAAACAAGGATGATCAGATGGCTATGTGGATATATGAGGGCGATTTGAATTAGCAGTGAAGTAATTAGAGACATATTTAAGGTGGCTCCCATCGAGGATACAATGAGAGAGACTAGGCTTAGATGATTTGGTCATCTGAAGAAACGGAGTGTGGATGCTCCTGTGAGGAGGTGTGAGAGGATTAATATCTCTAAAAGTAAAAAAGGTAGGGGACGTCCAAAGAAGAGCTTGCACAATATAATTAGACAGGATTTGAAAATTTTAGGGTTGATGGAGGACATGACTCAGGATAGGAGACTGTGGCAGGATAGGATTAAGGTCTTGCATCATACAAAGATAGTCTTGTAGCTGTCCTTTGGTAGCTGTAGGATAGGATATGTTATTGTGCTTTGCTAGATATTTTTCTTTTTTAGTATGTTGTCTTTGTTTGCAGCCAGTATCTTCATATGGGAAGAGACAATAATAGCCTACCTCTATTTATTCAAGTATAGTGTTTTCCTCTACAATTTTGCACTTTTTGTTGTATATTAGTTACTGTCACATGCTTTATTAATATTGCTTAATTCATTCCCTGTTACTTATCATTAGTTTGTTCTTTAAAATATTTTCACAAAATTCTTTTTCGCGAGTCTTTTAGCATTTCTACAGGCAAAGATGTCTGTAGGGTAAAGTTGCCTATATCTGAATTTTCACAAACCCCCAAAAATAGAACCTACACTGAAAGTAATTATTGTTATTGTGTACCATATTTAAGGACTAATACAACCAATAATTTAAATTCATGATTAAAAGCTTAAGAATAGATTTCATAATTCATATTGTACCAGCAAGCTTCAAATCTAGCTAGTTCATATTTCTAATTATGCTATCATTTTCGGAAGCCCTACTCAGTACAGTAGTTGATCCTTCGAAGAGATGAGGTGTGTTGTGTGCCTAGCTTTTCTCTTTTCTCTCCAAAAAATTAAATTGCTTGCGCATGCATTTAATACTATTTGGTGACAGCTCATTGCACTGGCTTGCATTCAATGTCTTCATGGCTGGACAAGTTAGCATCCACCACGGTCATTTGATCAGCACCATGAGTTTTTGCGGCTGTTACTACGAGAACGTTTTCTACCACGCGATCATCGAATTTCAATTTTAATATTACTATATTACGAGAATCTCTCAAATCTAATTACTAATATTTTGTGTTTTCGCACTATGTTTTCAATGACTGTGTCATCGCATGGGGGAATGATACTTTTAAAATTTTAAATAATGATATTTGCTGCTTATTTTTTAATTTTGATAATTGTGAAAGAATTTTTAAAGTTTTCAGTTCAAACAAGAATTTTTGGTAGCATTATTGTATTTTTCCTAAAAAGCTCATAAAAAATGTTTCCTAAATGCTAAATATATACATTATATTACACTACTAACAACTCAGGGGCTAGGAGCCTAGCCAGTACAATTCTGAAAGAATTAAGCTTGAGGCTTGGTAGGTATATGTACAACTATAACCAGGTCCCAATATAGAGTTGGCTGTTGGCTTAAATCACAAGGACAAGTAAGCAAGTTAATAAAACAAATGCTCCATATCTGAGACAAAGCATAATTGCAAAGGCTACACACATAGGCATTAGGCAGTACATCCTTTCAAGCTAGGAGCTGACCTGCTATTCTCTCTTTAAAGACACGACAATTATTTATAATCTGCATTGCATTGTTTTTGTGTTATAATAAAAAACGCATGTAAATAGATCCCCCCCCCCCCCAAAAGTACGTAAATATAGGGACATGTAGCCAGCAAGCTCGTGATCCAAGGTCATTAATGCATGCATATATACTGACATTCATTCCAGCTCCTCTCCTATTTATTCATTCTTGCTTGCGTTGTCTTTGTTGACATTCATTCATGCCTACCTAGCTAGCTTTTGCAGCTAAGATCTCACTCTTACCTACTTGATGAGTTAAAAAAAGGATGTATTTCCAGAGCTATACATCATATTTACTCTATCTAGTTGCCCATATTTGTTTATGCATAGGGCAATGAGTGGATTACAATAAATTTGGCCAATGGCTCATTTAAATCATGTCGATTTTGTGTAAAATTTTTAAGAAATTTGTTGATCTTTGAGTCATTTCAAATATTCTGATAGCTGATCCTATAATCTTAATTGTCTAGTGAATTTGTATGGTATATGTTTGATAAGCAAGAGAACTCACTCAAGGAGTTTTTAACAAGTCTATTAATTTTGGGTCATTTCAAATATCTTAACAATTGATCATATAGACTTATCAAGTGAATAGGGTAAATGTTTGAAAATCGGGAAACCGAGCTAAGGGCATGTGCAATGGTTGACTTTAAATTCAATTGCGTAATCTCCTACAATAGTGAAACCTTAAGCCATTAATTTTAAATAGTTAGGGCGAACTTCTTTTGCTATATACTCATTTAATTTGATAAAATTGATAATATTTGATCAAATTGATTATATGTTGGGTAAATTTGGGATTGATCCCTTTCAACCTCCAAAGAAAAACGATATATAAGCAAATAAACCCTTTCCAGATGTACATGCAACCCATCTTAGCTCAACAAATGCAAGTTTAACTTGCTCATTGAAGAAACTGATTTTGAGCCTACATGTTGCATTAAAATAGTCTGATTCCATCTCAAAAATAGATTCAGTTTAACTTTGCTCAACTCACTTGAAAATTAATAAACCAATCAATTCCTTATGTTTGCTTTGTTGTTGTGGTTGTTATTACTATTATTATTATTATTATTATTATTATTATTATTATTATTATTATTA
>JACYFF010031957.1:31513482-31547439 GCA_017589665.1 Selenicereus undatus
TATTATTATTATTATTATTATTATTATTATTATTATTATTATTATTATTATTATTATTATTATTATCATCATCATCATCATCATCATCATCATCATCATCATCATCATCATTACAATTTTGGTAAAATCTAAGTATTACCATTAGACAAACCAAATAGTTACACAAATTCAATGGGCATACCCACAACTTCTACACGAAAAATTGTTAAGAAAATAATAGTTAAAATTCGAACTTAGCGCATGCGAAAACGATAAAAAATTTAGATATTGGAGAATATAAAACAAGACAAAAAAAGATAATTGTAGGCACATGATTTTCACGTGAAAATCCAAATCGTAAGAAAACCACGGGCGGCAACACCTGCACAAAATCCACTATGATATAAGTGAGTACAAAATGTTCTCAAAGCAAACGCCCAAGAAAGAGATAAACAAGAGTGATAAAGATCTTAAAGCAACCGTCCAATGAAGAAATCAATTACAACAAAAATCTCTCAATACTAACTCTCAATAAAATGTGAAATAGAAAAGGGAAGTGCCGAGAGGCATTCCCAAATGTCCGCACCAAATAAGGTTAAACAATCAAATATTAATAGAGAATCCCCAAAGGTACAAAGGGTTTAACTCTAGCCACAAACATATGCCTTAAGCACCAAGCATCATTTTTACATAAAAGCAAAAGATATTCAATACAAAATATAGAAATAATATAATTTTTATAGAATAAAATATTTCCAACCAGACAATTACTTGAGCCTTGGGTGCTAAGCAATAATATTTAAACAAGGAAACAATTTAATTGTTTCCAAAACTGGCAAAGGAATTTGGGACAAATCCCAACACACTCCACGTTGTACCAAATTCCTTGGAATGGACGAACATGTTAACATCAATCTTGTTATGACGTCAAAATTCTCAATATCAATGAGAAACATTCTTCAAGCAAATGCTCGAAATCTGAATCAATGATCCCAGCTCTGATACTACTTGTTAAGAAAAAATAATAGTTAAACTTCGAACTTAGTATATGCAGAAGTGATAAAGGATGTGGATATTGGAGAATATAAAACAAGTTAAAAAAAAAAGAAGATAATTGTAGGCATATGATTTTTACGTGGAGACTCAAATCGGGAGAAAACTACAGGCGGCAACAATGGCACAAAATCCATTATGATATGAGTGAGCATAAAACGATCTCAAAGCAAATGCCAAAAGAAGAAATCAACAAGAAAGATAAAGATCTCAAGGCAAACGCTTAATAAAGAGATCAATTACAATAAAAATCTCTCAACACTAAGTCTCAATAAAATGTGGAATAGAAAAGGGAAGTGCTGAGAGGCACTCTCAAATGCCCACACCAAACAAGATTAAACAACCTAGTATTTATAGAGAAGTACCAAAGCTACCAAGAGTTTAACCCGAACTGCAAACATATGTCTTAGCCACCAAGCATCATCTTTACATAGAAGGAAAAAGATATTCAATACAAATATGAAAATAATATAATTTTCATATTTTATAATGTCTTCAACCACACAGCTTGAGCATTGGGTGCCAAACAATAATCTTCAAAAAAAGAAATAATTTAATTGTTTCCAAAATCGACAAAGGAATTTGGGACAAATCCCAACAAAAACTCAACGAAGCCTATAGCTTGTCTACACGACGCCTATAGATATTTCTCCTATTCACAAAATGTGTATTCAAAGGTGCTTTGATTTGTTGTGCAATTTGATCAACTGTAACCTCCAGCTAGTTGTTTTCCACTAACCTTCCATGAGATTTCAAGCATTCATTAATATGCCCTCGACATATTACAACAACAACAACAACAACAACAACAACAACAAACTCCCAGTGTGGGTCCCGCTTTCGCGGGATCTAGGGAGATCCAACTGTAGGCAACCTTATCTCTACCGGTATTCCGCCTTCGACATATTGAGGTTAAATTTTACCATCCCTGAAATTTTAGTATTAGTAAAATGTCACTAAGGTGAATATATGAAGAATGGGACATGATCGACTTATTTGCCCCTATTAAAATGTCATTGAAATACTCTTTCATTCTCTCTCTCTCTCTCTCTCTCTCTCTCTTTTATTTAATGCAAGATAGGTAGTAACCACTTTCTCTTATCTTCACTCTCGCCTGGACACTCACTCTATCCGCCTCTTTTTCTTGTTCTCGCCCATCCTTTTAGCCTCTCAAAGAGAGAGTGTGTATCCTAGTAGCATTAAGATCAGAGAGAGGCAAATTAGTCAATTACTTTCTCAAACCAGTCAATTACTTCCTATTTATTCTTCACATATTCATTAGAGTAATATGTTAATAATACCATACTAAAGTTTCAAGTGTGGTGAAAATTATAACCCTAAAATATCAATGTCATATTACTAAATTCCTAAAATTTCACGGGTAGTTATTGTAAGAAACCCATAGCCTCCTTCTATCTAAGGAATCCAGGGTTGCTTGCATATGTGATAACTACAATAATCATTAGAAAATTACAACTTGCTTCTTCTTCTTAGTGTTATTGTTGCTGTTGTTATTATTGTTTAAAGACATTGTCTATTTATAAAGGTGTATTCTCCTGCTAACCAAACTTGCATAATAAATTTTTAAAACATCAACTATTTCTAATTACAAACTTCTTTCTTTCTATCTCAAATTGAATATCAAGGTCGAAATCAATCCAGTCAAGCAGAAAACATGAAGCTGAACAGAAAAAATGAAGCTAGAACTATCTGTGATGAACAGGATCAACTCTGAAGAATCAAAGGCTATAAAATTACCCTAGAGGGGGGTGAATAGGGTGATCATCAAGGTTGCTAAATAATCGAAATGTAAATGCGGAAGAGTAAATCGGTGCAAAACACAATCGATTGTAAATGAGGCTGGGCCTCAAAATGCTTAATCTCCGCTTAGAGTTCCCTAACTCTAGGATTAACCCAAACTTTTATTAGGAGGGTTGATTACACAACTCTAGAGTACCCTTACTATAAGTTTCAAGTCACAAGTTGAACTCTTCAACTACGCTTAGCAGAGTTGACCCTTCAACTACGCTTGGCAGAGTTGACCCTTCAACTCTATAATCCTACTCAAGTACAAAATGAACAATATAATTCAAATGTAAAGGAAGCAAGTTTAAGCGCAATGAATGCCAATGTATGCTTGAGGACGTAGTATGCCAATGAGTGCCAGCTTTTTCTTGTGTCTTTCTCTGCTATTAAGCTCTTATATTTATAGCCAAGTCCTGAAGGAGCTCTTGCAAATTAGCCATTGGGCTTCCCTTAAAATCTGCTTCAATTCAAGGTCTTTGAAAATCTTCCATTTTTAGCTTCCAACATTCATTTGCTATTTTTTCTAATTCTGTTTCGTGGCAACGGTTGCTTGGCTTGTTTTGATATTCCTTCAACTACTGCTTCCTTTTGTGAGCGGAAGGATATTCTTAACGGCTACTTCCCATTCTCCTGAGGATTTTCTTTGTCAATTGTTTTTAGGGATGGCAACGGGGCGGGGTTTCCCCGACCCCGTCGAGGCCCCGCCCGCAGTGGGGAAAATTTTTCGGACCCGATGGGGACATGGTCGGGGATGGGGGAAAATTCGTCCCCCGACAGCAGGGACGAGGGCGGGGCGGGGGGAAATTCTCCCTTGTTCTCGGACCCGCTCCCCGTCGGGGAAATGTACCCGTCCCTGAACCTGTTTCCCCGCCCCGAAAATTAATGAAAATTGCATATATATATCCTTAATTTATTAGTTTAATTTCTCTTTTTTGTTTAGGGCTTATTGTTTATGTTGATATTGGGCTCGTATTTTTTCCCTAATTGGGCTTGCATTTTGTGTGATCTCATCAATAAAATTCAGGGAAGCGGGGCCTCGGCGGGGAACGGAGTCCCCGACAGGGCGGAGACGAGGGGAAACCATCCTCGACAGTTGGGGCAGGGGCCAGGGTGTTGAACGGGGGCGGGGGAATATTCCCCCGTCCCTACCCATCCCGTTGCCATCCCTAATTGTTTTCCATAGTTCAAGGCAAGCATAATCTTAGTTGGAGAAAATTAAGTAATCATCCCTAAAAAGGTGGGATATACATAATCAGATTCATGTTATTTCAATATAATAAGAATATTATTATCAAGACCAATTTCATCAATTTAACCATAGTCAAAAACATATAAAATTATTCCGTCATAATAAGAGCAACTTGTTTTATCAAGTTTTAAATATACTTTCACTCAAAATTTCTTTGTGGGCTTTGATAAAATGTCTTTGTGGGCTTTGAGGGAGTTAACAATCTCTTCCTTTTTGATGAAAGGCGATATTTAAAGCTTGATAAACAATTGGCACTCGGTGTGAATATTTACCAAGTCAATGCATTTGCTGGAGCTATCATTACCAATAAAGACCAACAATGGAACGTCAAAGTTTAATGCATTTACCAAGATACATTACCTGAAAACAGTCACCAATACACCACTTGAGTAGCAATACCAACATTCACTAAGATAAAGGAACAGGGCATTGCATTCAGCACTTACCGATACCCAAGATACATTACCTGAGTAGCATTTAGTAGTACATCACTTGATCATACTACTAAAACATGCTTCTCCCCCTTTGACTTTTACCAAAAAAATTAGGGGGGGGGGGCGGAATCTGGACTATATAGGTTCATACATGTGGGATACAACCAAAGCAAAAAAAAAAAAAAGAATTTAGCAAGGCAAAAGGCAAAGACAATCAAGATCTAGATGAAGTGGGGATCAAAGGAAGTGGACTGGATGATGCGATCGGCAGCATAGGTGGCATGGTCCAAATTTGATGAGGTGAAGGTGATTGTAAGCCGGGCACCATGGATTGACTCTTTGTGGACAAGCTCAGTTCGATGGCTAAGAAGCCAGCCAATTCGACCTCCGTTTGGGTTGAGCTGAGGTCGGGCCACCGTGAGGTATGTCAAAGGTGGCGGGTTTGGAGGTTCTGGAAGGGTGATTGGAGGCTTTACCTCCTCTGGTGAGAGGCATATTGGTTGAATTTGAGAGAGATTGTGAGAGAGAAGGGTAATTGAGAGTGGTGGCGATTAGGTGTGGGCTTTAAGGAGGCTTGACAATGGCGGTGATGGAAGAAAAAGAAAGAGAGAGAGAGAGAGAGAGAGAGAGAGAGAGAGAGAGAGAGAGAGAGAGGACTGACAGGTATGTTAATGGAGGGGCTCGGTAGAGGGAGTGATGGAGAGAAATAAAGAAAGGAGTTCTAGAAGGTTTTAATTGAAGATGGAGTTTTCTTGATTTTTGCCAAAACGAAACCATTAAGATCTTGTCAAAAGGATATCAATTTTGGAAAGGGATCAAAATATTTTCAAAGATATTTTTCCAATTTAAGAAAATTTTAAAAAAAATCGCACGAGTACAATTTAGAAGGAAATACATCAGATTACCTTCCATTGGATGAACTATTGATATATGACTCATGTTCAAGGCCTTGAAATATCAATTCAAGCCCTTGATTTAGTTATGCTAAAAAAATCTAGCTTCTACCTGTAGTTCAAGGCCTTGAACTGCAGTGTAAGGCCTTGAAGTTCTGGACAATGGCTGATTTTGCCTGCAAAAGCTTAAGAACTTGATTAGTACTTAGAGAGGGCTTCCCTTTAATTTATGCATTGATATTAATCATCACAAGCTCTTAATGAATATGGTTGAATTGATCCTCACATAGGGGTTTTGTAAAGATATCGGCAAGTTGAGAATTTGTCGGAACAAGTTCTAATGAGACATCGCCTTTTCCAACGTGATCTCGAATAAAGTGACGACGTACCTCAATATGCTTTGTTCGAGAATGTTGTACTGGATTTTTCGTGATTTTAATAGCACTCATGCTGTCACAATGAATAGGAACATTTTTAAGATTGATTCCTAAGTCGCGCAATTGTTGCATTATCCACAAGATTTGCGCACAACATGGTCCAGCAGCAATGTACTCTGCTTCTACTATTGAAAGTGCCACTGAGTTTTGTTTCCTAGAGTGCCAAGAAACAAAAGATGGACCAAGGAATTGGCATGTGCCTGATGTGCTTTTTCTACTTACCTTATAACCTGTATAATCGGCATTAGAATATCCAACTAGACAAAAATCTTCCCCTTTAGGATACCATAGTCCTAAAGTTTTAGTACCTGCCAGGTATCTAAAAATTCGCTTAACTGCGACAAGATGTGATTCTTTGGGGGGTGATTGAAATTGGGCACACAAGCATACGCTGAACATAATATTGGGGCGACTAGCAGTTAAATATAATAAGGAGTCAATCATACCTCGATATGTTTTATCATTTACAGGCTTACCATTGAGGTCTTGATCAAGTTTGGTACTTGTAGCCATTGGAGAACTTGCATGTTTAGCCTCATGCATTTTGAACTTCTTTAATAGCTCATTCACATACTTACTTTGGCTTACGAAAATGTCATCCTTAAGTTGTTTGATTTGTAAACTAAGGAAGAATGTAAGTTTACCAATCATTCTTATTTCAAATTCTTTACTCATGAGGTTTGAAAATTCCTTGCATAGAGAGTCGTTAGTAGCACCAAAAATTATATCATCAACATAAACTTGTATGATAATGAAATCCTCCCACTTGTTCTTTATAAAAAGTGTTTTGTCAATTTGACTACGTCTGAAATTGTGTTCAAGTAAGAATTTGCTCAATCGCTTGTACCAAGCTATAGGAGCTTGTTTCAAGCCATAAAGAGCTTTTTGAAGTTTGAACACATGATCAGGGAGATTAGGGTTTTCGAACCCAAGAGGTTGTTCAACATAAACTTCCTCTTGCATAAACCCATTCAAAAAGGCACATTTGACATCCATTTGAAAAAGTTTGATGCCCATGTACGATGCAAATGCCAAAAGAATGCGAATGGCTTCTAGACAGGCTAATGGGGCAAAAGTTTCATCAAAGTTTATACCCTCTTCTTCGTATACCCTTTTGCCACTAGTCTAACTTTATTCCTTACACATTTCTGCTTTCATCTAACTTATTCCGAAATGCCCATTTTATCCCAATTACAGGGTGGTCATTTGGTCTAGGAGAGAGAAACCATACTTGGTTTCTCTCGAACTGACCAAGCTCTTCTTGCATAGAGACAATCCAATTAGGGTCTTCCAGGGCCTCTAAATGGTTCCTTGGTTCAATCAGTGATACAAAAGAAGAAAATGCACAAAAGTTTCGAAGAGAAGATCTAGTTCTTATACCTGTGGATATACCAGTGAGTAAGTTGCCCGGAGGATGATGTGGCTTGAACTTGTAGCTTCGTCTTTATTCATCCAAAGCTTCTTCATTTCGTGCACTGGGAGTTGCTTTTTCTTCATTCATGTCATTTGGCTCTTCACTTGTAGGAGGCACATTGTTTTCAATATTTAAGTCTTAAGGTTGTTCTTTATGTTCCTTGCTTGTCTTGACTTTCTTCTTCCTCCTCATCATCATATCTGCTTAGCTTTAATTCTTGAAATGAAGGAGGGCTTAGCTCACCATCATTAGACTCATCAAAAACAACGTGAATGCTTTCTTCAATTATCTTAGTGCGCTTGTTATAAACACAATAAGCTTTACTATTCATGGAATAACCAACAAGGATACTTTCGTCACTTCTAGCATCAAACTTACCTAGCCTGTCTTTTCCATTGTTGTGAATAAAACATTTACATCTAAATGTACGAAAATAGGAGATATTTGGTTTTCGATCTTTGAAAAGTTCATAGGGAGTCTTTTTCAAAATAGGACGAATTAAGCAGCGATTTAAAATATAGTTTGCAGTGTTGACAGCTTCTGCGCAAAAGGACGTTGGCAACCTACTTTCACAAAGCATGGTCCTAGCCATATCTTCTAAGGTGCGGTTTTTTCTTTTAACCACGCCATTCTGTTGAGGAGTTCTAGGTGCTGAAAAATTATGTGACATACCAAGATCATTAAAAAATTTAATAAATTCTTTTTGATCAAACTCCCTACCATGATCGCTTCGAATTAAAACAATAGGTAAGTTTTTGTAAATTTGCAATTGTTTGCAAAGTTTTGAAAACTCTTGAAATGCCTCATTTTTCTCTTTTAGAAAAGAGACCCAAGTAAAACGCGAATAATCATCCACAACAACAAAAATATACAAACTACCTTTGATGCTACGAACACGTATTGGACCACATAAATTCCTGTGAAGCAATTCTAGTGATCGAGATGTACTAATGAATTTTTTGGGCTTAAAGGAACTGCAAACTTGTTTTCCCTTTACACATGCATCGCAGATACAATCTCTTTCAAAATTGTATGAAGGTAAGCCACGCACTAAGTCAAGCTTGGATAATTTTTCTATGGTGTGCATACTAGCATGACCTAGTCTCCTATGCCATAACCAAGTATCATCAAGAGATGCTTTAAAGCATGATAATTTATTAGATGAAATGCTATTCAAGTTGATGGCATAGACATTGTCTATTCTAGGCCAGTAAAAAGCAATATTGTCATCATGCACATTTTGAACAATATAATGAGAGGAATTGAATATGACATTATTGCCTTTGTCACATCATTGGGATGTACTCAAGAGATCAACTTTGAATCCATCTACAAGATGTAAGTTATCTAAAGAGTTAGAGGGATCCTTACCGATCTTACCAATTCCTACGATCTTACCGACTTTATCTTCACCGAAGGTAATATTTTTTCTTTTTGATTTCAGTGAAGGGTGATGCATTTCCACTCATGTGCATCGAGCATCCACTATTAAGATACCAAAGTTCATCAGCAGCCTTCAGGAATACCTACAAAACAAATAGATCAAACCTTTCTAGCCTTAACGTTGAATTTGGGTCCGTTGTTGTCCATGACCATGCTAGATGATCTTGTCCCTTTTGGCACCCAAATTTGAGTCGTTTTAGTGCTTAGTTTTCTAAGGGGACATGAATAAGAGATATGACCATTTCTTAAACAATAATTACAAGTGAAGCGGGATTTGTTATTGTATGTCTCTTGAATAAAGAAGTTTTATATGTCTTCTTTTTATTAAAGGGATTATAGCAAATACCTTCCTTATTAAAGGACATCATTTGAGATCCTAGTAATTTGTCCAAGCTTTATTGTCCTTTGGTGAGCTTCAAAATCACTTTTTCGAGATCTTCACATTTGGATTGAATTTCTTTCTCTTCTTTTTCAAGAATTCCAATCATTGTCTGAGACTTGTTATTTGATTTTTGGAAACCTTATTTTTGAAAGGATAAGTCACGGACTGTTTTCTTTAAAGCCTTGATCTTGGACAAGTACTCTTGCTCACATTTAATACATTTGATTAAGGCTTGAGCTAATTCATCTTTAGAGTAATCAAGAAATTCAGAATAATCTACCTCATCCAAGCTTTCATACTCGGTTTCTTCTTCTTGGATTTGACCTTCATTCACCATGAAGCAAAGGTTTGCCACTTGTTCTTCTTAATTCTCGCCATCACTTGAATCGCTATCGCTCCATGTAGCTAACATTGCTTTCTTGAATTGTTGTTTGACCTTTTGCTTACGTTTTTCTACTTTCTTTTGCAACACTGGACAATCTTTAACAATATGTCCTGGTAAACCACAGCTAAAACACGGACCTATATTAGATTCAATTTTATTATTAGAAATTTTTTTACCTTTTGAGTATTTCTCATTCTTATCTGATGAAGATCCCTTCTTATAGAACTTTTTGGGGTCAAATCTTTTTGACTTGAACATTTTCTTTAATCTTCTAGCAATCGTTACCATAGAGTCTTCATCTTCTTCGCTTGACTCGTCTTCCGAAGATATGAGGTCTTCATTTGTAGTTTTGAATGCTACTCCCTTGTTAGTTTGATCTACTTCTTCATCTTCTTTAAGATGAATTTCATGAGTCATAAGCTTCCCAAGTAGATCATCTAGAGGTAAGGTCTTGAGGTTTTGGGCTTCTTCAATTGCAGTGACCTTAGGACCCCATTTGTTCTTTGGAAGGTATCAAAGAATTTTTCTAACAATCTCCTCATTTGTATAGGACTTGCCAAGGGACCTAAGGTGGTTGGCTATGTCAGTGAAGCGTGTGAACATCTCTTTGACAGACTCGTCCGGTTGCATTTTGAATAACTTGTATTGGTGAACGAGCATGTTGATCTTTGTTTCTTTCACTTGACTCGTTCCTTCATATGTCACAACCATCTTGTCCCAAATCTACTTAGCTATTTGACAAGAACAAATACGGTTACATTCATTGACATCAAGACCACAATATAAAATGTTCATAGCTTTAAAGTTCTTAGAGAGTTTTGCAAAGTCCTCAGGTGTATATTGTTCCTTGGTCTTCGGTTGACTTTTTCAATCAATGATTGTCACTGGAACATATGGTCCCTTGGTTACAATGTTCCACAGTTCGTAGTCTTCAGTTTTGATAAAGTTCTGCATCAAGTTTTTCCAATAAGAAAAATTAGTCCCTCTAAATAAAGGTGGTCTAGTGGTAGAGCGAGCTTGATGATAATAGCCTTCTCCGGTGGTGGCCATGATCGTTTCCCACTTGACAGTAAAGTCAAAGTATTGTGGGTCTAGCTCTGATACCAATTGAAGAATCAAAGGCTATAAGATCACCCTAGAGGAGAGGTGAATAGAGGGATGATCAAGGTTGATAAATAATCGAAATGTAAATGCGAAAAAGTAAATCGTGACAAAATACAATCGATGTTAACGAGGTTGGGCCTCAAAAGGCTTAATCACTGCCTAGAGTTCCCTAACTCTAAGATTAACCCGAACTTTTATTAGGAGGATTGATTACACAACTCTAGAGTACCCTTACTCTAAGTTCCAAGTCACAAGTTGAACCCTTCAACTAGGCTTGGTAGAGCTGACCTTTCAAATCTATAATCATACTCAAATACAAAATGAACAATACAACTCAAATGTAAAGGAAGCAAGTTTAAGCGCAATGAATGCCAATGTACGCTTGAGGAAGTAGTATGCCAATGAGTGCTTGCTTTTTCTTGTGTCTTTCTCTGCTATTCACCTCTTATATTTATAGCCAAGTCTTGAAGGAGCTCTTGCAAAGTAGCCATTGGATTTCCCTTAAAATCTGCTTCAGTTCAAGGCCTTGAGCTTCAGTTTGGGGTCCTTGAAAATCTTCCTTTTTTAGCTTCTAACGTTCATTTGCTATTTTTGCTGATTCTGTTTTGCGGCAATGGTTGCTTGGCTTGTTTTGATATTCCTTCAACTGTTGCTTCCTTTTTGTGAGCTAATGGATATTCTCAACGGCTACTTCCCATTCTCATGAGGATTTTCTTTGGCAATTGTTTTTCATAATTCAAGGCAAGCATAATCTTAGTTAGAGAAAATTAAGTAATCATCCCTAAAAAGGTGGGATATACATAATCAGATTCATATTATTTCAATATAATCATAATATTATTATCAAGACCAATTTTATCAATTTAACAACAACAACAACACCACCTCCTAGTGTGGGTCCCACTTTCGCGAGGTCTGGGGAGATCCAACTGTAGGCAACCTTACCCCTACCGGCATTCCTACTCGTACAGAGGCTGAATTTTATCACTTTAACCATAATCAAAAACATATAAAATTATTCCATCATAATAAGAGCAACTTGTTTTGTCAAGTTTTAAATATACTTTCACTCAAAATTTCTTTATGGGCTTTGAGAAAATGTCTTTGTTGGCTTTGAGGGAGCTAACAAACTCAGTTGGGCCCTCTTGCGGGCTCCAAAAACTGACCCTACTCTGCCTAAATAAATATGAAAATATGCATATGTCAAATTCGTACCTGTGTTTGATGCATATATATTTTGTGAATTTTGTACATATTAACCTTATACGGCCGATGTTTATATTACGTTTTAAGTCATGTGCATTGCACATGTCTAAATTGTACATGCAATAGCATGGCATTTTTTTTAAAAAAAATTTTTTATTGTCACTTAATCATGTTCATAGCAATCAACGTGTCACAAGCAACAAACGTGTGACGTAACATCGCTGCATAATTCTAGCTATTCTAAACTTCCTTGTTCAAACAATTATAGAAGAATAGTACAAAGGACAACGCTTTTTGTCGATCAGAAGTTTGAGCTCATATACTTTTCAAACACAGATAATATGAAGTTTGGGGTATTGAATATCAATACTACATATACTGATTTTTATATTGTATTTTTCAAATAATGTTGTTCTTGAAACAACACAAACATATGAAATCCTCAAAGTTCAAAGCATTGGGCACTATTTTTAAAGTTCAGATTGTGATCCATCTAATAATCCTAAAATCCAAATTATTTGCGTCCGACTCCACTTTCAAATAATATCATGAAGGTAGAAACCTCTCTATATGCTTCCTATTGTGAAGTAGTTGATTATGGAGCGGCTTACATATCAGATAATTGATACCAAATCGCTTTCAACGACTTTCCCTGAAGAAGGAAATATTTGATTCCCTTGGGACTAAAACTCATCAGGTCAGCGTAACTTTTTTTAGGACGGCCAACTTAGTAAAGCTCAATGAGTTAATCTTGATTCATACACATGCAAAGTAACATATTACATGATTATAATTAGGTTTCCACATCTACATTCTTGAAGAAAAAACAATTCTAAACTTATTTAACATGCATTTAAATAAAAAAATTCAGAGATTTAGAGTTCAACCATACCACTTATAAAAATATACTTCTGCTTTTTTCTCTTATAATTTCGTAAGTATTTTATATATGATTTAAAGCTGCATTGTATTTGATTGTGTAATTTAAGAGCAGAGATACAATCCGTAGTAGGCTAGTTGATGTTTTAGCAGGATAAAGTCATCAAATCCTACTTTTGTACTTGATTTCTCGTTTTGGATGTAATACAACTTTTTAAAAAAATTAAGTAGGGGCAGGCTGCTTTTTACCCTCAATCTAGAGTAGGTCGCTCCAGCTGGAAAATGACAAATGAGTCCCTTAGAAGGATATGGAGAGAAGTGATGACAAATGGGTCATGGATATTGCGCATGGCCCACTGTCGACCATAAGCCTCCAAGCATGATCGAAACTTCAATGTAGAGGCGCCAATTAGTGTAGTGATACAATCACGAAAATGAGACTTCAATTGATTTGACTAGCAACTTTTTACTCCTAGAGAACTAGAATCTGTCAAGGTTTTCCAACTTGGTAGGATTTGATAGTTCATATATGATTGTTTGATTCGGGAAACACGTTGTGTTTGATTGCCTTTTCTGGCTTTTTTTCTTTCCACTTTTTTCAGTTATAGAATAAAGATGTTTGTTAAAGTCAAAAAATTGAATAAGATTACATTCTTTTTATAATTTGTTTTTTGAAAGCTTGAAAAAGGATTTGGAATAGATCAAAAATAATTGCCATCATCATTAAACATTGTGCTTATTTAAAAAGATGTTCTACTTAGGTTTAGTATCAGACTAACTAGATAGATACATTGTCGATTTATGAAAGGATTGCAGCATGTGTATAAGGCTAAAACCTACGGTAGCTTAAATCTTGTTAATGTCCACACAAGTGCCCAAGAAGAACTTGTACTCCTCAAGAATCATAGATCAAGTGAGTGCATGAACTTCTGATACCCATGGCACTCGAGCTCAAGATTTTGGGCTACTGAGTTTCAATTAACTAAAGGGTTTATCAATTTGACTGAAACCCAAAGGAAAACAGTCAATTGAATTTTCGGTTCAATTAACTGGTTTTCATTTCAGTTAATAGTTAATAAGCTCATTTTTCTTCCTTAAAAAACAAAACTAATAGTGCTCAACTCATTATGATACTAAGAGATAGAAGGTAGATGGTCTATATTTTGGTGGTTTCCACTTTTCACGTTTAATGATTTTTAAAATTAAAAACTTTTAACTTTAGTTAACAACTAATTAATTGAATTTCAAAATGATCAAACTGAAACCGGACTAGCAACTATTTTTTTCCCATTCAAATAGAACCAAACTATTTTTTCCTACACACTTCTGCCCATCGTCAATGAACTCGTATTTTAAAAGTAAATCTTCTCCCTATCACTCTTCCTGTTTTTTTGGTGGGCTACACTAGTCTCTTAACCTAAACACTAATAAATCTGAAATCAATTCAAATCGAAAATCATGAAATTTAAACTTAAATTGAGTGAAATTTCACTCATTTTAACATGGCCCAACTTAAAAATAATCCGACCTATAGGACTTATATTTGCTAAGTTTAATCTGGTGGTCATCGTTATTAACTATTTGTTCTCTTGCTATGCAATTTATGCTTTGTACAATCAGCTGATGCCCACAAGAAGCATTGGAGGACTACAGAAGAAAACCCATCGCACGCCCGAGTAGAAAAGCCCATTATTTTGCTGCCGCCAACGTCACTATGGACACATCCAACACGGCGAGCTGTTACTATATGAAATAGAGCGAGTGGGCTGACCAAACCTGGACCCAGGGCCACTTTGGGTGAAACTTAACTTGATAATAAAATAGTTTGCTACTATGTTCTGGAGTCGCTGAAGTTAGCGTTGCTCGATTATAAGTAGGCGCTTTTGGGGTTTTGCGGCAGGTGTCGGCTACACTTGACAATAACAAACTGACAAGCCTCCTCCTCCCCCTTCTATTAATTCAGTTAAAGAATATGTAAACTAACTAATATCCTAGCTCGCAGCAAGTTGCAAGTTGTTACAAGTTGGTTACTGCATCAAGATCATCAAGATCCTATAACTAACAAGTTGCCATGTTTATACATGTATATATATATATAATTCCTCCTGTACAATAATAATAAGATACAGAATTACATTCTTCCTACCTTCTTGTTTTTCTTCATTCTGTCACATGGTATCAGAGCTAAGGCTCGTTTAATTCTCTTCTTACATGGCTGCTACTACAGAAAACACAGATGCAAACAATTCTTCAGAAACAATGTCTGAAGCCACTTCGAATCCCTCACACATTCTTTTCTTACACCCTTCTGACAATCCCAACAGCATTCTTGTTAATGAGCTGTTGAATGGCAAAAATTATGGAACCTGGAAGAAATCTATGGAGATTGCATTGATAACCAAGAACAAACTGGGGTTTGTCCTTGGAACATGCAATCAACTAGTTCTGACTTCACCATTATTCCCACAATGGGATAGGTGCGACAAGATGGTAATCTCTTGGCTTCTTCATGCTGTGGAAAAGAGCATTTCAGATAGCATATTGTTCTCCAACTCATCAAGGCAGATTTGGACTGATCTTGAACAAAGATTTGGTCAATCGGATGGCACAAAATTCTTCCAAATAAAAAGAGACTTGTATTCAATTGCTCAAGGTAATCGTGACATTGCTTCCTATTTTACTGAGATAAAAAAGCTGTGGGATGAGCATGAATCAATGTTATCTACTCCTACATGTTCTTGTGGGACAACTTGTGCAACTTATGTTGAGGTTCATAAAATGAGGGAAAGGGAGAAGTTGATTCAGCTTCTTGTAGGATTGAATGATGTTTACAAAACTGTTAGAGGAAATATACTAATGTCCAAACCTTTACCCACAGTCAGTGAAGCATATTACATGCTTCTTCAAGAAGAGCATCAAAGAGAAATGTCCTCTGGTGCTCATATAATCCCACAGTCTGCTGCCTTACATACCAACACTTTCAATGTGTTTGGCCAAGATCCTTCTGCCATGATGGGAAATCAAAATGGCTATGGAAATAGAAATACTACTTATGGTCCAGGAAATGGAAATAGAAATTCTGGAAACAATCTTGGTTATGGAGTCAATAACAACAATAATACTCCTGGAAATAATGGATACAACAGCAGGAATTCTGGGTATAGAAAGCCTCTATTATGTGATCATTGCAAAATGTCAGGACACACAATACAAAAGTGCTATAAGATTCATGGGTACCCCCCAGGCCACAAGCTGTATAGAGGAAAGAGAGTTGCAGCATCTGCAACTCAAGACCAAGAAAGTGGCTCTTGGATAGAAAATGTTCATGCAACAACCTCATCTGAAACTCAGCCTACCCTGTCTTTGCCAACACTTAATGCAGAACAGTATCAACAACTTCTTCAGCTTTTAAGTAAGCAGTCCTTGGACAATGCTCATCCATCTTCCTCTGTTGGCACAGGTTTTATGGCAGGTAAAAATAGTCTTTGTTTTGCTGCAACCTTTGATAGTGGCAGTTGGATTATAGACAGTGGAGCTAGTGACCATATTACTCCTCATCGACATCTCTTTTCTACCTTACAGCCCATTAAAATTCCTGGATTTATTACAATGCCAAATGGAAAACAATCCAAAATAGCTCACATTGGTTTAGTCCAGTTAACTCCTCATCTAACATTACCAAATGTTTTACATGTTCCTGAGTTTCAGTTTAACCTTTTGTCAGTCCATAAGTTGTGTGAGCAAATAGCTGGTAAAGTCATTTTTTCAACTACTGACTGTGTTCTCCAGGGCCTCACATCACAGGCAGTGGTCCTTGGTAAAGCAAAAGGAAGCCTCTACCACGTGCAGGCCCATAGCAAAGAGGCAGCAAGTGATCATTCTCTGGCACTGCAGCTCACTAGGCAAACTGACCATCACAGTTCTAGTTCTACTCAGCCCATCTTCCATCAGAACCATCACTTTTCTGCAGCTGAATCTTGGCACTTCAGATTAGGGCATTTATCCTTTGACAAAATGAGATGTATTAGTCTACCTTGTGATAAAAGAAACCACAATATCATATGTTCTATTTGCCCTAGACCAAAGTTACATAGACAATCTTTTCCTTTAAGTAGCAGTAGAGCTTCAAGAATCTTTGAACTTGTACATGTAGATATTTGGGGGGCCTACAAGTGTACTACATACAATGGCTACAAGTATTTCCTTACCATTGTTGATGATTACTCTAGAGCAACATGGATACATTTAATGTCTACTAAAAGTAATGCTTTTCCTTTACTACAAAGCTTCATTATTACCTATATTGAAAACCAGTTTGGCCTTTCAGTCAAAACCATCAGAACTGATAATGGCTTAGAGTTCAAAGATGGAACAGCTATCCAGTTTTACAGCCAAAAAGGCATATTACACCAAACATCTTGTGTAGACACACCCCAGCAAAATGGGATTGTTGAAAGGAAACATAAACACCTATTAGAGGTAGCTAGAGCCCTTATGGTTCAGTCCAATTTACCTCAAAAATTTTGGGGGGAAAGCATCCTTACTGCAGTCTACTTGATAAACAGGTTTCCTACACCAATTTTGGACAACAAAACCCCTTTTGAAGTCTTATACAAAGAAAAACCCTCTTACACTCATTTAAGAGTATTTGGGTGTCTATGTTATGCCTCTACACTCAAAAGAAATAGAAGTAAATTGGATCAAAGAGCCACAACTTGCATCTTCCTGGGCTATCCTTATGGCCAAAAGGCCTACAAGGTTTATGACTTAGAAACAAAGAAAGTCTTCACAACAAGAGATGTTGTCTTTCATGAGCCATATTTCCCTTACTCAGGTATACATCACACATCAGATTTACCATTACCTTTCCCAATCCTTGAAGAAAATAGCACAGACTTACCACATCCTATGAACAATCAAATACAAACATTACCACCATCCAGCACCATTTCTCCTAACTTGAATCAAGAACCAAGTCATCAGCCCAGAAATCAAACTGCAACACAAATTTCACAGCCAAGAAGGTCCACTAGAAATCATAAACCTCCTCCTCATCTCCAAGATTACATTTGCCCAAACATCCAAAAGAGTTGGTGCAATCTAGTTATTGTACCTTCCAACACTATGACATGTTTATCTACAATAGACAAATACCTAGAACCAAGCACTTATGAGCAAACTGCTGCACAACTAGGATGGGTAGAGGCAATGCAAAAGGAAGTTGATGCACTGCAAAAGAATAATACTTGGGATGTTGTAACACTACCAAAGGGGAAGAAAGCAATTAGCTGTAAATGGGTTTTTAAAACAAAACTCAAGTCTGATGGTTCTCTTGAAAGACTAAAAGCAAGGTTAGTGATAAGAGGCTTCACTCAGCAATATGGCATTGACTATCAAGAAGTTTTTTCCCCAGTGGTAAAAATGACCACAATCAGGACACTCATGGCAATCTCAGCAGCAAAGGATTGGACAATGTACCAGTTGGATGTCAATAATGCTTTTTTACATGGGGAATTGGATGAGGAAGTGTATATGCAAATGCCAAAGGGCATATCAAATCCACATAATAAAGTTTGCAGGCTAAGGAAATCTCTATATGGTCTTAAGCAGGCCAGTAGACAATGGTTCAGCAAACTGAAAGACACACTCATCTCTCGTGGCTATTCTCAATCTAAGAATGACTATTCCCTTTTTCTAAACAAGTCCTCTAATCACCTCCCTGCCATAGCAGTATATGTGGATGATATCTTAATCACTGGTTCAAGTTTTACAGAAATTCAGCATGTTAAACAATGCCTCAATGACAAATTTGGAATCAAGGATCTTGGACAACTGCATTACTTTCTGGGCCTGGAAGTACACCAAACTCAACAAGGTGTCATTCTCTCTCAACAAAAGTTCACTAGAGAACTATTAAGAGATTGTGGACTTGCATTAAAAAAGAGTACTGCCACTCCACTTCCACTCAACTGTAAACTACTCCCTGATGAAGGAGACCTACTACCTGATCCAACAGTTTAAAGGGCCTTAGTTGGGAAACTAAATTTCCTAACAAACACCAGGCCAGATTTGAGTTTTTCTGTACAATATCTCAGCCAGTTCCTGCAAAACCCCAGGACAAGTCATCTTCAAGCTCAACACATACAATAAGCAAACTGCGCGAACGCATTCTGGGATACTCTTGGTAACCAAGCAGAGGGTGTATTAGAGTTGCAGAAAAGCTATATCCTGCTCCAAGAGGACGTGTTTACACAAAATACATAGATGATTTATATTAAAAGATAAATATATATCAAATATGCATAAAATAATATATATGTACTATTTGAAAGCATATACTCTTGAGCGTACGTAATAGTTTATAGTATAACAGCTATTGCAATGGCTAATGGGTAGCAAAAGGCCCACTCTCTAGCTCTAATTTATCACTAAAGAGTATCCAGTTTAAAGACTTAGATCGCGATAGAGGGGAGGTGAATAGGGTGATCCTATAAAACTTGAATTCAAATTCAAAAGCAAAAATTAAGTGCGGAAATTAAATAAACAAGATATGCAACGATGTTTTAACGAGGTTGGGCTTCAATCATGTTTAGGTCCCTGCCTAGAATTATCCAACTCCAAGATTCAACTCTCTACTTTGTTTTTGTTAAAATGAACTCTCACAATCTCTCATAACTACCTCACTATAGAGATCCCAAACACTTTAACTCAACCTCTTGATTAAAGCATGGGTGGAGTTGTGACCTCACACTAACTCCTAAGTTCACTCGTTAATAATGATTTCCTCAAAAACACTCAACAACTTTTTATCACAAATAATGCTTAGTACAATAGCTCAAGGAATGTTCTCAATGCTATTTTTCACACTTGCTTGCTTGGGTGTCTTCTGTCATCAATTTGTTCGTCTATTTATAATCAGTTCTGGACGCACACCAAGAAGGAAGTTATGATCAAATTGTCCTGATGCTGATTTTGAGGACCTTGTCTTCTGGTTGACAGCATTTGATTTGATTTTCTTGCCCTCTTTCCCACGATCTTGATTGATATAATTCTACCCGTTCCCTTCTTGAAATATTTGCAGAAATTCATTCTCTGTACCATGCTTTTCTCAAGGTATTATTCAATCAATGAAAGATGTTTGCCTAATTTGTTTCAACATTCAAAATATTCTTCAATCAAGGAAGGATGTTTGCCTAATTTGATTCAACATGTATTTCTTTTATGGCAGGTATCAAGGATCATGGCAAATATATTCCTCAAGACTTTTTAAGGCTGCTAAGCAAATTTCTTAATGATCAATCAATTTAATCAATTTAGATCATACACACATATCCTTTCCTTGTTCAATTCCCACATTTTTCTTGTTGTAGGTGAGTGCTTCATCCTTGCATCTAATATTCAAATTCTTTTCTTTTATATCCAAGCCTCTAATTAATTTTGTGTTTCATCAAAAGCTTCTTAGCCACTAAGGGAGTCAACACAGTTGCTATATGGTCCTACCGGTTGTACATTTCCAAACGTAGAACCGGCTCCTCTATCATCGCCCATGGCGCCAGGTGTGTGCCAACTATCAAGTTAGACGCATAATTAAAATAATAATAAAAGCAAAAAACTGTTGATACAAACCATCATTTCCAAACTCACCAAAAAAGCCACTCAAACTTGTTCACTATCTCTCCAAAAACGGCTTAAATTTGGCCTCAATTTAGCAAAATTCCGCAATGATTTTTCAGGGCTTCTAGCCAACAATTTTCTACAAATTGTTCCTTAAGCTTGAAGGAAGCATTTCAATGTAAGATTTATCAATAAAGCGCAATTAATTTGACTGTTCAAACCAAAAAAAAAACAGAATCTATTTGAACGAAATGAGATTTTAGGGTTCAAGAACAATGTTTGCAGATGGAAACTGACCACACAGAAGCATCGAAGATGAGATCTGCAAGTGATGAAGGACAATGTCTTCAAAAAAGGTATTCCGAAAATCTTAAAAACTAATATGCATGTCATGAAGACCAAAATTGCTTTTTTGCTAACAGAATGTCATCAAAACATTTAATTCATTGTGTATAATTTCATGCAAAATATTTTTACCTATAATTCTACGAAAAAAACTAAAAAAAAGAATAGAAATTTAGAAATAGTTATTCTACACATTTATATGCATTTTATTGAGTTACATTTGATGTGCTAGTGAGCCATCATGCATATTTAGTGAGCAATAAATCAGAAATTTGTTTTTCTGCCAGCAGAATGACAATAAAACACATAATTTGTTGTGCTTAATATCATGCGAAACACTTTTATCTATAATTATAAAGAAAACCTCGAAAAAAAAATTAAAAAGACTCATTATGCACAACATATGCATGTTAGTGAGTTATATGTGCTATTTCAGTGAGCTATCAAACATATGTAGTGAACATTATATTAGTAAATTGTTGTTATGCTATCACAATGACAATACTCAAGATAGGCATGTGTTTCTTCAACCAACATGGTTTAGTGAGCTGTACCATATATTTTAGTGAGCTATGACTTATGTTTATTGCACAACTTCAGCAAGTACACTGAGATATAATATGAGCATTACTTGCAATATTATTCACAAATCAAAGACAGAAGGTTCAATATGAACCCTCAAGATATTCTTATAGAAGTTGTTAGATGCAGTGCACTTGAGGTAACTACACTTCAAATATATCCAACATAGACAATATAATACTTTCACTATACTAAATTTTGCATTTTTCTTTTTAATTGAAGCCCTATATGGAGAACGATGCAAATAAGAAACCTACCACAAATGAAGGAATGGAAGAGGATAAGAAACCTAACACAAATGAAGGAAGGATGTTCCTCAGCAAATGTAACTGTTGATTTATTCAAAATTAAATGAATGAGTAAACACTTTAAACATACCACTAATACATGTGTTTCACCATATGTGCTTCTGTATGAAGCTGTTATGTGCACGTTGTCCATTACGCCTAACGTTTCTTGCTTTAAATTGAAGTAGAAGATGAAGAAGTGTTTATTGTGACATACCTTGAAGAGAGGTAGTATTTGTGATTATAATACATGTGTTAAGCCAAGAAAAACAATAATATTTAGTTACTACAAAAAAATTTTGCTCACTAACATTGAAATCCTGCTCAGTAAAAATGTAAACTAGCTGACTAAAATAGACTAATGCTCAATACCAACAAGTCCACTTTGCTTGTTCCGATAGGTATCTAAAAGTCATGTGTGCTCACTAAAAGTGTCATTCTACTTCACTATAACAGATAATTTTCAACTACGAACAAGTGTCCTATAACTCAGTAAAAATTATGTTTTTCTCACTAAAAATATTGTTCTGTTTACTAAAAATAATGTGCTACTCACTAAAAATGTAGACTAGCTCACTAAAATATACTAATGATCTTCACTACCAGTAAGTCCTCTTTGCTTGTTGCTATAGATGTCTAAAAGTGATGTGTGCTCACTAAAAGTGTCATTCTAGCTCACAATAGCAGACAATTGTCAACTATCAACAAGTGCCCCACAGCTCACTAAAAATGATGTTATCCTCACTAAAACTAATGTTCTGCTCACTAAAATATATGTTTAGCTCACTAAAAACACAGATTAGCTCACTAAAATAGACAAATGTTCACTTCCAATGAGTCCTCTTTGCTTGTTGCTATAGTTATCTAAAAGTAATGTGTGCTTACCAAAAGTGTCATTCTAGCTCACTGTAATAGACAATTAAAGCTATCAACAAGTGCTCTATAGCTCACTAAAAACGATGTTCTACTCACTAAAAGTAATGTTCTGCTAACTAAAAATGTAGACTAGCTCTCTAAAAACATGTTTAGTAGATTATACTGATAAAAAAGAGGGAGCTTACCATCGAGAGTAGAATAGGGCGTCAAAGCTTGAAGCTCTCTTTTTGATATTTAGATTCACACAGTTTGTCAATGTGTATTGGCATTAACCAATTTTTGCTATGTCTTCAACTGCAACATTCTTCGCAAAATAGGGTGCATAATGTATATTCTTCAATCTATTGAAGAAACAGGACACCATCTATAAAACAAAGTTTCTTTTAAAACTTTTCCCTACATCAGCCTGGTTCAGGATGTACTATGGCATTTAGTGGAGCTCTAGCATCCCATCTTCAAGATTCCATTCCTTACTCCATGTTAAAAGGACTTCATGGTGTTTAGGGTCTTTTGGCTTCTTGCCATAAAACTCTTCAACCTTTCTTCCATCAATTGGAATGTCAATGTGAGATGCATATCCATGGGTGTTATCTTTATCTTCTTCTCACTTGTTATGTGCAGTGTCACTGAGTAGGAGTCAAAGTTATGCATAAGCTATTGGCTTAGGTCCACTGGTAATTCGGTTACTTCTAACTCTTAGAATCTTCCAAAGCTAATACGTACTGCCTGTTTCTATGCCTCATTGAGCTTTTCTGTCATTGTAACAAACCCTGCTAACAACATTCTAGTCTGGAAAATCTTCTTATATTTTTCATTTGTCTCTATAGGTTTTTGCACAGGCTTGGGATCTGGAACACCGATGCTGTTATTTGCTTCTTGTTTTGGAGATTTCTTTTGATGATCAGGTTACAAAATTGAAAGTTGCCCAATCTTCGTAGGACTTGGACTTTTTTTTAACACTCCTTCTCTCTTGCACATTTCTTTGATCTCATTTGGAGTTGCTTTGTCCTAGGTTTTAATGCTTCTTTTATTTTCTTTATTTTTTTTAATCAAGACTTAATCTTCAGACTTAGTTTCATCTTTGCGTCTATGTGGAGGCCTTTTATAAGTTGAGTCCTCTACCATGTCATATGTTTCTTCTGAATTTGTTGATGAATGTCACTGACTGTTTTCTCTAAGCTTTCTTCAGGAATGTTGTTTAGCACTGGTTTGCTAGTGCATTTTTCACCTTCCTCAGTAATTGATTGCACTCCTCGGGATCTTCTGGGATGCATTCTTCTTGCCCGTTGTTGTGCTTTTGTTTTGCTAAGCTTCTGTTGTGTAATCTTTAGATGTGTTTGCTCAGTCTTCTTTGCCTCCTTTTTTTATTTTTTTCTCCACCTTGTTTTGTTATTTTTTTCCCCTCATGTGACAGCTTTTTCTTAAGGTGGTTATGCTGTTTTCCCCAAAGTTTGGTCTGCCTTTTCTAGTTCACTGACTTTGATTCCTCCATAGCAATCACTTTTTGTCTTTCAGGCTCAGTTGCTGGTAGGGCTTGCATCTGTTCATCTTCAAAACTTATTGAACTATTACAAATGTTTATAGTCTTTCATGCTTCTTGTTTCATCCTTTTCTTCTATGCAGTACTACTTGATGAGCTGGTTTTCCCTTTAGAGCTTTTTTGTTTTAGTGTGGACACTTTTTCCTGCTCTTTTTCATTTGGAGATCTAGTTACTATTGCTGGTGTAGCAAGATTGTTCTCATGCTGTGGAGACTGTTCTTGATTTGTAGCAGTACAATGTGGAGTTGCTTTGCTTGGCTCATCTGTAATTGTACATGGTACTTTACATAAGTAAACAAGATGCATTTTTAATACTCCACGTGACTACCTATTCAATTGGTAGAAACAATTCTAAACAAATATGATTAATTAGCACCAATCTATCAGACCATCACCAATGACATGAAACCATAAAAATATTACTTATTGTCATATGAACTACGGTAAATAAAACTAGGGGAGAGATTTGGAGAAAGAAGAGCTATTATGTATCTGTTTTGAAAACTTTGAGCCAACTAAGAATAGTAAAGGACACATCTAAATAGACAAATCTATCTGGACAAACACATATTGATTTGGATAGATCAATGCCAATTTATGTAACACTATGATACATTGCAAAAGCACCACATCTTGAAAAACTTATGATTGGTTAGCTATAAGTAAGCACCAGTAAAGCTTTAGCCTTTCTACAAGTCTAGAGTATGCGTCTTAATACACTATAACTAATAAAGTCATAATATATAGATGTCAAAATCAAGTTCAGATGAGGATGTGACATTTGCAGTTTCAGTAAAAATGAAGTACGAAAATATTAAACTTTTTATTAGTCGCTCATAAAAGTGACAAGTTTGAAGATTCTTATTAGTAATAGTCTTCAAAGATATACTATGAAGTATGGTAAAAGAAGAAAAATACCATGATTGCAGGTTAAAGAAAGCTTGATGTTGTCATCTACAGATGTATGCAAATACATTATGTTAGCTTTCTTAAAGCTCACATTGATGTTTTTAATATGTTTTGATGAAAGACAAAAATTAGAACAAATTTTGAGTGAAAGTCAAGATATTAATTTGATTTAAAATATGTGGTCTTGCCTAAATTGGTTCTTGCTATTTTTGGATGTAACAGCTAGTTCAACTTAAGGAGCCTATAAAAGGGAGACATTTGAAGCTGGAAGAGCAAAACAAAGAAAGCTAGCACTCATTGGCATACTACTTCCTCAAGCATATATTGGCATTCATTGAGCTTAAATTTGCTTTCCTGTGCATTTGAGTTGTATTGTTCATTTTGTACTTTGGTAGGATTATGGAGTTGAAGCGTCAACTCTACGAAGCCTGGTTGAAGGGTTCAACTTGTGACTTGGAACGTAGAGTAAGGGTACTCTAGAGTTCTGTAATCAATCCTCCTAATAAAAGTTCGGATTAATCTTAGAGTTAAGGAACTCTAGGTGGGAATTAAGCCTTTTGAGGCCCAACCTCGTTAACAATCAATCGTGTTTTATCCGGATTTGCTTTTCCACATTTACATTTCGATTGTTTAGCAACCTTGATTATCACCATATTCACCCCCCTTCTAGGGTGATCTTATAGCCTTTGATTCTTCAATTGGTACCAGAGCTAGACCCATTATACTTTGATTTTACCGTCAAGTGGGAAATGATCATGGCCACCACTGGAAAAGGCTATTATGATCGAGGTCGTTCCACTATTAGACCTCCTTTGTTTAGAGACACTAACTTTTCATATTGGAAAATTTTGATGCAGATGTTTGTCAAGACTGAAGGTTATGAATTATGGAACATTGTGACAAAAGGACCATACATTCCGCAAATCACGATTGATGGAAAGACCGTTGTAAAAACTGGAGAACAATACACCCAAGAAGACTTCGTAACGCTGTCAAAAAACTGTAAGGCCATGCATACATTATATTGTGGATTAGATGCTAATGAGTACAATCGTATTTGTGCATGTGAATCAGCCAAAGAAATATGGGACATGCTGGTGGTGACGTATGAAGGGACAGGTCAAGTGAGAGAGACAAAAATCAACATGTTTGTTCATCAATACAAGCTATTCAAAATGCAACTCGATGAAACGATCAAGGAGATGTTCACTTGTATAACCAACAATCTCAAGTCCCTTGGCAAAACCTACACCAATGAGGAGATGGTTAGGAAAATACTTCGGTGTCTTCCTAAAAACAAGTGGGGTCCTAAGGTCACTGCAATTGAAGAAGCCCAAAACCTTAAGAGCGTACCTCTTGATGATCTACTTGGGAAGCTTATGACTAATGAAACTCATCTTAAAGAAGATGAAGAAGTAGATCAAACTAAGAAAGGAGTAGCATTCAAAACTGGAAGTGAAGAAGCCATTTCCTCGGAAGATGAGTCAAGTGAAGAGAATAAAGATACTATGCCAATGATCGCTAGAGGATTGAAGAAAATGTTCAAATCAAAGAAATTTGATACCAAGAAGTTCTACAAAAAGGGATATCCATCAAGCAAAAATGAGAAGTTCTCAAAAGATACGAAATTTCTTAACAACAAAAATGATTCTAACTTAGGTCCTTGTTTTAGATGCGGATTGCCATAGCATATTGTAAAAGATTGTCTGGTCTTGCAAATGAAAGCTAAAAAACGCAAGCACAAAGCCAAGAAGGAATTCAAGAGAGCCATGATTACTGCATGGAGTGATAGTGACTCAAGTGACAGTGACAAAGAAGAAAAAATTGTAAATCTATGCCTTATGGCAAATGACGTCCAAGAAACTGAATTTGAAGACTTGGATGAGGTGGATTATTCTGATCTTCTTGAATATTCTAAAGACGAATTAGCCCAAGCCTTGGTTAATTGCATTGAATGTGAGCAAAAATATTTGTCCAAAATAAAGTCTTTAAAGAAAGTCATTCGAAACTTATCTTTTGGAAAAGAAGCCTTACTAAAATCAAATGATGAACTTCATATGAAGATTGGTACTCTTGAAACAAAGAAGCAAGAAGTTCAATCTAAATGTGAAGGTTTTGAAAAATTAGTTATAAAGTTTTCAAAGGGATAAAAATTTGGACAAATTATTATGCTCTCAAAGGATGTCATTCAATAAAGAAGGAATTAGGTGTAGTGTCTTTAATAAAAAAAAGTCTATAAGAACTTCTTTGTTCAATTGACCTCCCAAAACAAATCTCGCATTAAATGCAATTACTGCCTAAGGAATGGTCATATGTCGTATTCATGCCCCTTTAGAAAATCTAGCCGAGGTTAGTTCAAATTGGGGTACCAAAAGCCGTAAGACCACCCAATGTGAATTGAGGGAAAACCCTCTCTATGTACTAATTATGTTCCTAAGATCTTGCAGGTCAGTGAGAAATTTGTTACTGTCAAGAAATTCAAGGCCTTGAACTACAGGCAGAAACTGTGTATCTTTAATATGATCAATTCAACATTTTTTTGCTAAACATAGGACTCTGTTACTTTGCATGATCTACTTCCTATATGTGGCATTTTGATTTCAACATTTTTTGAATTTTAATTTGCTTTATTATTGGTGTCTTATACTATTTTGACATGTTATTATGCACATATGACATCAATGCTTTTATCCATAATTATTATGATCCCTAATAGTTATGTTGCTTGTTTCTAGAAGAGAAAAACTGTATCACTTGATCATTTTTTGATAGCCTCGATTTAATCTTGATAAGGGGAGAATTTTGTTCAATTATTGCATCATTATGTTGTTTATAAAAATTCCAAGTCAATGAGCATTAGCGTATGTGATTATTTTTTTGTTAGTAGCTTATCCCCTATATTTTTTTTATGAGTGCCATGGATTGAGGGGGAGCATCTTTATCTGACATTGATTTATTAAGGGGGACTTATATGTGTTTGCTATAATTTTTTTATAAGCTTCAATTTTTCTTTCTCCTTCTTGTGCTACCTTTTTGATGAAATACAAAAAGGGAGAGAAGAATTTTAAAAATTTTCATGATGTGTTTGAATATGTTATTTTTATTGGGTTTTGTCTTTCATCAAAAAGGGGGAGATTGTTAGCTTTCTTAAAGCTCACATTGAGTTTTTCAATATGTTTTGATGAAAGACAAAAATTAGAACAAATTTTGAGTGAAAGTCAAGATTTTAATTTCATTTAAAATATGTGGTCTTGCCTAAATTGATTCTTGCTATCTAAACAAAATTTGAAATTTGTTTAAGTTATCATTATCTAAATATGGCCACAATATCTTTATATCTTATACTAATCTTTTGGTTGGCCTAAAATTAGTACACAAATAGTTTTGGAGAATTAATTTGCAGAAAATCAGCAATGTAGCCATTGGAAGAGATCAAAATAGCCGTTGGAACATCTCTGCCGAAAATAAGCCAGTTCAAGGCCTTGAAGACACTGATCAGTGGCTTTAAAAGCAATATGGAGATCGACTCCCTATTTTTGGATGTAACAACTAGTTCAACTTAAGGAGCCTATAAAAGGGGGACATTTGAAGCTGGAAGCGCACAACAAAGAAAGCTAGCACTCATTGGCATACTACTTCCTCAAGCATACATTGGCATTCATTGAGCTTAAATTTGCTTTCCTTCACATTTGAGTTGTATTGTTCATTTTGTACTTGGGTAGGATTATAGAGTTGAAGGGTCAACTCTAGCAAGCGTAGTTGAAGGGTTTAACTTGTGACATGAAACTTAGAGTAAGGGTACTCTAGAGTTGTGTAATCAATCCTCCTAATAAAATTTCGAATTAATCCTAGAGTTAGGAAACTTTAGGCAGGGATTAAGCCTTTTGAGGCCCGACCTCGTTAACAATCGATCGTGTTTGGTTCCGATTTACTTTTCCGCATTTACATTTCGATTGTTTAGTAACCTTGATTATCACCCTATATACCCCCCTTCTAGGGTGATCTTATAGCCTTTGATTCTTCACATTAATCCCACAAAAAAGGGCGAAAATTGAATTATGTATCTATCATACTAAATTCTACAACTTAAGTGGGATACTAAGATGTGCTTGCCCCTAAAGAAATATCAAAGAATGCCTTGCGATACACTTTTAATATGAATTCAGGAAAAAGAAGGGGGGGAAGGAAATATCCATATCAAACTAGACTCTAACTTGATCCTACTTTCATTAATTGATAAAATCTAAAAACCAAATTTCCCAATATAAGAGACATTGAAGCAAAGCAAGAGAATAATTGATCAAGAACAATTATATTGAACCCTCTAAAATGATAATGGAATTGAAAGGATTCAATCGAAGATGCATCAAAGAACCACAAAATTTATTCTCATTCTTGCCTTTCTACCCATAATTATTATAGAATCGAGTGATTGGAACCCAATTCTTGTGCCATCCGTATTAAAGGAGCCAAATTTACTTGCAATCAAGTGATGAGAATCCTAGCAACTAGAGAAAATAAGAAAAGAGCACAACCTCAAGGGAATAAAGTAATACTAGGGTTGCTTTTACACTTTGGCAGCAACATCAAATGATTAGTTGGTGTTGTTAATGCTAGAGAGTTGGTATGAGCACTAGACAATTATGTGAAGTTCTCATAGACAAAGACAATGGAGGGTGGGATACTATACAAATAAAAAATAGAATATGAAAGGAATTAAGGAACTACTCCTAGATATCAAAGAAAAAGAAATTGAAAGGAATCATACGCTGGGCAACGTTGCAACCAACAACCCCACCCTCACTATTTCAAAATTTTTCATTGGGCCCTAAAATGAAAATTTCTGTGCCTTTATTCTAAATGGAATACGCAAGACACACACATTTTTTAAAAAGAAAATTCTAGTAGCAATCGCCATGGATAGAGAAGCGAGCAGATTTCCCCCCAAACATATCCATGGAAATAGACGATAAGTGATGATAGCTACTTATTTTTTTCATCTCCATAGATCGGTATGTGCGGTTCGATAAGAGTGGAATAATGATAAATTTGTTTATTGATTGTTAATGAGTAAAACATCATTTTTGGTGAGCTAGAATTGTAGTTTTAGTGAGCACACGTCATTGTTAGGGAGTTGTAACAGCAAACAAAGTGGAGTTATTTGTAATGGACATTGGGTTGTTTTTGTGATCTAAATTTCATTTTTAGTAAGTAGGAAGTTAATTTCAGTTAGCAGAAAATTAATTTTAATGAGGCAAAAGGTTTCTTTTTAACAACTAAATCTTAATGTTCTGCTAGTTTAACACCTATGACATAATCAACAGTAGTACCTATTTATTCACATAACATATACTAAAGTATCTTTGAATTTCAACAAAAATATCCTCTCTAAATGCTATATCTTGATAGAGTTCTCCTCAAAAGGAGGATTGTTCGAAGACAATTCCCAACAATTGAGGGCTGGACTACAGAGAAAGTGAAGGAAAGAGACGAAGAGAACAAAAAAAAAGCTAATGAACTTGATAAGAGCATAGTGCCAAAAGGATTTGAAAAGGGCAAAGTGGAGCCTCCAATAGAGATCAATAAAGTAGAGCATACTATAGAAGCAACAGAAATTCAGCCAGAAAAACATGAAAAGCCAAGCACATGTTCATAAATGATGAAACATCAACGTTAGAGGTATGATTTACTACAATTACATCAATCAAAAAACCTAAACTAAATGTATATCTAACATTATCGAATACTTGAATGATGTTTAAACATAGAGAGATATGGAAAAAATGGCAGACATAATGAAGGCTTTAGTGAGTGCATTCAAAAGATTTGGAACTTTTTGGAGCACTTGTCTATAAAGTACCATAGGAATGAAGCACTCAAGAAAATAAGAGATGCAACAATAAATATGTGTTGTTCGTATTGTGAAGCTCAAATCTCAAAATCACTTGCCAAGGAAGAAAAAGACGAAGGAGGGGAAACTCTAGACAAACCACCATTCAGCTAGGATGATAAATGGTTGAATCGAACTATAGCCTTAGAGGTAATAAGTGAATCAAAGAATACTTTTGTGAAGCACAAACAAATACACAGTAGCCCTAAAGCCAAAAGTCTAGGATGGAAAAGCCCTTCATTCAAGCAAAGGGATTATAACGGGGCAACTTTCAAACAACTGAATTGTAATCAAAGCCCAATTGTTGTAAGATCACCACACCCATCGGAACTTGAAACACCACCACCTCTTCTAGAAATGCTCAATTGAGACACTAACAAAGCCAGTTGAAAAGGTGGCCACCTAGCTAAAAAGTTCTTCTCTTAAAGGTGTGGGTCCAAAAAGTTCATCTCTTAACAAAGAAACGAATGAAGCAAAAGGACAGAAAGCAATAGAGACTAGGCAAATAGAAGAAAAATCTCTTGGAAAACAAGATGACAAAGAGAAAACACCACATGAAGCTGGTAGGGAGTTTGAAAAATTAATGAATCCTGGTGAGTTGTAATTAACGTATATTTAGTAAGCCATAAGATATGGTTAGTGAACCATAGTTGGACAACTAGTGAACCATATTTACTGAGCTACGTTATGATGAACTGTGATATGATGTTTTGTAGGAAAATCATGACAAGAAGAAAAGAGATCACACACAAAGAGACAAAGGATCCTTGACTGAACCTTACTATTCATGTTTTTTTGTACAGAATGAGAAAGATTATAGGAGAATTATCAAGGTGCAGGAGAAGGTTGTTGATTACATCTTTCATAAATCACACGACTTTAATATAGAGTAAGCACGAACCTCCTAAATTTACAAAATTTAAAATAAAGGACATACTACAAAAACACAGCTGATCTGCGACGGAAATACCGACGGAAAAAGTGTGTTTTTCTGACGGAAAATGCGACGGAAAAAGGTACGTCGGGATTCGGCTCGTCGCAAAATTTTTTTCGACGAAATTTCCGACGGAAACATTCCGTCGGAACGCCCATCGGACAACCCTGCAACATCAGAGGAAGCGAAACTCAAAAAGGGGGGAGGGAATTTCCGACGGAAATTCCCGTCAGAAATTCCGTCGAAATTTTCCTATTTTTTTAAAAAAAATTTAAAAAAAAATGTTTTTAAAAAAAATTGAGAATCCGAAAGAAAAAGTATTTTGTAGGAAATTTTGCTTGAAAACCAAAAAAAAATTACGCAAAATTAATACGCGCGTAATAATATAATTACCAAAGATAAAATTTTATATATATATCTGTCAAAAGAAACATGCTGAATTAAATATGAATTACGACATAGGACATTGTTTAAACTGTACGCAAATTACTAAACTATTCGGAGTCGAATAAATTTGTGGGATCATCATCGTTGTCGTCTTCGGAGTCCTCTTCATCGTCGGGATTCAAGTTGATCTGCCTGGAGGAGCCTGCACTTTGACCTTTGAAAAATCTTAAAACTTTTTTCAGCATGCGCTCTGTCTTCCCGTATTTCTTGGCTATTTGAGTTATAGCCTCTGTTTGCTTAGTTATGCTCTCATTGAAGAGTTGTGCTTGCTGTCTTGGATCAAAATGCTCAGCTGATGAGTGACGTGCAGCTGCAATAGTAGCCAATTTCTTCAACTTGACCCCCTCCGCACCAAAACCCTATACATGGCATTTCTTGTCGAGATTTTTTTTAATCCAAAACTCCTCTTGGGTCATAGGTGGAGTTGAGAGCCCCCTTGAGTTGCAATTTGGGAATACTCATGTCATTTGTTCTGATGATCCTCCTGAAAATTATAAAAAATTAAAATATTTTATACCAAACCTAGAATTGTAACATATGAATTATCTCTAAATAGAATGTGTGAAACTTACATATTTTTTGGCAGATTTTTTGTCCACAAAAGTTTTGTCTTTCACCTTGCAGTGAGTGCCCTTGAACAATTCCTCACACGTGGGCTCCCTACCTAATGTTTGGGCCTGAAAAAAAAAGTAAATCGCAATCTATATAATACATAATGACAATCTTGTGGGTCCTACTATTTATCTAAATTCTCAAAAATCAGAGTTTTTCGACCGTTAGATTGAGATTGTTTTTTATAATTACCGTTGGATTTATACAAAAATCAAATTAATTTTAAAAAATCTATCTATCTATAATCTAACTATATCCATAATATCTATAATCTATCTCTCTATATAATAGCAATCTCTTGAGTCTTATTGTTTATCTAAATTCACAAAAATTAGAGTTTTTAAATCGTTAGATTGAGATTATTTTTAATAATTACCACTAGATTATAAAAAATCAAATTAATTTAAAAAAATCTATCTATCTATAATCTATCTATATCCATAATATCTATAATATAATCTATATCTATATCTATATCTATATAATATATAATATTATAAGTCCAATCTCAATGATAAAAATATTTATGCATTAGATCTAAGCCGTTGATTTTAAAGTTAAGATATCTATTTATTTTTATTTAAAAAAATCTCCCATGATTTCGGATATACATAATAAAAGATAGATGAAAATTTAATTATCTAGGGAAAAAAAATTCTATCAACAAAAATTATTTAGGAAAAAAACTAGGCATTTATATTTATTTAGTAAATCTAAACTGTGAATTTAAAGTTAAAAACAACTACTTTATCCAAGTAAAATACCCATTTATAATTTTTATTTTTTAAAAAAATCCTTCATAATTTCGATTATGTGATAAAGGATATATTATAATCCTATATCTAAAAAAATATCAAGTAGATACAAGGATATGGTAATCTTTAGAAAACTTTAGAATGCTACAACGAAAGTGATTTGTGGGATTTAGTGTAATCCCAGCCATAAAAATTATTGATGCATTAGTTCTAAATTGTTGATTTTAAAGGTAAGATATCTCTTTGTTTTTATTTAAAAAAATTTCTATGATTTCGCACTACAAGAAAAATGCCAAATATAGACGGATTTAACGACGGAATATTGTTAATCGGCGGCGGAAATTTCATATCAGCGACGGAATACGACTGTTGGATTTTCGCTCGTCGCTGAGTAGCCGGCGACGGAATTTCAAAAATCCGTCGCCATCAGCGATGGATGCAGCAACATAATGTGCGACGTACTTTTTTTTGGCGGGGAAGTGGCGGGGCAGGAGGTGGCGAC
>JACYFF010031957.1:31547839-31593869 GCA_017589665.1 Selenicereus undatus
TAAAATGAAGTATACGAGTTCATGTTGAACTACCAATGAAGATTGAGAATAGCTAGTTGCTTACATATGTTTGTTGTGATTTCTTGTCAACCCAGGGGGCATCTTCTTTACCTTGGAGTTTGTGAGTGCGACTGAACAATTCGACAATGGTGGGATCCGTCCCAAGTTGTTCCCTCTATGTACATGCCAGAAAGAATGATGTCAAGTACAATACAAAATACAATATTAAACTTTAACGAAAACATAGCAAGCATTAATTCATTTACCAGACGCCGTCTATGCTCATGCATGGGGATCGAGCCACAGGTGTGGAGAGATGGGCCACCACTTTCTGGAGTCCCCAGTCGGTTCTTCTGGGCTGTCTCACGCAATTTCTTGTAATGTTCATTCGCCCAGTGCTGTTGGAGTCCCTCCCATTGAGCTTCACCGAGCCAAGCAGGCTTCTTGTTATGCTTCCTTGCTTTGCCGAAGAAGTCTCTCAAGCGTGCGTTGCCTCGGTTTTCAAAATTCCTTCTCATACGATCCTCATGGATCGGATCCCAAGTAAACCACTTCTGCAATTATGAAAACAAAGAACACATCAAACAATGCAATACTAATATAGCACGTTGACAGAAATTGTTAATACGAAGTCACTGTAGTTACCTTGAACTCCCCGAACCACAAATCTTGTACTGGTTTGGGCACTTTGCTCCAATTAGGCCAAGCTCCGTCAAACTTGCTTTGAAATATGAGCGAAATCCTACCAACAGCACCATCATTGGGGAGAAACCTAATTGAACATTACACATAAAATTCATTACTTGTTATGCAAAATTCATGTAGTACTTCGTAAGATATAACAAATAAAGACTTACCCGTTACCATCTGGCTCACTCCAAATCTTTGCTCGAGTGCTCCCATGACTGGATTGTGCTTCACTTTCACCACTTCCAATGTTCTCTTGGGACTGGTTTGTGTTAGGGTGAGTGGGTTGGGGAGTGGGGTGCACATTGTGAATAACATGGGGGTTTGGAGGAATGTTGTACGCAAATTGGCCATACATCGTGCTTTGGTTGGGAATGTATGAGGTCTGTTGATGGAAAGCCCCAAATGGGGGAGGCAGGGGTCCTGAAATACCTGGTATGTAAGGCGCCATTGTTACTCCTGGCTGAACTGGTGTATGAGGTACCTGGGGGGAAGATGGATCAATGTCCATTGCGGTCGGATCCACGGCAGAGCTCCGACGCCCTCGTCCTCTACCTCGAGGGGAGGACTTTGCTTGACGAGAACTTGAATCCATACCTGAAATATGTGACAACAACGCCAAGTGCAAATATATAATGATTGTACATGTAAATCGTTTGACATCATACATCATAATTAATCGGTATGTAGGTGACACAAATTTTGCAAAACTCATTCATACAACATAAGTAAAGTCCCAAACAATTGTTTGACATGCGAACTACTCAAACACATAAGAATTCGTAACCACTCAATCATCCGCATCGTCATCGTCATCGTCATCGTCATCATACAAATGCAAATTTTCTTCAACTTTATCTGTTTCATTACCGTCATCCCACTCCCCCTCTTCTTCATCCTCATCATTTTGTACCTCATCTATCTCGTCATTTCCCTGAACGAATGAAAACCCTATTTCATCGTTAACCTCATCCGGTGGTGCACTTTCATCCACTAATGACGCAGGGATGGCATCATTCGTAGGTTCGACGATAGTCGTCATGTCCGTTTGTTGGTACGCAGATGGTAGAGTGTATTGCTGATCCACTCTTGCCCTTGGTTTTGTTGGTATGACAACAAGCCAATTCGCCCTATCCCTTGAGCGATTTGCATGTGGCATAAAGTATACTTGTGATGCGGTGTTTGGGAAGATAAATGGGTCGTACTTTCGGTATCTTCTTGTACGGTGGACCTCAATAAGGTTGCTTAGTTTATGAGATCGTGTCCCACGATTCAATGTGGGGTCGAACCACTGACAACTGAAGAGCACACATCGTTTAAGTGGTTCGCCTACGTACTCAATTTGGACAATGTCCTCCAGTACACCATAATAATCATTCTCAATATCGCCTTCCCCAGTGCCACAAACACCAACACCACAATTATATGTTCTCTTCCCGACACTACGGGCTTAAAGTTCACATCACCAAACCTAAACCCTAAATTGCATTTATCAAATTCTTCAACCAAATTTCAACAACATTATCAATTAAAACATTTCATTCCACCAATATACGAAATTTCAACTTCAAACTACCAAACCTCAACCCTAAATCGCATTTAACAAATTCTTGTAACGAATTAGACCAATAACCTCACACAAATTGCACATTTCAACAACATTATCAATAAAACTATTTCATTCCACCAATACATCAAACTTTAACTTCAAACTACCAAACCTAAACCCTAAATCGCATTTACCTCAATCTTGAACCAAATTAGACCAATAATCTCACACAAACACCACATTTCAACATAAATATGAACTAACTACAAAATTCTAACAATGTAATACAAAAATTTGTAGAAATTTCAAGTTGTTTAGGTGAGAAAAATACCTCAATTAGCTTCAAAAAACCGGCGGTAAGGGGTGGCCGGCGGCAAGGGGCGGCTGAGTGGCGGCGGCAGAAGCGACGGCCGACGGCGGCGGCTAGGCACGGCGGGGGGGGGTGGGGGCGCTGGCGCTGCTCACGGTGGTCGCTCGGTGTTTCGCTCTCTCTCTCTCCTCGACTCGACTTGCAGCGAAATGAAACTAGATCTGGTTTCATTTAAACGACCTGGCGACGGAATGGCGACGGAATTTCCGTCGCCAGTTTGAATTTTTTTAAGTGGCGACGGAGTTTGAATTTTTTTTCCGTCGCCACCTTTCTGAAAAAAAAATTACATTTTTCTTTTTTTTTTTAAAAAAAAATTTTAGGCGACGGATATTCCGTCGCCAGGTTTTTTAAAAAAACTTAAATGTTTTCTGTCGCCACACACCAATTTAGGCGACGGATTTGAATTTCCGTCGCCATGTCTGTCGTCAAATCTGACTTTTTGGTAAAGCTATTTATCCGTCGTCATTTCCGTCGCCAAATCTGTCGTTAATATTTTCCCTCGCTGAGTTCCGTCGTTAATGTGAACTTTTTTAGTAGTGTCGGATATACATGATCAAAGATAGATGATAATCCAATTATCAAGAAAAAAATTCTATTAAAAAAATCTCGGGAAAAACACCAGGTAGTTATATTTATTCATTAAATCTAAACCATAGACTTTAACGTTAAAAAAATACCTGATTCAATTAAAATACCAATTTATAGTTTTATTTTTAAAAAATCCCTCATAATTTCAGTTATATCTGATAAAGGATATATGATAATTCTATTATCTCAAAAAAATCCCAAGCAGTTAAAAAATGTGATAATATTTGGAAAATCCTAGAATGCTACAACGAGTGCAATTTACGAGATTTACTATAATCTCAACTATAAAACATTTATTTATGCATTAGATCTAAGTTGTTGATTTCAAAGCTGAGATGTCCGTTTATTTTCATTAAAAAAATCCTCCATGATTTAAAAATATATATGATAAAAGCTAGTTGATAATGCAATTACTGAGGCAAAAAATCTATCAAAAGAAATTATCTAGGGTAAAAATAGGTAGTTATATTTATTCATTAAATCTAAATCGTAGATTTTAAAGTTAAAAAATACCTTATCCAAGCAAAATACTAATTTATAATTTTTAGTTTTTAAAAAATCCTTCATAATTTTGATTATATGCGATAAAGGATATATGATAATTCTAATATCTAAAAAAATGCTCAACAGTTAGAAAATATGATAATCTTTGGAATACCCTAGAATGTTGCAATGAGTGTGATTTGTGGAGTTAGTATAATCTTAACCATAAAAATTATTTGTGCAGTTAAAAATTATTTATGCATTAGACTTATAATTTTTATTGTTAGAACCATCCATCATAATTTCGGTTATGTGATAAAAGATATATGATAATCCTATTATCTAAAAAAATATCGAGTAGTTAAAAAACGTGTAATCTTTGGAAAACCCGAGAATGCTGCAACAAGTGTGATTTGCATGATTTAGTGTAATCTTAACGATAAAAATTATTTATACAATAGATTTAAGTTGTTGATTTTACAGCTAAGATATCCGTTTATTTTTTTAAGAAAAATCCCCCATGATTTTGGATATACATTATAAAAGATAAATGACGATCCAATTATCCAGGGCAAAAATTCAATCAAAAAAATTATCTAGGAAAATTATATTTATTCATTAAATCTAAACCGTAGATTTTAAAGTTAAAAAAACTACATTATTCAAGTAAAATACCCATTTATAATTTTTATTTTTTAAAAAATTCGTGATAATGTCACTTATATGTGAAAAAGACTATATGATAATCCTATTTTCTTAAACAAATCTCAAACATTTAATAAAAATTATAATTTTTGAAAAAACCTAAAATGCTACAACATGAGTGATTTATTTGGTGTAATATCAACCGTAAAAGTTAATCACCTATTAAATCAAAGCCTTTGATTATATCTATTAAAAAAAGGTGCATTCCCCAAATAAATCATGTCTTTACTATTACTTTTTTTCAAAAATCGTAAAGAATATATAATAATCCTATTATCTACGGGGTAGCCATCTATTAAATATAGATAGAGATGGGCATGGGGCGGGTTCGGGGCGAGTGGAGCCGTACCCGCACCCATACTCATTTTCTAAAACCATCACCATACCCATGCCCGTACCCATCGGGTTTTAAAAATTCATACCCTACCCATATCCATCGGGTTTTTCGAGTTATTCAGGTTTTATTTTGGTACACATTGTAAAAATTGACACCTATCGGGTTCATTAAGTTTAATTTTTAAAGGTTCAAAACTAAATGAAAAATACTTTTTTACATGGATTTCCCCCTTATTAAATTTCTGCCTACATATTTAAAATTAAAATAATACATGTCGGGTTTATTAAGTTTAAAAAATAATACTCATAATTGAAATGCATTGTGTCCCTACAAAACATCAAATTTGTAGGTGCATAAGAGTATAGTAGCTGTCAGTTGAATCTGATAGCGCAATATGTGTTTAGGTACAGATTTGGGCCTTTTTTTCACTACAGCATACTCGCTTCAGCCCCATAATTTTTTTTAAAAAAAATTGGGTTTGGATATGGGACGGGGTTGGTTATGGTATTCCTGTACCCAATCCGTACCCATACCTATACCCGTTTTTGGCACACCCGCCCCATACCTATTTTTCCTCCATTTTTTGTACCCGAACCTACCATAAATAAAGAGGGTTCGTTTCGGATTTTTCGGGTTTGGGTAGAACTCTCATCCCTAAATATAAACCACTAATTATATATCTTTAAATTATCCTACATGATTCAATTAATTTTTTGTTTGACTTTATTTATCTCAGTTGCTATTTATGAAGTTCACAACTTTTTATTTTTTCCACTAACTACTTATCGATAAATTTTTTAATTTTTTGAATGATACACATTTTTTAAATATCTGTTTCATCATGTACCGTGCATAGCACGGGTTTATACTAGTTAAATATGAATGGGGATGATGAACGAGGACCTCAATCCATATCATGCTTTATATATAACAAATACATTTATTAATAATAAAATTTCTTACCAAACGCCTTTTCCTTTCACTAATCGGAATTTAGCCACATGTATGCAACGAAGGACCAAAACCTTCAACATCACTCAATCTATTATTCTTATTTTGTTCACTCAATTTCTTGAAGTTGTCATTGTCACTCCAATGTTTGAGCATATCATTCCAAACACTAGGCGGTAACCACTTCGGTTTTTTGCTGTACTTCCTGCCGTATCCTAGAATGTCCCTGAGTCAAGTGGCACCTCTGTACTCAAAGTTACGCCGTATCTGACTTTCATTGTCTGGATGCCAGTAGTAGTGTTTCTGCGGCAAAATTGAAGTATACATATTAGTAATCAAACATTCCAAATTAACAATCCAATCACGACTTTCAAGTTTATTGTACAGATAATCATGAACCTTGAACTCATTGAACCAAATGTCTATCTGAGATTGTGGAACTTCCCCCCACGTGGTCCAAGGACGTGGGTACTTACCTGCAAAGCTTTCGACTATTTTCTGAATTACACCCTGATATGGAACAAAACTAAGAACACAAAAAGAATTGGTTAGCAATAAAGATTGTATGTGTCAAAACAATACGAGAAGTGAAGAAGTTACAAACTTCATAATAAACTTACGCGTCACCATCAGGTTGTAAATATATCTTATTATTGGTGCTCGCTGTGTCACTTTCAGGTGTAAGACTGTGTCTATCTCTTCCTCCCCCTTCATTGGGGACCCCTTCGTTGTGCACTGAGTGACTTGGCATTCTAGGTTGCCCCATAAATTGATTACTGTTGAAATGCGGACTAACAGTACCGAACTGTTGATAAACTAATGGAGCAGATGAACCACCACCCATGTAAGGAATATTTGGTTGAATTGGTGTTTGCATACCCGCACCAAAGAAAGGTGGTTGCAGGTGGGATTGCTCATTCATACTACCAAAATAATTTCCGAATGGTTGAATTGGATCAAGAAAACCTCCAAACATTCCACTAATGGTGTTCGGCTCATAAGTTTGATATGTGGGATCATACCGTGGAGTCGGTTGTGGTACTCCTCTACCGGCATCATTTCTGACCGTTCGACCACGTCCACCATTGTGTCCAGACATCTAACAAATAAGAACAAAAAAATAAAACCGGGCCATTTTTTATACTATTGTTAGTGAAAAATTGCAATACATACAAATAATTTTTTTTCTGAGTTTGCAATAAAGAAAAACTTTTTATACATATGCATAAATATCCATACAACAAAACAATTCAATCAATCATGGTGGGACACGTTGTCATCGTCATCATCACCACTTTGCAATGTCGTATTTTCATCATGGCCATGATCAGTGTCTTCATCTTCATCCTCCCATTCACCTTCTTCATCCTCTTCATCACCATCATCATGTTCACCATTCCCATCATCATCATCACCCCAATCATGTCCATCAACATCATCAGCTTCTGCATTTTCATCGACTAACGTGGTGACTATGACATTGTCCACATTCATGTTTGTCATTCCAAACTGTTGATAGGCAAGTTCTGGGTTTTCTTTATCTTTAGGAGCACCGCGAGGTTTGTTTGGTATAACTACCCACCAATTCGCTTTTCCTGATATCCCCTCAGGGTACTTAACATATACCACTTGGGTTGCAACATCAGCAAATATGAATGGGTCATACTTTCTGTAACGTCTGGTATGATTCACCTCGGGATATGGGATAAATTTAGGGTAATGTAACCCCCGAGGAACATCCGGGTCAAACCACTCACAACTGAAAAGTACACATTTTTTAATTGGCTCCCCCGTGAATTCAACACGAACAATTTCGTGAAGTACACTATAATAATCCCCTGATACTTCATCACCTTCCCCAACTCCTTTGACACAGACGCCACAGTTATATGTTGCTTTACCTTCATTTCTGGCCTTGGTATGAAACCGATAACCATTAACTTTACACCCAGAGAAACACTCCACCACCGTAAGCGGTCCATGAGATAAGTTCACAAAAAAATCTTGCCTCTCATCATTAAACACCCGATAAGAATTGACCTAAGAAGAGATAAAGAAGGCAATCCCCTTCAGAATTACAAAAATGTGTTTCGGAAGTTGAAGATTACTTATGACAAATTACTTACATTACACTCGAACCACTGTGCGAAATTTGCCTCGATGAACAAGTCAACTTCCACATCACTCGCATTTGGATTATGACCGCGAAATTGATGCCTGAACCAACTGTAATGTTTAACAAATGAAACTAATTACTTCTTATTCGACAATTATTAAGTATTTAAATGAAACTTTCAATAACTGATGTACTTACTCCAGATATGGTTGCACTTCACCACAGTTCAGTAAAATGTTAAGGCGAGCGACACGGTACTCCGCCTCAGTAAGATATCTTTGGCCTCAATTCCCAAATGGAGTACCCTTACGGTTGAACACCAATAGAGTTGGCATTTGTGGTTCAGGCTATTGCATACCCTCATTACGCCCAATACTTGGGCTATCCAAGCTTGATTGAAAATAGTACTCAGCGAAATGTTTTATCTCAAACGCCAAGTATGCGTGAACCATAGATGTTTCAACACGGGCTTTATTCTTTGCCGTAGGTTTCAACCAACCAAAGTACCTTTCAAAAGGATACATCCATCGATATTGAACATGGCCACCCAATAAAGCTTCTTCGGCTAAATGAATAGGCAAATGTTCCATGACATTCCAAAACCAGGAGGGAACACTGACTCCAATTTACAAAGAATTACAACAATGTTCTTGTTCATCTCTTCCAACATGCTTACTTGCAACTCACTGGAGCATAGGTTTATGAAAAATTCACTCAATTCGACCAAGGGTCCCAACACATCATCCGGAAGAGCAGCAAAAGCTACCGGAAGAAGATTCTCCAAAAACACATGATGATCATGACTTTTTATATTTTGCAACTTTGTGTTAGATGGATCCACCCAATTGCCCACATTAGAGCAATAACCATCAGGCACATGAACCTCCTGCAACCAATGACAGACAGCCCTTTTTTGAGGTAGCGATAGTGCGAATTTGGCTTTTGGCTTACACAATCTATCAGTTGACCCTCTTGTAGCCAAGTCCAACTCTTGCCTACTACACAAAATAGATATATCCATCCTTGCTTTGATATCATCCTTTGTTTATCCCGGAACATCCATGACTGTGTTTATAATATTTTCACAGAAATTTTTCTCAATATGCATCACATCCAGGTTATGCCTCAGAAGTTTATGCTTCCAATACGGCAACTCCCAAAAGATACTTTGCTTTGTCCAATTATGTTCATTCTCCTCAAATTTCGAAATTTGAAAATTGATATCTGTAGTCACTTTAGGCAAAGTCGATACCGTATCAGACAACATCTCACCAGGAATCCTTCGGGGAGGGCCAATGTGTATGCTCTTCCCTTTACGAAAATCAACTTTATTAGCTCTAAAACAATGATTCCGAGGTAAGAACCGATGATGGCAATCGAACCAAGATGGCTTTCGGCCATACTGTAACTGAAATGCACAATTCTGATGCATACAAACCGGACATGCTAGCAACCCATGAGTACTCCATCCAGATAATATACCATATGCGGAAAAATCATTAATAGTCCACATCAATGCGGCATGCAATCTAAAAGTTGCACCGCTTGATACATCAAATGTATCAACCCCAACATCCCACAACAATTTCAACTCATCAATTAAGGGTTGCAAGTACACATCAATCCTGTTCTTCGGATTTGCTGGACCCGGAATAATACAACTTAAAAACATGTATGGGGTAGTCATACACATTTCGGGAGGTAAGTTGTAGGGTATTACCACAACTGGCCACACAGAATACGATCTTCTAGATATGAAAAATGGTGTGAAACCATCATCACAAAGGCCTAAGCTCACATTCCGAGGTTCTGCAGCGAAGTTTGGATACTTTTGGTCGAAATGCTTCCAAGCTAAACCATCTGAGGGATGTCGGAGAACACCCGATTCTTGGCGGTGCTCATGATGCCATCTCATATGGACGACAGTCTTTTTTGAGGCATACAATCGTTGCAATCTCGGAATTAGAGATAGGTACTGCATTTTTGCATATGGTGCATCCTTACGACCTCGTTGGTTGGAATTCTTCGGTAATTATCTTGCATGTCCACAAAATTTGCATGCGGACAAACCCTCATCTTCTTTATTATAAAGCATGCAACCATTCAGACAACAATCAATTTCCTGAACATCCATACCCAAGTCTCTCACTTTTTTCATCTGCTGATGATAATTTTTGAGAATGCCACTTTCAGAATGACATATATCTCTCATCAGGCGAACAACTTCATTGAAACAACGTTGAGACATGTTGTGCCCCAATTTAATGCTCAGTAGCCTCACAGATGTTTCAAGTTCAGTTATGTCACACCCTTCATACAAAGGTCTCTGGGCAAATTCAAGCATAGTGTAAAAGGCCTCAGGATTTACGTCATGCGGACTACTCATGTTCATTTCATTAGCTTGGAATGCAGCATGCACCATATTCTCCATATCATTATAATCGTTGTGATCATAATTAAAATTCATAGAATGTGAACTACTTGCACCCCCTACTTCCGAATTTTCTTCTTCTTCATGACTCGTCCAATACCAATAACCTTTCACAAATCCCTTTCTATACAAATGGAACTTTACAACGTCAGGTGCATAATATTGCATATTCTTACACTTGACACATGGACATCTATAAACTCCATTAATTTTATACTCCTCCTGATTTCGTGCAAATTCATCAAACATGTTAACTCCTTCCAACCACTCCTCTCTAAGTCCATGTCCATTAGGATTTCTTCTTCTATACATCCATTGACGATGAAACAGCCCATCCATATGTTCCTAATATGAATTCCTTAATTATTACATACACTACAATTAATTGTAATAAAAATCTTTCACAAATGAATTCAACCAGTTCAACATATATGTATGAATTACATAAAAATATATTTCACAAAACCATTAAATATATCATCACACACCTAATTAAGCATTAAACATAAATTACATAATTTATTTCACACTTCACATACTTAAATAAAAATTAAACATACTTAACATACTTAAACATTTCAACAAAAAATTCAAGACACTACATATTATTTGTAAAAATAAATGTCATCGAACATCAAACATCAAACACCAAACCAGAAAAATGACGCAGTTAACATTATTAAACCATTTATCAAAACGAAAGATAAATTAAATTAAAATTATTCCACATAATACACATAGTGTTTAATTATTCAAAACAACATACGTCACATATTCAATTAGAACATATTCAAAACAAAACTATTTAATATATCATAACACCCCTAATTAAGCAGAACACTTCACATACTTAAATAACAAAAATTAAACACAAATGAAATTATTACTTCGTACTTCATTGAAATAAACAAATCCAAACCAACTTAATTACATATAATACAATTCACATACTTACAAAACGTTAATATATATATCACAAACCAAAGAAAATATTCACATACTTAAGAAATTTAAAGTATTCCCTAAAACAAAACACATTACACATGTGTAACATACTTCAACATTTCATAATAATTATATAATAATTAAAAATCTACATGTTTATCACATTTTATTCCACTTATTTAAATAAATACACTTCACAAATGAAAAACAAACTTAACATAAATTTCATCTGTTAGCAACAAATAAATTTCATATTAAACCAACCAAATAATATGAAAATTAACTACCAGTACTAAAAAACGTGATTTCTCCAACGAATTTTCCGACAGAAAAACCACGTTTTTTGGTCGGGAAAATGATTTTCTGATGGAAAATTCGACGGAAAACGGCTGTAGGAAAAAGTCCCGTAGACCCGCTGGTTTCGACGGAATTTCCCGTCCGTCGGACACATTCCGACAGAAAGAGACAGCCGTCGAGAAGCGGGCCGACGGAGTGGGCGACGGAAGCCGATGGATATCGAGAACGAAACATGCTTCACTGCTCGTCACATTCAATGTAACACTAAGAAACTTCTCATCTTTTAATGGCAATTTAATGTTCTCTCCAATAACATTAGGTTCAATTAATCATTTCAAAGATGGGGAGTTTCTTAGTGCTACATTGAATGCAGCGACCAGTGGAGGTAGTGAATGGGGTTGATTTTGAGGGAGGAGCGAAGGATGTCGGACGGCCGCAGAGCGCGGCGATGGTGGCTGGAAGAAGGCAGCACTGGCTAAGGCGGAGACAGAAAAAGGTTTGTGTGTGTGTGTGGAGTGTCCAATTGCTCGAGCAATCGGGTTTTTCAAGACAGTGGACCACTTCACCTTATTGGATTTTTTTAAAAAAAAATTCAGGAAAAAGTGTTTTCTGGCGGAAAATTTCGTCCGCTTACTTATTTCTTAAAAAGTGCAAAAACATTTGATGAAACCGACATTACAAATAAGTTCAAAATTAGACATTTACAACGGAAATGCCTGTCTGTTGGAAAATCCGCCGAAAAATTCCGTCGGAATATTCCGTCCGACAGGCATTTCCTCAAAAAAAACCTACAACTTCTATCGGGCAAAGAGAAGTTCAAAAAATCAGGTGAGCCGACGGAATATTCCACGGAATTCCGACGGAATATGACCAATCCGTCGGAGTTGCCGACGGATATTGGATCCGTCGAACAGTCCGTCGGTGTAATTTTCCTTTGCCATTTTTCGTAAAAAAAAAAACAGATTTTTTAGCATGTGTACGTCTCAAAAAAAGCATATTATTCACATATTCACCAAAAATTAATGTACACAACAATTCGAACAAAACACGCACTTAACATTATTAAACCATTTACCAAAACGAAACATATATTAAATTAGAATTATTCCACATACTAAACATGCTGTTTAATATTCAGACCAACATACGCCAAATATTAAATCAGAAAAACAGAATATTTTTCCTTATCGTAAAAAACTCTCACAACACCTCAAATACAACACTTAATGTAACTAAACATGTATGCTACAAATAATTAATTTCACATAACAATATTATTTTTCTACATAAATCTCATTAAACAACAATAACAAATGACACCACCGATTTCCCACCTCATCTAATTAACAAAACCAAACGAAATAATTACTATTAACATACTTACTAAACTTATATTAATATATACTTAACATACATACATAAATTCAAAAAAATAACAAGAAATGCAAACATACTTTAAAATTCATACATCTTTAACGTACTTAACATTTTTGGTGAGATAACTTACATCCATATGTTACGAACAAATAAATTTCACACTAAACTAATCAAATCATATGAAAAATTAACTACGTTTCAAAAAAAACATATTATTCGCATAGCCACCAAAAAATACATAAATTCACAAAAATAACAACAAAATCAAACATACTTTAAAATACAAGGAAATGCAAACATACTTTAAAATTCATACATGTTTAACGCATTTAACATTTGTGGTGACATGTATTATATAATATTCCACTTATTCAAATAAATACACTTCAGAAATGAAATAAAAATTTAACAAAATTTACATCCATATGTCACGAACAAATAAATTTCATATTAAACCAACCAAATTTAAAATGTACAAATTTAAATATCACAATTTAAAACGAACAGTAGCGGCGGCGGCGGCACGGCTGTGATGGTCACAATCGACAAATTTAAAACGTACAAAATATCAAATAACTTAACTATTTCAATTTTAAACAACGTACTAACAAAAAAAAAACTTACCAATTACAAAAATTTTCAACCTTCACTTTCTCTCTCTTCCCTCTCTTCCTCTTTGAGACCCGCTCTCTCTAAATTTTGCAAACTACGCCGAACGAACGCCCTCCCCTAAATTTATAAACGAACGCGAACACGGGCCTCGAGATCCACACAAGCAGCCGACGGATTCCGACGGAATTTGCGACGGAATCCGACGGAATTCCGTCGGAAATTCCGTCGGAAATTCTGACGCCCGTCGGACCCCGCCTGCTTTTCCATCGGCTTCTTTGATATTCTCCGACGTGCCATTTACGCGTCGCTTTGTCCGTCGGAGATGGGCTGCGTTTTTGTAGTGACATTTACAAACACGAGATGTACTGATTATAAACTTACAATTTTTTTTTGATATTATGCCATTGCGGGAATGTTTAAGACCAACACACATGTTGCAAACTGATATTACTTGTCGACCACATGTCCAATGGAAAGGATTGATCCTCATGTACTTAATGTTTGGTGTACTATCTTGAAAAACTGAGAGAGAAAAAGAAGCGAAAACTCTCCAATAAGACTTTTTGCAAAGGTCGATGCAATGGTAATTAGATTTTCTTTCAATTCCTATATTTTAATATGTAAGAATCGACGAATGCTAATGCAAAAATACAATCAACTTTGGAACAAGTGTAAGCCAAGCAAAAATAGATGAAGAGAGGTATATTGATTTTGCAACAATAGTTGAGCGAGAATTTCATAGATGTGAGAAATGAATAAAGCTCAAAAAGTTTTGATTGGTAAGCAGTAATATAATACTTGTAATTATGAACTATTCTAACATATTATAGAACTTTTAAATATTACATTTCTACTCTTATTTTTTAAAAGTGTTCTTCCGGACTTGTCTTAACAAGCACTTCTTCATTTTCTACTCTGATTTAAAGGAACAAAGACTTGACATAGTGGACAACATGCACAGAACAACTTTACAAAAAAAGACATATGGTGAAACACATTTGTTTGTAACATGTTTAAGATATTTACTCATTTATATAAATATGAATAAGTGCATAGTTTTACTCACATGTGATGTACATTTGCTAAGTAAGTTGAGAAACATAGTGACTTGTACCTGTATTTCAATGAACTGAGAAACATAGGTAGTGAGTTAGAAAACATAGTTAATGAGCTAAGCTTATTTGCTTGGCAAATGGTCGTGTTTATATAAGTAGTGTCTCTTAGTAGGTTGTAAATGTGTTTCAATGAGCTAAAGAATATAGCTAGTGAGCTCAACTTATTTGCTGGCAAATGGTTGTGTTTATATTAGCCATTTCTATTAGTGAGTTGTACATTGTCTTCCGATAAGGTGAGAAACATAGTTAGTGAGCAGGAATTATTTACTGGGCATGTGGGTGTTGTTGCAATATGACTCACGCATAGGTGAAATATCATAAAGCTTAAACCACACTAGATATTTTGGCAAACTCTAACAAATGTTGAATGTAAATAATAACCAAAAGCTTTGGGAAGATTTCTTGACGATACAGTTCGGCTAAAGCATGAAGTTGTCAACATGAAAGTAATGCGAATGAGACTGCATTATAGAGCAACAGATAATGTCACAAAATGTGGTGTATTCTGCATGAGACACATCGAGTAGTACTTTCGCAAGGGAGAAAAATGACAATGTGGTTTCAAGAAGAATGAAGTAAGCCTTGAAAAATATCTTAAATTAAATGCAACATATATTAATAAAAGAGCAATAAATATCTCTATAATTACTTTATATATAATTTTTTCAAGACAAAGATCCACTTGATCTAATGGGAGCACACTACAGTTATGAGATAATTAACAATGAAGACAATATGATGAGGAATAGAGTGAAGAGGCTTGCAAAGGAATTCCACAATCAATAATAGGCACATATGAATGCAAATACAAATCAAAATCTAGTGCCAAAAGTGTAAGTACTGAAGCTTGAGATATGAATTAAGTTGTTGAACACTATCAATGCTTATGCGGGCTAACTTTTAGAACTAGTGTGGGCAATAGTTTGATATACAATTTAAACTACTCTTGGAGAACTTTTAGTGTGCTGAAACATCAATATAGTGAGCTACTCTGTTTCAATATTGAATATTGAATCATCGAAACCAAAAGAATTTTATATAGTCAGCAACATCACTAGAACTAGGGATAAAAATATTTTGTAAATTTTAGTGAGCTAGAAGGTAACTCTAGTGAGCTAGAATGCTGCTATAGTGAACAACATCTTAAAAGCTTAAACCGATGTCGACAGTAATATGATGTAAACATTAAACTAATTTTTACAAAGTGTTTCATGTATTCTAGTGAGCTTAATCTCATTATCAATAGATACTATTCTTTTCTATTGTTAAATCACCGAAGAAGGTATAAATAATTTTTCAAAATTTAGAAAGCTAGAAGATAATACTAGTCAGCTATGATGCTTCTACAGTGAGCAACATATTAAAAACATAAAATGTATTGATGTAATTTACTAAACTAGCATAGATATATAAATGTCATCTCGTAGCCAAACAAAAACACCATATTCAACAAGCACAAATCTATTGAGGGTTACGATAAAGCACCAAAACAACATAATGAAGAAAAAAGATTACAATTTATTAATCCAATACCCAAAAAAAAACCAAGAGTTTGTAAACCCCTATGAAAAACATAAAACTGCATTACAATAAAACTATTGTATGTGTTGAATACAAAATCTACATTAATGGTCAAAGCCAATACAAGCTCTTTAACCCTAGAAACACACATGTTTTAGTGAGCAAACTAATTATTTTAGTGGGCACAAAATGAAATAAATATAAATAGAAATCATACAGTTGTTCAAAATGAAAACGCTATAATCATACCAAAATAAAAATCACTTACTGACACAAAATTCATGTTAGATTCGCAGCTAACTTGCTTGAAAAAATAAATCAATATATTTATTTATACTTAGATCATGATAAGAAATCAAACTCACAAGAGAAAACGTCTCTTGCAGAAGCAACAAAACAACAAAGGAGAAAATTACCCTAACATGCTAGGAGCTTCACAAAGAGGATTCAACTAATTGGTAAGCATGCTATCCCCATTTGGTTGCTTCAAACTTTCGTAAAAAATCAAGCTAAATACTCTATACATTTTGTTAGCCACTAATTAGATGCAATTCTAGGAACAACCTAAAACATCACATAAAAAAATATTTAAGCACATCCACATTTTTAGTATGCCAAAGCATAAATTTAGTGAGCACCTATTATGATTGGGATTGTCAGTAGAAACACAAATTTAGTGAGCCCATGCACATTTTTAGTAAGCAGAAACACAATTTTAGTGAGCAAATGGACATTTCTACCAAGTAGAAACACAATTTTAGTGACCAGCAAAAGACATTATTATGAGATATATAACATATTCATTGAGATTATGTAAAGAATTTAATATGACATTATAATGCATCTCCTCCATTGCTTGAACAAAACATTTCCTTCCTTGATCTTGCAATGTTAGACGTCTTCTTAGACGTACTCTTCCTCCTTACATTCCCTTATGCTTTCCTTTTAGAACCCTTAGGATTATGGATGATTTGATTACTAGCACTTGCTTGCTAATCTTTTTTTGCCTCATAAACATAAATAGAACGAACAACTACACTAACACCAATCTTTAACTTACCAAACGTTTCTTCACACAGTTATCTTAATTTGAGATTAGCTTCACTTGCAATAAGAAGTGACTCAAATTTTCCATGTATCTGGTCGCTCCAAATAGAACTTAGAAGACCAGCAATATTACTATTTAAAACTTCTTCTAAAGCCTAAGGGGTTCTTGCTACCGTAATCTATCATTTCAAAATATCTTGATCAAAGACTTTAGGCAAACAACGCACATTGAAAATATGTAAACATTGGCTGGAAAGTGTGTCACTCTTAGTGTATTTCTTACATTCACAAATAATATTTTGAGCTCGGAGATTGAACCTAACCAAAAACCCAAACTTCTTCAAAAATCGATTCTCATGGATAGTATATACGTACTCTGTACCATAAGGAGTCTAAGGTCAATTGAGTACATCTTGATGACTACCTTCACATTTAATGTATTCATTCTCAAAAACTTTGTAAAGCCTATTTGTATAGATTTTCACAGCATGCTACAAAAGGCTAACATGTGGAAAGTACAGATCAAGAAAACCATCCTTATTCTCCACATTCGCATCCTTCTTCTTAGGCCTCAACTCAATCACAACATTATAGAAAATATTGTAGAAATCAAATAGACTGTAAGTACCATTGACTTGTTTTGTAAAGATGCATTTGTGGACTCGCTCTCTATGAAGATATGATGCCACCGAAAGAAACATCATTCAAAAAAACTAGACATGACTTTCTTTCAACCGATGCCGTCTAACCAACCAAGCATTATCAGCACATTTGCAGTCCTCAACTAGATTGAAACATGTAAAAAAAATTGTGGAAACAGTGAGCAATCATAGGAGAATTGAAATTAGAAAAATCAAGCACCCCACTAGGCTTCCATCTAGATAAAAAGCATTAGGAATGCAAAGATGTATGATTTTTAATTGCAAAATCTAAGTCGACCTTGCTCAGAAAAGGTTAAGGTTGAATTGTGTTGACAATATGAAAATTTGTTGGCTTATTAAATTATTGAGGTTTGTGAAAGAATCTATACTCTCTCTCTCTTTTTCAAGCTAGCTTGTCAACTATGAAGGGGAAAAACATAATGTTGACAATGATAGGGACATATGCATTGACCAATCAGGAGGCCATCAAACAACCCTTACATGTGGATTGGACAGAAACTGAAATCCAAAATCTCTACTCTAAAGGCACATGAGTCCACTTGAATGTTGTGTTTTTTCACCCCTTTTCTTCATCTGTGCTGATTTCATCCTTTGGAAGTTTCTACAAGTTCATTGTCCTAAGTCATAAACTGAGCTGGTAATCATGTTGTGTTCGATATAAAGATTAGTGATGAGGTTTCAGGCCCATCTATGTAGGAGGCTGATATAGCTAGTGTTTGATCACATGAAGCTTGGATAATGTCTACGTGACAATTCTAAATCAATGTGCACTAGGCTAATGGCCTGTGAATTTCTATGGAAGTTAACAATCAAATCAATGTTTCGTTATCTATACCACACACTACTTATTCAGTATCAGGCTTAAAATTATACTTACATCGAATGCCTTTCAAGTTGAATGTTTTCCATTTTGTCTTTCCATCATTATATTTTGTTAAACTAACGTCTATGTGAATTTCTATGGAAGCCCATCTAAGTTCTTACTTATGTTTAGTTTATTAGAAAACAAGGAGCTATGGGAAGCCGCAATGTGGATGTGATGTCCATGGATCTTATTTGTTTATGTGGTTAATAGAACAGTTGAAAAATTCTTTCAAGTCTATGAAGGTCACTGGATGCCTTTTTAATTCTATAACTTTATATTTATATGACTATAGGTCATTGATGCTAGGAGCAATGTCATACAATTTAGCTCTTAAGATATTAACAGTTAGGCTAAGATGACATTGACTTCCTTGAAATTTAATTGCTAAAAATCAAGTTGGCCTATCAAAACCCTTGGACAGTAGAAGAAATTAGGGTAAGCTTATTGCATCAGCTTATCTATTTCATTTCATCCATTAATTTATACTTGTAATGTACTTCCCACCCTGTTCTTTTAAGTAATATCTTTCAAATTTTCTTATTACAATTAATAGTTATAATTGTCAGTGATGGTACTTCCTTGGAATCATTTTGGGGATGGTACTTCCTAGGAATCATTTGCCAAAGGTGTAGTTCAATTCCCTCCTAGATTGACAATTACAGAATTGCAAGATAGGTGGAATTTTCTTCTTTATGATCTAAAAACCTCTGTAGAAGATTCGCTTCGAATGTTAGAGTTTGAGTATTCTACATTCAAGCTTACATATAATCAATGATCTTGAATCTAAAATGTACTAATTTTGTGCTAAATTAATCTAGAATCTTCAGCATACTTGCGAAGATGACATAGCAGGTTTAAAATTCTTACTAATTGTTGTTCAAGTGTCAAGTATTTATTTTCCCTATAGCAACTTGCTTTAGATTTGGTTGTATCTTCTGAAAGTGTTGATGAACTTGTTTATGATTTTACAAAGGTTGCTTTTCTAAAACTTTTTTCAAGTATGAGCTGTTTTGGGAATTTTTTATTTAAATAATGTGAAATTGATCAATTAGAAGTAACTGAATATCAAAGAGAACAATCATGACGACGGAGATGAGAGAGTTGCAAGAAAAGGCAAGCCGAAAAGGTAAAAGTTCTATTGTCAAAGCTAGGCATCCTCCGATGCCTCAATGCAGCCCTCCTCCCCTTGAAATCTGATTTATGGTTAATTATGATCAAGCTACAACATATCAATATTATTTATTATATCACTTTGGAGTTACAAGTATATTCTACATAGTATAACTACGCTTCCATGGGCAACTATTTGCAATAAAAGTTATGCAAATAAAATTTAAAAATTAACCAAATGGATTTTGTTGTGCAAATGGGTCTATGAAACGATTGTTAACTTCTAAAATATTTTCTTAAAATTGTTTATGTGTGTCTACTGGAATCGATGTCTATAGGGGTAGTCGTGTCTGTAGAGATAAGATTGCTTAATCCGAATCTCCCCACCCTGCGAAAACTGGATCCACACTGGAAATAGTTGTTGTTGTAGAATCTGTTGTACAAATGGTGAGATGAAATTAGTTATTAATGAGTCAACTTTAGAATTAGTTAACCATTTTCAACATCGAATGATCCATTGTCCATTCAATTCAAGATATATGCTCGTCTTTATAATAACATGTTTATATTTAGTTCATGAGCTTACATAATGGTAAACCATGGTCGTAAGCACCAATGACATATATACTTTTAGATCGCAAGGCTGAATTTATCATTTTATAGATGACTTACTTGTCGGGAAATGTAGGGGACATGAAGGGACAAAACATTCACAACTGTATTTTTGTAGTTTTATGATACTGAGCATGAAATTTAAAACAAAGCACAATTTTTCTCAAGTTTATGTGCATATATAATATTCATTTTAATTAATATTTGAGCCTTTAATCAATATGCAATTTTTTGTTGCTTACTATGTGACTTTTACATTAATAAGGAAAGCTAAATTATATTAAAATGAGATGTTGCTATTGGTCAATAAGTTTTTAACACCCAGCTGCATTTCAAGTGGCTACAATTTGGTTGGATGAAAATAGATTAAGAAGTAAACATATAATTGTCTTTGGAAGGTCTATAAAAAGATATAAAATACAACATTATTACGGATGCTGTGATCGATTACAATGTCCACGATTTGACCCTCATCATTTATGGGATATTGCTTCCGGCTTTATTTTTTTTTTGTGGTATGTGATTAGACCATAATTTTTAAGTAAATGTTGGGAATAAGTGGGAAAATAGTTCGTGGGCTAGGAAGCTAATTGCTCATAAGGAAAGAGCTGCACTTAATGACTTCCATTTTAGGATTGTCTTAGCCAAGATAAAGGTTTGTTTTGGTTGATTGAGATATTTGACGTTGAGGCTTATATAATTCTTATATGTAATACGTGTTTTAGGAGTTTCTTAGATTGTTGAGGATGACGTGGGATGACAGCGGACTTAAGGGATGGTACATTCGAAACTTTGATTGCTCTTCTCCTCGGACCTCGAACCTACAAAAAGAGCACCCCTTGGTTGTGATTCGAGGAACTCCTCTCCGACGCTCAAGTCAATGGGGGTGTCAGTAAAAGACAAAGCAGTAAAGAGAGAATTTATGAAGAATGAGAAAATGTGCTAGAAAGTGAATCCTTTTTCCGAGGTAGGTAGGGGGTATTTATAGCCCCTGCAACGAGGGGTTAAAATAGTAATTTAAAGCTGGAGTTCAACATAATGGGCTGCTGGAGTGTTTACCCTATTGGGCTCCTGGCTAGGGCCCCAAGGATCCCGTCCAGATCTACTACACCCAATTGGGCCTAGCCCATGATTGCGCATATGGGGGCCCATCGAGAAATCATATTTTCCACATCATTTAGCCCCTCACATTTTGCCTGCACGCTGAACCAGATAGGTAGTCAGGCGAATTATGGAATGCATCCGTAATAAAAAGATTATCGGTTGACCTTGGGAAATAGCTCATTGATTGTCGGAGCACCCTATCTCGGATCGACGCCTGGCCATCTACTTTAGGTACTATAGACTTTTGGGGCGACCTATTTCCCAAGGCTGGAAGGTGGCCTAGGAAACCATCCACTGTTGGTATATAAAATGAGGTTGCCAGAAGCTGTATTCCAACCTTCGTGTGCAAGCTTCATTTTTACAAAAGATTTCATGTTATTGTGTTCCCTTATTCTTTGAAGACAGATGAGATGGCTCTCAACGTCCTAGAAAAATTTGAATGAGATCGGAGAGGGGTTGACGTCCCTCCTTTACCTCTCTCGTATGATTATAAGGATATGTGCTCGGAGTTTGACCTTGTTGCGGTCTAGGAGGCGGCTCAGGACTTTTCCCTCCCTGAGATACCCCAGGTTGTATTCTACGCTATGCTTCTTAACAATGCCATGAAGCTGGGCGTGCTACGCAAAGGCATGATTGAGATAATGGAGTCAGCCCTTGTGGAGCTGCAATGGAGCACCTTTGAGGAGTGGGTGTGGCGTAACAGGGGCAACATCTTACAGGGCCGTTGTACATAAATAGACAGCAACAAGGAAGAGGGTTCGAGGTGTAACGATGCATCTCCGCCTCCTAGTGGTGACGACGATGAGTAATGTTTAAGCCCCGTTGCTACCTTTGTCATGCTTTTTCCCTTTTTCTCCTTTTGCCTTCTTTTTTTTTAGCCGCCGTGTACTCCTCAAATTTCAGTAATAAAATGCCAACTGTTTTTTCATGGCTTCACCTTCGATATGCGCTTTTGCTTGTTTAATTTGGTTTGTGGGTCATGCTATAATGAAGTGGTCCTTTGGTGTTGCCCTCAGTTCGGCCATCTTCGAAGGCTGAGAGTGTCGTGCGACTAGAAGGTTGCTGCCTAGGAGGCTCGGCTTCGGAGGCCATGGACATCGCGAGCGACCTTTAGGCCCTGTTATAGGACCCTCAGCTATGCTGGGCTGCAAAGTCATGGCGGTCCGCCCCTCGGTTGTGTTACAGGACTGCAAGTCCCTTTTGGGGGGTTAAAGATGCTCGAAGAAGATTTTGAGTATTTAGGTGCCACGTGGCAAGGGCTGAGTGGTGTTTCGGTTCTATAACCACTTCGGGGGGGCATGTTGTTCTTTGCTCTGCCGCTCCCCTCTATAAAGATGAGGTTGGACCCTTCACGGAAGGTCACTTGATGACGCTTCCAAATCTTTTTAAAGAGAGAGAAACTAGTTTTCTAGAGCGAGAGAGTCTCTACTCTTTTCTACATCATGGTGTTTCCCGACTTTCCTAGTACTAAGTAGACGGCCGACCACGTTAGGGGAACTTTCAAGTGGCACTTGAAAGGGGCCGCGCTCCCATCTCGGCCGCTTCTTGAGAACTACCACGAACTTTGCCCATACTTCGACCTTGTCGTGGCTGAGAAAGCTGCTCGGGACATCCGTATTGCCGAGATGATCCAGGTTGTCTTCTATGCTATGGTGGTCAACGAGGCTTTGGAGCTGGGTGTCTTGACAAGAGATCTGGTCGATCATTTGAAGTCGTGCCTTGAAGGTATGCAGTGGTACATGTGTGAGGCTTGGCTATAGCTTGACAAGCACGCCCTCCTGTGGGCGTAATACCATAGACAAGTCAGCCAAGGAGTGGGGTCTGGGTCGGTGAGTGGTCAAGAGGAGAACTCGAGGTTGAGTGACGCCCCAACCCCTTTTAGTGAGGAGGATTAGTAATAAGTTTCCGTTGCATCTTGCCCCCTTCGTTTCATCCTTTCTCCTTGTAAGGTCGTTTTCTAGTTACCTATGTTGGCAATGAAAAGTCGTTCCTTTATATAAGGACTTGGTTTCCTCATCAATCCTTTTACAGTTTTTCTTCCTGTAATATTTCTATACAGGTGTAAGTGACGGCCACCGGGCCATGCCACAGGACCCTAAGCCCCTTCCAAGTAGTGAACGACCTCTAGGTCATGTTGTAGGGCTCTTAGGCCCATTTGGGGGGCTAAAAGTATAGCAGCCTGCCCCCTGGGTCGTGCTCGAGGATCCTTAGCCCCCTTTTGGGGGCCAAAGGTAGAGCGACCGACCCCTAGGTTGTGCGTCACCCTTAGCCCCTTTCGAGGGCTAAAAGTGTAGTGGGCGGCTCCAAGGGTGTGCTTGATGACCCTTAGCCCTTTTCGGGTGCAAAAGATATAGCGACTGGCCCCTAGGCCGTGCTGGATAACCTTAAGCCCTTTTCAGGGGCTAAAGGTGTAGTGACCCGCCTCTACGCCATGCTCGAGGATCCCTAGCCCCCTTTTGGGGGCTAAAGGTGTAGTGACTGGCCCCTAGGCCATGTTGTAGGACCTTCAAGCCCTTTTAGGGCAAAAGTTGTAGTAACCAGCCCTTAGGCCGTGCTGTAAGACCCTCAACCCCTTTTGGGGGATAAAGGTGTAGCGACGGATCCCTAGGTCGTGCTCGAGGGTCCGTAACCCCTTTTAGGGACTAAAGGTGTAGCAACCAGCCCCTAGGCCGTGCTATAGGACACTCAGATCCTTTTGGGGGTTAAAAAGGTAGTGATCGGCCCCTGGCCCGTGCTCGAGGGTCCTTAGCCCTTTTTCAATGCTAAAGGTGTACGGGTGGTCACGTGTTTGGATGCCACGTGTTATGGGCTAAGTGTCATTCTAGATCTTCAACTGTATATGGGGCATGTCGCCTCTTCGTCTCCTCACCTTTCTCTTATATAAATAGAGTTAGGTTCCTTGGGGGAGGTCATTTCGAAACACCTTCAAATGTTCCTATAGAGAGAAACAAGTTTTTCTAAAGAGAGAGACTCTAACTCCTCCCTCATCCTCATTCAAATTCAGTGTAGCCTCTTCAAGCTCCTCCTTTAAATCTTCGAAGGGGTTACGTGCATCTTCAACCTCGTCTTTAATCTCCGCTTCTATCTCCTTCAATTTCTATAGGTACGCGCCCTCGTACCTTCCTTGAAGGTTGTATTTGTGTTGTATTATTTAACTATGTCTTCCTAGTGTTCGTCAAGTGGGACCGTCCTTAAGAGGTCAACTGGACCTTGAATGGAGGGCTGCTGCCCTCAGTTTCCAAACCTCCTGGCCTTAATTGTTGGACGACTGGTAGCGGGCGTTCCCCCAAAGAACCAATTTAGGTAGCCTAAGAAAATTTCCTTGGGCACTAGTTCTAGTTCATCAGGATAGGAGGGCACGACGTGTTCCCAGGGTCCAACTCCTCAACCCTGCAGGCCAAGAGGCCCAAGGGGACCTATCTAGTGAGCTCGTGGCTAAGGGGACGTGCTTCTCAGGTGCGCTCGACTATTCTGACCCTTGGCATGGGCTGGGCACTCACTTCCCCAACCCAAAGGTCGTGTAATCCTTGAAAAGGCCAGCCCTAGAAGGGAAGCACTTACTTCTGGCGGGTTACAAGTTCACAATCCCGGACACGGACGCGACATTTAATAAACCTCCTCCTGGCAGCATTACAATATCTCGGGTGGCCCTAACTTATGGTCTAAGGCTCCCTCTCCATGAAGTAATTATAAACATACTCAATAAGTATGAGTTAGCGCCGACCCAGATAGTGCCCACCTTGTGCCACAATATCTGCTCGTTTGTGGCAGCCTATGAGCTGAGGGAGTTGACCTGCTCGGTTTAGGCATCCAGCTTGGTGCACACAATGCAAGAAGTGCTCGTTGATTTGGGTGAAACCAGCTGGTACACTTTTAATAATCAAAAGGGCTATATGATTGGTATAAAGAAGAAGTCAAAGATAAAGAACTAGAAATATGACTTCCTCTTTGTTCATAGAACGGTTGGCTGGGCCGATATCCCTGACTGGAATGACGGCAACCCGGTGCGTAACCCTTTCGGTGAGCACACGTCTGAGGAAAGGGCCACCGCGCGATACTTTCAGTACTATATTCGGGAGGATGATAACCTGAAAGCAATTCCATCCTTCATTTTGGCGCATTGTCGATGCGGGGAAAGAGCTTGCACGCCACCGGGTTAGGTCGAGTGATAGGGAGCCATTCAACTGGCTTCCCCAGTTATCTTATTTTGAGAACGATTTCTTTCTTGCGGCCTCTGGCTTATTGCTTTTAACAAATTACTCCAAGGGTATTGTTCGTTCCCTTGTTGTGTTGCCTTTTTCCCTTATCTCTGGCTTGACTTTTTTCCCTTTGTGCAAAAGAGGCTTGGGCATTGTTGTCTCCCATTGAATGAGGGGACATCACCGCAAAGGAGATTGAGGCGGATGCCGCCCAACGGCGGGAATAGGAGAGGCACTACCTGGTCAAGACCCAGGCTAAAAGGGTGAGTGATAGCTGCTAACTCCTTTATATTGTTTGAATGTCTGTGTCTAACTCTTATGCTCATTGCACAATCGCTTAAGGTGTTCCTATACAAGGGTGAGGCTCCAACTATAGCGGTCAGCCTTCCCTCTTTCGCGATACGAACAAGACCGCGGCCGGACACTCCGGGCATCAGGCGTCATCGACCCTTACCCTTAGAGACGTGGGGTCGCTCGACACAAACTGGTGGAGGCCGAGAAATCTGAGGGATCTGTTTGCTAGGAGGAGCTCGCTCCCCCTGCAAAGCCATCTCCATCCTCGACTCGAGATGGCGGTTCGTTGGAGGCCAACTTTTTGGAGGCCGACCCATCCACAAGGCGGGAGTTGGTGAAAAAGCTTACCCAGTCTTGGGGACTGATGCTGGCAGTGTCTTCAACTTGGCCAAAGCTTTCGAAAGACCACCTGGTGGTGGCCGAGGTACGAGGCGCTTCTTCTTTTATGCAGTCTTATTATTTCTTTGCATCGTTGGGAAAAGTTAAAGGAAAAAGTTACTTGGGAGCAAGAGAAAGAGAGATGGACCAAGGATAAGGCATATCTAGCTGTCCAACTCGAGGAGGCCCACGTTCAACTGGAGAACAGCGAGAAGGCCCTCGTCGAAGCCACGACTAAGACCAAAGCGGCTTGCTTTACGCAAGGCAAAGAGGAGCAGTCAGACTTCTTCTAAGAGCTCCTAAGCTTGTTGGCACCTTAGGGGTTTCAGAGAGAAGGCCTCTTCGAAGCCTGGGTCCGATATGTCGAGGACTGTCGGTAAGTTGCCCAAGTTGGTCAAGATCCCAATGAGGTTGTCTTCCCTTACGACCTATCCGACGATAATGATCCTGACCATGCAGACAACACTGTGCCCATTGAGGGAGATGGCGAGGAGGGTAGCGATGAAGATCCTGACATCTGAGCCTACTCAAGCTTTACCCCTTTAGTCTCCGTTTCTTCTTCGCTCTTTTTCCTTTCCTGATTAGTGAATGTACCCCTCCTTGGAAGTTAATGAAAGGGGTGTTTCAGCTATATTTTTCCGTTCTCGTGGACTTGTTGTTTTACTTTCGTTGTTCTTAGTTTGCTTGTGTTTTGTACACTTGCTGAGACTTATGTGGTTTGCCCCCAAAGTGAAACAATAAGTTCCAATTTCGTGGCCCTTATGCCGAACTGTAGGACCCTTAGCCACTTTTGGGGCTAAAAGCGTGGTGACCGGCCCCAGGCCTTGCTATAAGATCCTTGGGACCTTTTGGGGCTAAAAGTAAGCGATCGGCCCCTAGGACGTGCTTTAAGACCCTTAAACCCTTTCGAGGGCTAAAAGTATAGCGACCGACCCTTAGACTGTACTTTAAGACCCTTAGCCCCTTTTGGGGGCCAAGAGTATGGCGGTCGTGCTTTAGGACCTTTAACCCCTTTTGGGGGCTAAGATTATAATTACTGGGCCCTAAGTCGTGCTGTAAGACCCTTAACCCCTTTTTGAGGCTAAGAGTATAGCGGTCGTGCTTTAGGACCTTTAGCCCCTTTTGGGGGCTAAGAGTATTGTGACCGGCCCCTAGCCTGTGCTGTAAGACCCTTAGCCCCTTTTAGAGGCTAAGAGTATGGCGACTGACCCCTAGGTCGTGCTGTAGGACCCTTAACCCCTTCTAGGGGCTACAGTTGTGGATGACTGGTTGGGCTAAAAAGCACCTTAGCGGGCAATGTATTTATAGCAAAAATGCATCAGTACATTGGGGCAAGCATGAAGTTGAAAATAAATTGCTATTGATAATACTTCTGCAGGTTACTGCTATGCCAGGTCCTGGGAAGACGTGTGCCTTCGATGCTCTCCAGATAATATGTGCCCGACATTACTTGCTCCATTATCTTGTACGGGCCTTCCCAATTTTCCGTGAGCTTGCCGTGCTCTCCTGCACGTGCCACAACTTCTATGCGATAAAGGAAAAAATCTTCGACCTTGATGAGGCAGAGCTTGATTGTGAGATCATAGAGTCACACTACCCGGAGTTTGTAGAGTGTCTCTCGGGGGAGAGCATCACCTCGAACAGAGGGCAGGAGAACGAAGGCCTCTCGGAGGGTTGCGTTATTAAGCTCTTCCTGTAATGTTGCAAGACGGTGAGTGTGGAGTGCTACTTCAATAGGTTGGACAGCTTCCGACCCATACGTCAACTTGAACGTTGTTTCTTCAATGGTCGTCTTTTCGGTCGTATGGATTGACCATAGGACTCCATGTAGCTCGTCCGCTCACTTACCCTTGGCTTCGTCCAACTTCTTCTGCAATCCATACGGGATGACCTTGTTTGCAGCTTTAGCCTGGCCATTTGTTTAAGGATGGGCCACGACGGTGAACCGAGCTTAACAGCCCAGGGTGTTAAGGTAATCGGTAACCATTGCTATGTCGAATTGCCTTCCATTGTCAAAGATTATTGCTCGAGGAATGCCAAAGTGGGTGATGATATTTTTCCAAATAAATTTTCGAACCTTGGCCATGGTAATGGAGGCGGCAGCCTCAACTTCTATCCACTTGGTGAAATAATCCACCACGACAAAAAGGTATTTGAGTTGACCCATGGCCTTAAGCAAGGGTCCAAATATGTCCATGACCCAAGTAGCAAATGGTAAGGGACTGATGATTGTGACGATTGGTGTCAGGGGTGTGGTAGGCCATCGTTGGATAGGAGCTAACTTCTAGCACTTATTGCAGGTGCGAACGAAGTTCATAGCATCTTGTCGCAGGGAAGGCCAGTAATACCCAAGTCCATATCGCTGTAACCGCTACGGCGAGCGCCCACCAATGTGGGAACTACATATTCCTTTGTGCAACTCCTCCAGTATGTTCTACCCCACCTCTGGGGTCTGTTTGAGCCAAAAATGTGCTATTTTGAAGGTACTTTTCACCGGTTTTATGCTCGTTTTAATAATATTTTTTGGTTTTTAATTGATTTTATTTTATTTTGCAGATTTTTAATAAATGTGGAAAAATGGCGAAAAGTATGAGAAAAATGGGAAAAATGACGGAAATTCAAAAAAACCAGTCCAGGCAGCAAAAAGAAAAAAAACCAGACCAGTCCAAAAAAAACCGGACCAGCCCGGTTCAGCAACCCAGTTCAGCCCATAAAACCCCTTTCTTTTTTCTTCTCTTCTTCGCGTCTGTCTTCTTCTCCCCAAACCCAGAACTCGCGATCCCCAAGACCCAGAACCCCCAAGCTTGCTTCGCATCCCCCATCTCCATATTCGACCCAATCCTTCTCTCTCTACCCTACTCATCTTCTCTCTCTCTCTGCCTCGTCACCTCCCTCTCACTCTAACCACATCACCCAGCCCACAGTTCCACCGAAACCCCAAAACCCGAAACCGGAAACTACCCACACCCACAGATATCCCGAAACCACCTTCATCTCCACCATCACCACCCGTCAACCACGCTCCAAATGCCAGCACACCACCACAGCTGTCCCCAACATCCACCGTCCACGACACCACAAATCAACGTTCAAGCTTTGAAGGCTTCGGGTATAAAGGTATGAAGAGGACGCCATTGAAGAGGAAGGTAGCATAGCATAGGTTAGAGTTAGTTTTAGGTTAGTAATTTAGGGTTAGATTAGGATTTTAATTTCGGTTTTAGGTCTAGATTTAGTTTAATTTCATTGTTCATTTCGATTTCAGTTTTCACTTTCAATTTCAGAAATTGCAACTTAGGGTTTATGCATTTCGATTTGCCTAGCTTCGAATTTCTGTAATTGCTTTACAAATCGAGTTTTCCCAGCAGCAATTCTTAATTCTGGTTCGATTTTGCAAGAGTTGTGGGTTAATTGAGTTTATTTCGTTGATTTTCTCCTCCCCTATTTCTGGCTTGTTCGATTTCGTTCGAATGGTTGCATTTGGACTCAGTGGGTTGTATTTTGGGTTCAATCGAAGATTCTCAGTGTGTGAGTTCTCAACTCGTCCCCCTTTCCTATTCTGCTTGGTGTTCATGTTGATTTGCTCCTATTTTCGAAGTTCTGCTTCGGTTCTGTTTCAATCCCCTTCCCCTGTCTTAAGCTTTGTGTTGTGCCCTGTTATTGCTCTTAAATTTTTCCCTGCTGATTCGTGTTCTTCGCTTTCCCTGTGTGCTATTCTGTTTTACTTTCGTTCCCCTGCTACTGTTTCTTCCTGTTCTCTTCGTTCCTCATTTTAGTTTTGTTTAATTTCGTCCCCCTCCCCTTAGTTTAATTCCATGGCATAAACTGCCTTAGTTTAATTTTAGAATAATAAAGTAATTGTTTAGTTGCTTAATTTGCTTAATTTCAGCTTGGTTTGGTTTAATTTGGATAATCAATATAAGGTTTAGTTTAGGTTTAGTCGATTTAGTTTATTAGCATGCTTTAAGTTAAAAACAATCATTTAGTAGGTTAGGTGAGTTTAGTTGGAATTAGGTTGATAAATTGACTTAAATAATTTCACTTAGTTTAGATAATTAGTTTTAATTGTTTCATTAAAAATGACCGAAATTTCACATATTCGCTGTGGACCGACCCTTAAAGTACTACGATTGACAACCGTAGGTGCTTGAGGTATCCTTTTCCCCTTTTATTCAGTCACTTTAATTTAGTTTTTAATCTTCACTCACCACCCCTTAGAAACGACCCAACAGGGTCACGAAGCGCAAAAGCGGCCAGGCATAGGACCGCTTGTGTAAGATCCCGTCATACAGTATGAACCAATTTGTCCACCTTTTCACGCGGTCTGCCTCTTTGGAGTCCGGGGGCAGCGTTCCGGCTACCAGTTACTCGCTAATGGGGTTCATCCATATGGAACTCCTATCTAGCCAAAGTACCTCGTGAGGGTCGATGCTTCGCTCTGTTAACGTTTCCCATTGAATTCGTTTTGGCTTCTCGTCCTTGGAAGAGCTAGCTACTTTTGATGGCACATCGGCTTGCCGGTCCTCTGACCGCGGTATGTTTGTTATCGAGCAATGCTTTAGTAGCATTGTGACTTCGTCCACCAGCCGGACGTAGGCTGTCATAGTGTCATCCTTGACTTCGTACTCCCCACTGGGATGGCTAACCACGAGTTAAGAGCCCAAAAACACTCAGACCGAGTCCGACTCTGCGGTATAACACAATTCTACGCTTGCTATCAAGACCTCATACTCAGCTTCGTTGTTAGATGCCTTGAACATGAATTTTAATGCATGCTTATGCCACTCTCCTGAGGGCTTTTAATGATTAGGCCGACGCCACTACCATATTCAATGGAAGAGTCATCGACGTAAAGAGTCCAGGAGGGCGGAGGTGCGCCGACATCCCTAGGTACTTTTGCGCTTTTGGCAAAAAAATATGTTAAGGCCTAGGGCTTAATGGCTCGTCGCACCTCAAAGATAAGGTCATATTGGGACAACTCCATTGCCCACTTCAAGAGCTGTCTAGAGGCATCTAGGCTTTAAAGAACATTTTTCAGAGGCTGGTTAGTAAGGACGGTCACCTTATGCGCCTAGAGTAACGCCGCAACTTCTTACTGGCCATCACCATTGCGTAAGCGAACTTCTCGATAAGAGGATAGTTTGCCTCAGCTCCTGCTAAGGCATGACTTATGTAGTAGACCGGGATCTATACCTTGGCCCTCTTTACTACCAGAACTGCGCTTACGGCCCGTTCTAAGACAGCTCGGTAGATTATGAGTGCCTCTCTGGGGAGAGGGCTAGCTATCTTCGGCAGATGAGCCACGTATGTTTTAAGTGCCTAGATGGCCTTATCAGCTTCCTTGTCCCAAGCAAAGTTAGCATGCCTCCGCAGAATGCGAAAGAAAGGCTGACACTTATCGTTGGATCTGGGCATGAAATGTCCCAAGGCCGCGACACACCCAGTCAGTCATTGGACTTCCCTGATGTTGCGCAAAGGTTTCATATCTAACACAGACTTAGATTTTGTCCAAATTAGCATCCATCCCGCGGCTACTGATCACAAAGCCGAGGAACTATCCAGATCAGACTCCAAACATAGACTTCTTCAAGATGAACTTCATGCCAAATGTTCGTAGGATATCGAACATCTTTTGTAGATCCTGGCCTTGCTCAGTGCTGAGTATACTCTTGACTATCATGTCATCTACGTATATCTCCATGGTCTGCCCAATGAGGGGCTCAAGGAGCTTGTTCACTAATTGTTGGTGGGTGGCCTCAGCATTTTTCAGCCCGAAGGGCATTACTTTGTAGTAGTGTAGGCCTTTGTCGGTCACAAACGCAGTTTTCTCTTGATCCTTGGGGTACAAGGGTATTTGATGGTACTCCGGAAAATGCATCCATAAAGATCAGCCAGGCATGGCTGGCAGTGGCACCCACCAGCTTATCGATCTTCGTCAGAGGATAACTGTCTTTTGGGCATGCCTTATTTAGATAGGTGAAGACCATACACATTCTCCAAGTCCTATTGGGTTTCTTGACGAGCATCACATTCTAGATCCACTCGGGATATTGGCAGCGTTAAACAAAGCCCGCCTCCAACAACTTTTGCACCTCTGTAGTCGCTGTCGCGGCTCTCTCGGGGCCTATGTCTCACTTTTTTTCGATTACTGGCTTGTGCGTGGGATCTACATTCAGCCGCTGCTCCATTACTTTGGGGTCGATGCTGGGCATTTCCTCGAGGCCTAAGGTGAAGACATCTCGGTATTCCTGTAGCAGTTTAACCAAGGAGTGTCGAGCAGAGAACTCCACCTCGTGGCCCATTTGACTCGTGCGTTCAGGACGCTCTTCGTTCAGGGGAATCTCCTTGATTCCATCGACGGCCTCTGGGCGTAGTTGCTCGGGTTCTACCGAAGTCAACGTGTGTATGGCCAAGGCTTTAGTAGGAGGACGAGGCGTGGTCAGTGGCTTTTTGTCCGAAGGTGGAGTTCCTCCTAGTCCACGCTCGGCTGACCGTGTAACCAGTGGCCGGATGCTGACAAGGTAGCACTCTTGGGCCCCTCACTAGTCTCCTTGTAGCTTGCCAACACTACCATTGCCAGCTTCGAACTGAATCTGAAGTAGGTATGAGGCAATGACAGCGTTCACCTTATACAGAGTGGGTCATCCCAGGATGACATTATAGGCCGTAGGGAGGTCAACTACTAAGAAGTCCACCTGTAGGTTTCGTGCCTTGGCCTTATCCCCAATGCACAGAGTGAAGTGGATCATCCCTGTAAGGTGCACCTTCTGCCCCTCCAAAACCCAAAATGGGATGTACCAAGGGGACGATTTCCCTACCTGGGTATGTGTTTCCTCAAACAGTCCCACGTTATGATATCCACTGAGCTTTTGGTGTCAATTAGTATTCGATGGACAATGGCGCTGGCCACTTTCATCTCAACCACGAGTGGGTCATTGTGTAGCAAGGTAAAGTACATGCCCTTCCGTCCATCGAACACCATCATTGGTACTATAACATGGCTCCCCTGTTCGGACGTGAGAACCTACTGTGCCCCTCGAAGTTGAGCCTTCTAGGTGGACCAGGTGATACTGTCCGCGTATCCACCGGCAATGGTGACGACTATTTCAGTGGAGCACTCTTCTTTTCAAGGTTCAGGCCGCGCGAGCTCGCATTCCTTTCGAAGGAACTGCGGTCCTCTCTTCAAGAAACGGTCGATCTATCCCTTGTTAGCTAGCTTGTGAAGGGCTTTCCTCAACTGCTAGCATTCTGCGGTTGTATGCTCGTTTTGCTCGTGAAGTTAGCAATACTTCCGCGCATTCTGCGGTTTCGATGCCGAGGTCATCAGCTGTGGCCTCTTCAGCACTGGTTGCTCCTTCACTTCTATGAGTATGCTTGGAGGGTCTGCAGTGAAGCGATGGTCTACGACCTTGAGCCTCAGCCTTCTATCTCCTTATCCCGCGTTCCTATCAATCAGGGCCTTGGATTTCTTCGAGGCATCCGTGTTTTCAGCACAAATTTCGGTGGTACGCATGAAGTTGATTGCCTTCCTCAACGCCTCCATTAATGTCTTCTCCTTCTGCTCGGCCAAAAAGAACTTGAATCATCCGCTTTTTAGGTCATTAAAAAATGAGGTGTACGCACCCATCCTCTAAGTCTAGAATCAAGATTGCTTTTTGGTGGACGCGCTTGAAGAAATCTGCCAAGGACTCTTATCGTCCCTGCATAATTTTGGACAGGTGGATGCTAGGTCGCCTCTCCTTACGGCTAGAGATGAATTGGCTGACAAATCTATCAGCCAGATCCTAAAAGCAAGAGATGCTTTCGGGAGCTAAGCCATTGAACCAGGACTGCGCCACCCCTTTCAGTGTAGCCAGGAAATATCGACAATACATGGCGTCGTCCACGTAGTAGACATACATCTGCACCTTATACACTCTTAGGTGTTCTTCTTGGTCTTACTGGTCCACGGTGGGCATCTTCACCTTACCGTAGCGCGGAGCATTAATTATCTCTGCGCTGAACAAGCTAAAGAAGGGGACAGGCCTCGACCGGGCGGCCGTGCCGAAGACCTTAATGGGAGTATCAGGGAGCCTCTCGACCTTCACCACCGATGTACTCCTTCAAGTGAGACCCACCCTCGGGGATCTTGAGGGAGACCAACTGTGAAGGTGGGATCCCTGACCGTGTGTGCCTCTAAGGGGACACCTCCGAGTGTGTTCGTGATTTGAGCAACGCTCAGGGGTGCATTGCCGACCCAACGTCTCTGCTTAGGGCTTCAAAGTTTGCTCATGCTCCTCGAACCAGGCAATACATCGGGAATGCGTTGCATATGGTGTTGAGGTCGTGGCTGACCTCACCGGTCGTCCCTAGCTTGGGCGACGCTCTGTAGGGCGTCCGCTCCAATGGACTGGAAGCAGTTTTCTCCCTATGATCAATCGTCCTGGTCTGGGAGAACGACCTCTCTAACCTCATCACTATGACGATGTGACACGATGAGGATGAGCCTATGGGAAGGCTCGCAGCCCATGGTAGGCACGTAATTAAAGTGAGGAAGAGGCCTCGCAGAGTTCGCAGCTTCCATAGCTTTCTTCACTTGTTCAGTCACCTGCTACATGATTGTGCCAGTCATGGTGGACATGGGGTTCTTGAGTGCGTCCACCGTGACGTATGCCTTTCACTCGGGCTGGCATGGCCCGACCGAACAGGGATGTGTCCAAGAGGTCTCCGAGTCGTCTTAGACCTCAGGGTGTACCGGGCCTTCTGTTGAGGGGGCCTTGTCTCTTCGGGCCCATGCTCGTGTTGCTCCGTTAACTACCATTGTTCACCACTCTCTCCCCATAGATGACGCCAATTTTTTTTTAGGAATTTCTTAGATTACTGAGGATGACGTGGGAGGAGAACGAGTATATGTGATGGCGCATTCAGAATGTCGATTGGTCTTCTCCTCGGACATCGAACCTATAAAAAGGGCACCCTCGGGTTGTAATCCGGGGAACGCCTCTTTGACGATCAAGTCAATGGGGGTTTAGTAAAAGACAAAGCAATACAGAGAGAATTTATAAAGAATGAGAGAATGTGCCAGAGAGTGAATCCTTTTTCCGAAGTAAGTAGGGGGTATTTATAGCTCCCATAGCAAGGGGTAAAATAGTAATTTCAAGCTGGAGGTTAACCTAATGGATTGCCAAATTGTTTGTCCCATTGGGCTCCTAGCTAGGGCCCCAAGGATCCAGTTTGGATCTGCTACACCCAGTTGGTCCTAGCCCATGATTGCGCATACGCGGGGCCCACCCAGGAAATTGTATTTTCCGGATCATTACGAATTTGTCTCTGGTACCTCAACTTTATTGAGCATTATATTTTATTAGTGCTTTGATGGTTACTATATGCTTAAATTGGATGCGTAAAAAAGTAGTTTAATTAATATGTCCTTTTGGTTCTTTAGATGTTTTCAGTCTAGCCATATTGAACCAATATTCAGTCATCTTTCTATGAAGGTTGCATTATCTACATAGGCCCTGTTCTATTTATGTCCATGGTCTATAAGAAAGTTTATAGAGTTAATTAAATTCAAGCTACTCATATACTATTTCAAGAAAACAGCACTATACTTGAATAAAACACTACCACAGTTTCTTTGGTTGGGGGGGGGGGGTAGTTGAAAATACTTAATGGAATTTATGACAAAATAAGGACAATGGATTACTAGGCTAGAAGTACTCCTCTTCTGATTGCTATCTTTTGGGTTTAAAAATGAGCACACTTCCTTGGACGACTTATATATGATTTTCTCTATTCGTATACACTTGAATTCGGTTGCTTTTTACTTCATATTCGTATATTAGCCCTTCCCCTGTGCGTCATTCCTAGCATTACTCATCTTGTGTGTAAGAAAAAATAGGACTAAATCAATGGCAAGGGAATGGGAACTGGAGCAGTGCCGTGGAAGTACCATTGCCTTGAAAGCGATTTTGGCTCGACCTCGGTACAAATCGAAAACAGTCATTCGCTCCCAAGGTTTACACAGTTAGCTTGTTGAACGCGTGCACTCGCGGCCAGAAACTTGGAATACACAATTACAATTGCACAAAATAGAGAAAAACTAGTAGAAAGGAGACAAGGAGAAGAGATGAGGGAGTTGGTTGCTGTGCTTTGAAAGTGCAAAGGATGAGGCTATTTATACTGTTGAGTGAAGCTGCTGGAGGTGAGAAAAACAAGGAACTTCTGTGGTGCAGAGTGCATTCCTGGCTAAAAAAACAAGATCGTCACCATTTTTCCTAAAAACCAGGCCAATTAGCCATTAAGGACAAAATAATAGGAGAAAAATCTGTAGCCAACGGACAAAAATATTAAAGAAATTTTCTCCAAAATATTAGCAGATGAGGCCCGATGCCCACAACCCACACCCACAATCATGCTGCGCCGCCGGCCCGAAAATATTAAAGAAATTTTCTCCAAAATATTAGCAGATGAGGCCTAATGCCCGCAACCCACACCCACAACCGTGCTGCACCGCGCCATGGCCGGCGGTGCACACGCATGTGTGGTGATTATCCACACCCCACAACCTCACTAAAATTGTGCCCAATGTTATTCAACCGGCCCAAAGTAGGAAGGTAAACATAAACCCCACCCCAACTCCGAAACCATCTATGTGGGACAAGGGGTGTGTGAAAAGAAAGGGGCTAGTGAATGCCATTACACACAACAATCCCCCACTAATGGCATACAGACTAGCGAAGAAAAGATATGGGCAAACGAAAGATTAGACACTTAAGCATTAATATCTTTCGATTGAATTGATACCTAATGAAGTAGAGCAACAACCGTGTCTATCGAGTGATTGAATCTTGAACTTGATAGACCATGATTAAGACCCCCACAACTCCGCGATAAGTCATTTTCGTGTTTTAAGACCATGCGCACACATCGGGTCTTATAAGTGCTCTAGAGAGACAGCCAGAGTCTCTCATGGAATACGGTCACACCTTCACACTTATGTTGGTAATTCCATTAAGTCCATCTCAGCATGAACTACCATAATCTTGGGTATGGAATTATTAAGAGCAAGACTTTGCTCAACCCGCACATATCAATTGATGAATACATCAAGTGCGCCTTAATAGCACCACCCCAACAGGCTATGAGTCCGTTAAGAGCATAAGAGCTCAACCTCTCAGAAGCACTATTGTACGCCATAGGGATGCAGATATGGTGCATATTGAGACCAATATGACTTCGTTTGACCACAAGTCGTGATCCACCATATTATCTCAATCCATGGGCATTAGTCCCATCCCCCTCAACGTCTCAAGAACCACTCGCTTGGTCAAGCCTTTGGTCAGTGAATCTACTAAATTTCTCTAGGATCTCACATATTCTAAGAAGATGACACACCATGTTTTAGCATCTGTTTCACAACACTATGTCTGATGCAAATGTGTCTCTTCTTCCATTGCACACGTTGTTATGTGCAACTCCGAAGCGAGTCACAATGAAGGAAAATCGCCGTAGGTTGCCTCCCCTATACTGACATATCTGCTAGTAGGCTTTTCATCCATTCTACTTTTTGACTTGCCAACTCAAGAGCAATGAATTCGGCTTCCATGGTGGAGTGAGTTACACAAGTCTGCTTCGCAGACTTCCACGAAATAGCTCTTCCACCTAAGGTAAATACATAACCACTAGTAGAACTAACTTCATTGTTGTCAGATACCAAGTTTGCATCACAAAATCATTCTAGCATAGCAGGAAATCTACTGAAATGCAAACACCAGTCCATAGTGCCTCTTAAGTACTTAAGCAAACGAAATAATGCATCCCAACATTCTTTGCCATGGTTATGAGTGCAATGACTTAGTTGTCTAATAACATGAGCAATGTCAGGTCGAGTATACTTCATAAGGAACATCACACTCCCTATGATTTTAGCATACTCACTTTGGGGCATACTACGCCCTTTATTCTTTTTAAGTTGTATGCTAGGGTTATAAAGAGTTCTCACTGGAAGCACATCAAAATAGTTAAATTTCTTCAACACTTTCTCAATGTAATAAGACTCACACAAAGAAAAACCATCATTAGTCTTTCTAATCTTAATTCTTAGGTTTACATTAGCTTTGCCCATGCCCTTTGTTTCAAAATAAGAGGACAACAATTTTTTAGTCTCATTAACAAAATGTATATTAGTACCAAATATCAACATGTCATTCACATATATACATATTATCACACAATCTGAACCAATCACCTTTGAGTGCACACACGAATCAGAGGTGTTCAAAACAAAGTCATTTTGTACTACTATGCTATCAAATTTTTCATACGACTATTTAAGAGTTTGCTAAAGGCCGTGAAGAGATTTCCCAAGCTTTCATACTTTATTCTCCTATCTAGGAATTGTACAACCCTCAGGTTGAGTCATATAAATCTCTTCCTCTAGGTTACCATTAAGGAATGTTGTTTTCATATCCATCTAATGCACTACAAGACCATGGATGGCAGCTAAGGTGACTAGAGTTCTAATGGTGGCTATCTTAGTCATAGGAGAATATGTATCGAACTAGTCAAGCCCTGTCTTCTGGTTAAATCTCTTGTCATCAGTCTGACTTTATATTTGTCAATGGAACCATCAAAACTTAACTTCTTTTTAAAGATCCATTTACTACTAATGGGTTTACAACCTTTTGGGAGTTTAACCAACTCCGAAGTTTGATTAGATGCTATGAAATCTAATTCACTTTTAATACCTTCTTTCCAAATACTAACATCCACAAATCTCATAGCCTCTTCATAGGTTTTTGGATTTTCTTCGATGAAGAAAGTAGATACTAGTTCATTATACAAGAAATTAACATCAAAGTCTTCAATCCAAAAATTAGTGAGGAAGTCAGAACCAAAACTAGTCTCAACTCTGGGTCCCTTACCCCTTCTAAGTTCATCAACTAAGATTATGACACTAGAACTAGAAATAGACAAAGGCACATCGTCATGCATAGGTGTGATTTCATGCACAGTAGTAAAATCATTCTTTTTCAAAGGAAACACATGCTTAAAAAAATTCTGCATCCCTAGACTCACTAATGAAGAAGTCATTTAATGACATGAATCTATATGCAACACTATTTTGGGCGTAACCAATAAAAATAGAATTGAAGGTTTTAGGACCTACGTTTCCCGGTTTGAAATGAGGTAGGAAAAATTTAGCCAAACATCCCCACAACCTTAAGAAACTCAAATTAAGAGCATAGCCCTTCCACAGTTCATAAGGGGTTTGGAGTAACTTCTTATGGGGCACTCTGTTCAGAATCTATCAAGCGTATAAAATGGCTTCCCCCACATATTATCAGGATTTGCCAAGCTCAAAGCACGACATTCATTATTTCTTTAAGAGTTCTATTTTTGTATTCCACTATCCCATTTTGTTGGGGAATACTGGGTGCAATAACCTCATGTATTATACCAATTGGTTTTCTACCTCTGTTTTGTATTTCAAAAACATTTCCTCAACCTCATTTTTGGACCTAAGGAGGTAAACTTTGGTATATCTAGAGCAGTCATCTACAAGGTGATGTAATACCTTTTTCCTCCTTTACTGACTGTGTTTTTGAAGTCAGTTAAGTCTAAATGTACTAGTTCTAGCAATGTTGTTTGTTTGCTAGTAACCAACTTAAAAGGTTTTTGGCACATTTTGCTTCTACGCACACGGAGCATTTGGTGAAAATTGCCAACATTCGCAACAGATATAAGTTTCATATGTTTGAGTCATTTAATAGATGCAAAATGAACATGATGTTGCCTATCATGCCACAAATCAACGGACTCTGCAATATAAGTAGAATTTGAAACATTTTTATACGTGGTCTCAGAAGCAAGATTGAGCACAAACAAACTTCCATTCAAGTATCCCTTGCCAACAAAGATCCCATTATAAGAATAATAATTTTGTCATCTCCAACAATAATTTGCCTTACAAAGCTACGTTTCTACGAAGGGACGGCATACAAAGCATATTGCTTATAGACAATAATTTGCCATAAGTAAATTTAAGAAGAATCTTCCCTTCACCTATAACTGTAGCAATCACAGAGTTTCCCAAGTGGATGCATCCACCATCTATCATGTCTTTAAAGTCCTGCATAAGCTCTTTGTTGGTGCAGAAGTGCCTTGAAGCTTTAGTATCGTGGATCCATTCAGTATTGATTGCGACCAGATTTGCCTCTTTGACCACTGCACAGATCATTTTTGTGTCTTCGGCAAGGTTGGTCTGGGCTATAGGCTTTTGGTTTAGCTATGACTACTCTTTGTGAAGTAGACACTGGTATGCTTTGTGCCTTGGCTTGGCACAGACATAGCACAGCCCCTTTGGTTTCTGGATCTTATTGCTGAACTTATTCTGTTACTTAGCATAGCTCAGCTTCTGGTTCTTCTTACCTTTGCCTTTAAACCTATCTCTATTTGTAGGCACAGTAGATTCAACTAGGTTAGCTTTAGAATAATTTAAAGAGAGTCTGTCTTATGTTTTAAGCGATTAGCTTCTTCTGTTCTTATATAGCTGATCAATTCATATAGATTGAGATCTTTCTTCTTATGTTTTAGCTAGTTCTTATAGTCACTATAGGATTGTGGAAATTTCTCAATTAGCACATTAGCCTGCAGAATCTTGCACATCTTTAGGTTCTCACTCAGAACTTCTGCATACAGGTTCTCATAAACATGAACCTGTACCATGATCGACTTGTCATCAACAATGTGAAAATGCAACCATTCACCGACCACATATTTCTCCTTTCCAATGTCGTTAGCTCCATATTTAACCTCTAATTTCTCCCAAATGATATTGACAGATTTGAAGGTGACAAATAATCGAACAGGGGGTTAGTCATATGATTTAACAGATATCCCCCTAACCGTTTTATTGTCTTTGTCGAATTTTTTCAAGGTAGCCTCATCGGCAATCTTGTTTTTATCTCTTACTATTCCATCAGGGGAAGTAGCAGAGGTTTTAGATACATTGTTCTCTTCAAGTAGGCCAGAGAATAGCATGTAATCCACTTCTAACTGGTCAAAGAAAATCAAAAGCTTTTAGGACCAACGTTTGTCGTTGATTCCATCCAGAGGTTCAAATTTTGAAAGATAGGGATAGCCTTGTTAGGAGAGAGCCATTAATTTGTGTATGATGGATAAATCACTTTCAAATTGTAAGAAAAAATAGGTGTAAATCAATGGCAAGGGAATGGGAAGCAGAGCTGTGCCGTGGAAGTACCACTGCCTTGAAAGCGATTCCGGCTCAACCTCAGTGCAAATCAAAAACAGTCATTCGCTCCCCAGGGTTTACACAACTGGCTTACCAAATGCACGGGCGCGCAACCAGAAGTTTGGAATGCACAAGACTACAATTCCCTAGAACAGAGCAAAGAACAGTGGAAAGGGGAAAAGGATGAGAAAGGAGAGGAGTTGGTTAGTGTGCTTTGAAGGTGCAGGGGATGAGGCTATTTATACTATGGAGTGAAGCTGATGGAGGTGAGAAAAAGAAGGAACTTCTATGGTGTAGAGTGTATTTCTGGCTAGAAAACTGGATCATCACTCTTTCTGCTTAAAACTAGGTTAACTAGCCGTGAAGGAGAAAATAATGGGAGAAACATCTGCACCCAACAAACAAACATATTAAGAGAAATTTTCTCCAAAAAATTAGCAGATGAGACCCGAGGCCCACAGCCCACGCCCATGACCACTTCGCAATCGGCCGGCCGGCTCGGATCGAGCAGGACGCCTGCGCGTGTGTGGTGCTTGCCCACACTCCACAAACCCACTAAAACCAAGCCCCATGTTATTCAACAGGACCAAAGTAGGAAGGCAAACATAAACCCACACTCCAGCTCCCAAAATCACCTATGTGGAACAAAAGGGGATGTGAAAAGAAAAGGGCTAGTGAATGCCATTACACCTAACACTGTGGGTTATTCACATGAACTTTTCACGCTCTTCATGTTCTCATTCATTTTTGCCATATTATTGTTAATTAGTGTTTGGATGCACGGAAAATGATTTTCTCATAAAATCATTTTTCACTGAAAATTTTTTTCCAAGAAAAATTGATTTTCATACCAAGTTTTCCATTGTTTGGTACAAGATAAATCCATTTTCGTAGAGAAAAGGGAAAATGTCGACTGAGTTGTTGAAGCGGCGACATATGTCAACTGAATGGTCATAGCAAAGATAAATATTAACCAAATGAAGGAATGTTGAGCCTGAAATTCATGTGTGATTTTTTTTAATATTACCTATCGGGTAATCAAGTTTTGTTCGAAACCGTTGAAATTATTTTAGTAATAAAAAAATCAACTAAAAGCAAAAAATGTGCACCAATGGAAGGAATGTCGTGCTCAAAATCTACATTGAAGCCTATTTTTATCTTTCTCATCTGATGATCACGCTTTAATCCAAATTGTTGACATTATTCTAGCTATGAAAAATATCTACTCCATTGTTTAGGTGGTGAAAAGTATCTATTGAATTTTTATGGTGGAAAAAAATGTTGACCAAATAAAACAATGCCGAGCTAAAAATCTGAATTTGAGTCTATTTTAATTTTTTCTTTTTGACGATCAAATTCCATCCAAACCATTAAGATTGTTTTAGTAGGGAGCCTACTGAATTGTTTTAGTGGAAAAAAATGTCAATTAGATTGTCGTGGCAGAAATAAATACTAACTAAATGAAAAAAAAAATTGAGTTCAAACTCTAGATTTGAGATCATTTTAATCTTTCCTACTAGTTAGTGAAGCTTACTTGAAATCAAATTTTGCACCAAAATTTTGGTTGGCCATATCATCAAATAGTTGTAGGAAGAAATTCAACCTTATATCTTCTCGAAAGGGGAATCATTTTCCTCCATTGAAGGGAAAATCATTTTCCTTGAAAAACAATTTTCCATCTTTTACTGTTCCAAACAACGGAAAATTGAAAAATCATTTTAAGTGAAAATCATTTTTGCCCCTACAAACATAACCTTAATTTTATCTCTGATTGCAATTAGAATAGTAGATTTTTGGAAACGGGACAGTAAATCATTTGATATGATAAAGAATCACTTTGGCAAGCCTGACTTCCTGTCTGTAATACTCTAGAATGATCACATGAGGATTAGAGCATATGGATCAGATCTAGAAATTTATTATGTTTTCATGCTATTGACAAGTATATATTTGAAAGTATATCCAATAATTTATTGTATCTTGTTGTCCTAGGTCATGTAAATCAGCAATGGAAACTTGCTTTTCATTGGCCATAGAAAACATATGAGGCCTATAGATCACGTGATGAAATGAGTCAAGTGCAGAGAGGTGAGTGCTCCAATGCTTTTTCTTTACATAACCGTATCTTTGCTCATCATAACTACATACAAAGCATCATCTTTGTCGTCCCTATTTTGTTGCATTATTATGCCCCTTTTGCAATATCTTCCCTAATTTTCAAGCATATCTGATTTTAGGTGTGTACAAACCTTGCATCTTTCAACAAGCTCACACTACAAAAAATAATGTATCCTCCCGCATTTGCGCCGCTACACTTAATGAAGTGTGGAGAGGAAAAAATATTAAATTTAATAGTTTTCTTGACTCTACATTTAATAAGTGTAAGGAAGTCATAAACATTTTCCTATGCTTATCAATTGTGGGAATTAAAACTTTTCCATACACACACGCGCGCGCGCACACGCATACACACACACACACATATATAAACTTATTAATTAATAAGCTAGCAAATTTTGGGGTTTTTTTTTATAAATATTAAAAATATTTGAACATTGATTTAATTAAGTATAAACTTATCAATGTGTAGCTAAAAAGAATAGAACAATACAATCAAAAATTAAAACACTAAGGTCTTTACTATCCTAATTTGAGCGCCACACTTTTGGGTAAAAACAAAAATTGTTTGATTTTCTGGGCTTGCCCCCAAAAAACAAGACATTGCCCTCCTTCCTCATCATTCATTCGCGCACGGGAACCCTAGGTAGTTCTCTGCATTTTCTTGTTGATTTTTTGTGGTGATATTGATCAATTATCATTGAATTGGATAGAAGAGCAATGTTCAATTGAAGAGGCATGAAAATCGAACAAGAATATGGGCATTGATTTGAAGAATCTGCATGTTGTGTGATTTATTCGTCGGAATAGCAAGGTAAGCAAATCCCTCAAAAATCTCTTCCGTTTTCATGTTCTCGATTCTATCGCATTGAATTCTCAATTATTTGGTGCCCTAATCGAATTGCAGAAGTTTGTGATTCACTATCCACAAAAATCTAGCGCCTTCTTCATCTGGATTTATCTCAATTAAGTAAACAACTCTAAGGATTCATATCTCTCAAGTTGAGTGCTACATGATTGATCGAAAATTCACAGGTAACCCTTTTAAACTGCCGAATTATGTGCCCCGGTCATTTAAATTCATCAATTAATTTCAACAAACCTTAAAATGTTTTGATTCTTGGATGACAGTCTTGAAACAATAGCAATTGCTTTTCAATATCAACTCAAACGATCTAGATAAATAAGAAGTTGGAGTTTGAGGCCTAGAATTAATCCATTCGTAGCATATCTACCTTAGAATCGATTCCTCCAATTCTGTGTCCAGATTTGATCAGGTATCGTATGCTCTATATGAATGTATTTAATTTTTATCTCACTACAATGTCTATCATATTTATTTTCAGTGCCATGAGTTGATTGCAACGAGTTAGTGTTGAACTAATCTGCTGTGCAAAAGGGAATTGGATTACTAGATTGTGATACATATTTATCGTCAGTTGGTTCTATTCTATGGTTGAATGGAACGCTTCTGGTTGTTCCCGATGAAGAATTTGGTTGATTTGCAATGAGTTGAGTTTCTTCCAGTCTGATAAAGGCTAATTTGATTACAAAAACATGGTATAACTAGGGAGCTGCTCTTTTAGGTTGATTTATTTGCATATTTTTCTGGGCACTTTTCACATGGATAGGCTAGACTTGCCCTATTGAGCTATCATGATGAGATTGAGACTTATCATATTATACATACCAACTGAGCTACCAAATAACATTATCATGCGCAATTTTATCATCCTGTTTTGGTTAATTTGTCATTGGTGTTTGTTGTTTCTAGCATTATTAAAGGGTACTTTGCATGGCGGTTGCGTTTGGTAATTTTTCTAGTATGTTGGACAGTGTAGTTAGTTTGATTCTTTATCTTGTTGCTTTGCCTGGTTTTTCCACTTTGTTGCACTGGTATAGCATTATGTGTTGTTTTCCCTGTTTTTGCTTTCTCCAATCCAGCACTATGTGGGGTTTCACCTGTTCACAACTATGTTGCATTTTTACTGTACGTGACAATGTGTGTTTTAAATTATTTTTTTGGGCGGGGGGACACATATTTTAGGGGGTTCATGTTGAGAGGTCTTGTAACCTGGCAGACTATAGTAGGCAAGTTAATGGCTCCAGAAAAAGCCAAATGCCTAGCTTTGTCAAAAAAGACATACTTAAGAAAATGATGAAGACTCAAAAAAACTTTTTGTCCTAAAGTCATTTGTTTTTTTTGGGTGGTTATCATGAATGCATGCGAGTGAGGGGTTGTTTTTATATATATACATATATATATATATATATATATGTGTGTGTGTGTGTGTGTGTGTGTGTGTGTGTGTGTGTGTGTGTGTG
>JACYFF010031957.1:31598869-31623437 GCA_017589665.1 Selenicereus undatus
TATATATATATATATATATATATATGTATATATATATATATATATCAGGATCCTTAAGTTATTTATTTATGCGGGATAGTGCTGGTAATTAATGTAGCTTCTTTTAGTTTAAGAGTAGAATGATTCTATAAAATTGTTCTATTTTTAAATTAATAGATTTTATATTAATTATCAGCATTTGATTTTTTTAAATTAAAATGATACTAAGAACACTTATAGGCGTGGGGGAAATTACGATTTTTTATATCTCTCAAAGTGGGGATAGTATAAAATGACTACACTTTTATTGTGGGTAATTAGTACTTGCTCTGCATTTATAAGTGTGGGCAATAGAACTCTATCCACATTTCCAATAAGTGTAGAGATTAATTCTACACATTTGAGTTCCCTACACTTACCTTAAATGTGGGCTAACAGTTATTGCCACACTTAAAAATGAGGTTATTAGTAAAATTAAATGTGGAGCTAAGTAGCCTTCTTTGTAGTGTCAAGCATCTCACAACACTAAAGAACCAGATCACAGAGCTTCAACAAACGCTTAATGATAGAACAAATCAGAAAATTGTAACAAACGCGCGGAAGTGTGCTTCTTTCAGTTTGTTATTACGTCGGAAATTGATGGTGTTGCACTGTACTGTTCATTCGTTAACTAGGTGCAAGTACTACAGGCAAATCAAGTCAAGTTTGAAGTATTTTTGCTTAATATCATTAGAATTTAAATCAGTTTTTATAATCTACACTTATAACTGTCGGGTCAGTTCGCACGCTTTGGCGAGACTAGTCACTCTCAAACAAAAAACGTTGATCTTGAAAGAGTGATAACTCATCGCAACTTGTATCCACCCGATGACCAATCTACGTAATCGTTACACACTCGATCACTCTAGATGATAATTGATGTGACCTGCATTGTGCACTAATGTTTTGAAGCTTTATTCAATTCGTTGATAAAAGTAAGCCATTGTAAGCATCGATCACCAACTAGCAATTAGCATTAGCCTATAAAAATAGCTTAACCCTAATACTTTTCATGTGGAAGACTGATACTTTCTCCACAATCAACTTTAACTTATGGCCATGTACACCACAGCAATCCAAAATCTACAAAGTGGCTGCTCGGAATAAGTTTTAATCAGCAATTCGCTACAAGGAACGTAATTTAAGCAAACACCACTGAATAAAGCACGTTAAGACCGGCAGGATTGCTTGTCAATCTCATGATTCTGTCATTTTAGTTCATTACCTTTTACGCTTTTGTCCGTGTCCACAAAGGGCCACTGTATGCCAATTTAGTATTTTAATATGTAAATTTGACTATATATAACGTCACTTTGTGCATATATAATAGTTAAACCAGAGTGGCGCAAGCATCAAGCAGTACCTGTTTGGCAATGTGCATGAATTAATGGAAGCGTTGTGCTGGTCAAACCTTAGCACAAACTTTTTGACAATGCGAAATGGGATGGGATAGCCCCACTCGTCTTACTTCTACCATGTTTTAATTTATATGTAGACAGGAACTTTGCTGCGTTTGACGTACACCTTTCTGTCTCTATTGAACCACCATCACGATTGAGCAAATCAAGTTTAATTCTATCCCCACAATCATCCTCATGGTTTATTATAATATTTATGAATTCAGGACAACCTTTTATAGATAACTAACCAAATCCGAAGCCGACATTAGCTAATTTAGGTGAGAAATACTAGAAAGTGGAGTATTTGCATTTCATTTATGCATTCCATGGGGAATAAGAAAAAATATTACTAATGTAATAGACGGGCGGCTGTTTGGTAATGTGCATGTCATTGTTTATTGTCATGATCGTATTGCTGTTTGTTAAACTTTTATATATCAATTGGGCCATTTACAAAGAGTATATATCGATTGGGTCATTAACAAAGAGTCTTGTATATAAACTCAAATGAGGATCCAACCCCAAATCAACTGACAACGGGTTGAGTAACTCACAAACTTATATACACACTCCTTTTAATTTATCAATGTGAGACAAACATCCACTTTCATATTCTTTCATTTTATCAAAGTATGAAAATACCCACTTTTATACTCTAACGCACCCCCTCATGTATGGCTACTAACAAGGTCCAACACGTGCACACAATTTTAATCGAGCGGGGATGGTGGCAAATCAAGATCAAGCAATCCACTATGATACCATGTTAACTTTTTATCAATTAGATCTTTAACAAAGAATCATGTATATAATATCAAATGAGGTTCCAACCCAAAACCCATTGGCAGTGGGCGGCGTAACTCACAAGCTCATATACATGGTCGAACCCTTTAATTTATCAATGTGGAACACCATTTACTTTCATATTCTTTCATTTTATCAATGTGGGACAATACCTACTTTCATATTCCAAGACTATTTCAAGACACACTGGGGGTGTTTGGTAAACAACTTTTTGAAGAGCTTTTTGGCTAAAAAAAAACTTTTTGGACTAAGATTAGCTGTTTGACCAACTAAAAAAACTGATTTGGGTGTTTGGCGAAAAGATATTGTGGATGAGCTTTTTGGGCCCAAAAAACAAATTTGAAAAAGCTAATTCCATTAGATTTTTGGAAGACCTTTTTGAAAAATTAACTTTTTGTCTTACAACTTAATCAGAAATAGTTAATTTTACTGAATAGTTTTTCAACAAACAGTTAATTCAAACAGCTAATATAAAGAACTAACTTAATCAACTAACAGTTAATAACTAATACAAACAGTTAATAGCTAACAGTTGTTTATCAAATATGATCACTATTTCAATTATGATGATAACGCTCCAAATATGAAGAGGATATGAAGTGGTTGCTGGTTGGCAGTTGGGTTGGTAAAGGCTATTAGTTCATTCTTTGTGAAGTTTCCTTCCTAATATTCAGAGTTGTGTTTAAATATGACCCTTATCTTTTAAATCAATAACACTTCAATAGAAAATGACACGAAACATAACATGACGGCAGGAGTTAGGGATAGCAGATTTTTCCGTGCTTCTGTTGACATTTGAACCACCTTGTTAAATTCTCTCTCTTAAATTTTCCACTAATAAATTGAAAAAGAAAACGTAATAAGGGTCCATCACCATCATGCCATGTTAAAGTCAATATATTTTTTTTTTATCATGAAGTTAACATATATACACGCTAAACCCATTTAGATTTGTATTGCGTCGTTAGTAGGATCCAACACATTTGACGAACTTGGGAGATGAGATCAAAAGGAAGCATAATGATTGATGGATTAAAGGGGGATCACTTTTCATGAAGACAAAGTGAATGAACTTTTATTTTATTTATTTATACTTTAAATAAAACCAACAGCCACGGCCAACAAAGAACTTAAATTAGACAAGTTGGTCGGCCGTCACTATCTTAGACAAAAAACACAAATAAACTTACAAGTGCCCCCTCTTTTTTAAAGTGGAGATGGTGATGTACCCGTGTGATGCCCTCTATTATATATTTGTGTAAGTGTGTGGAAAAGTACATGTATTCACAAACATTGTAGCATTTATGTCAATATGTATATCATACTTCTTGGAATACATATTCTCAAGAAACACATCAGTAAATATATATTTAAAAATAAACATATAATAACTACATGCACGAAAAATATGTACATTTGGACAATGAGAACATTTGCTCCCGAGAGCACATAAAAGATTGTCCATTTATACCAGCCACGGTTGGTTGGTAATAATTACCCTATTCTTATTTGTAAATGGTGGTGTGTAAACATGCTCATTTAGCATTTCACTCAGAGTATCAATTTCTAGCCCATTGGAATAATCCTCATCAATGTGGAAATGATCAATGTCTTGATGTCCAAAAGCAAAAACAAAAAAAAAAAGAAACAATTTCTAGCCTGTTGAGATAATCCACATCAATGTGAAAATGAACCTAAAAAGAGAAGAAAAGGAGCCTTAATAGGCAAAGGAGAGAGAAATAGAAAAGAAAGTATTATAGCAAACTAAGCCCCAAAAGATGATTTTTTTTAAAATTTAGAAAAGCCTCTTATTGTCAAGCAGGGAAAAGCAACTATAAGGTTGGGCATGTGGAAAAGTAGGTCATTATGCAAATGAATCTAAAAATAAGAAGAAAACAAACTTATTAAAACATTAGGTAGTTTAGATTATTTTGAGCTTAGCCAACAACAAGCACTAGACCTTGCCCAGAAAAACAATAAAGGAATTGTTGAGATAGTAGTGAAAGATGAATAATGAATATGAAGAAAGTAACTATGAAGAAACTAGTCATATGATAGAAAGTAGCTCAATTAGTCTTGGCGACCTTCAAGTAGAAGGATTTCATCTTTCAATTAAATAGTAAGTACATATGCGAAATCATGGAAGGGAATTTAGGGATAAAAGATTGTGAATTTGATGGGGGTGAAGTAAATTTATTTAATTGGAAAAATGTCCTTAAGCAGAAGAAGAAAGTATATGTATATTCATGTTGGTAGTTTCAAATTTCAAATAACACCATTACACTATTATGCCAAAGATATCAATCTTTATACGCTTTGTGATATTAGGCATACCACATATTAATAGTCCAATCATCATAGACATCATGGCCAATTTGTGTAATGCTTAGGGTTCAATTGCTGACCTGGATATTATGTGAGCCTAAAAAATGAATTTCTCAAAAATCTTCTATCCCTTAAGATAAAAACAATTGAGATGGACATGAAAAGAGGAGGTTACCCACTAATGATCTTTTAGAAAATAATCTAAATTAGATAATACTATAGATCCAAAGACTAAGACAACAATGATGGAGGCAGACAAATTTGAAAGTCCTACTCTTACGAAAAAAAATTCAAAGGATAAAATCTAATCCACAATAGATAAAGATTGATAGGTCATGGACATCTAGCTTTGTCAATCCCATAAAAATCAGTAAGAAAAATATAGTAAATATCAATGAGAATGGAAACATTACCATTAAACCTGAATTATTAAGAAGCTTGAGTATAAGATTAGAATGGGGAGAAGGTTCTTTGACAGCTAAAGAAGATCTTTAAAAAGATGATATAATTACTATGATCAGTGAAATGAGTAAAATCAATTTTGAACCTGCAAGACATAGTGTTGATCGAAGTATGAGTTTTGATTGAAAATTCATTGGGTACAAAATGAGGACTATTAGTGAACCAATCTATGAAGATGAATTAGTTAAAAATATGGCCATGAAAATATGGCATGAATTCACCAGTACTAATAGTAATAGCATTTATATCTTATTAAGTGTATCCTTCGAGGGATATAATAGACATGAATTGTGTACTTACATCAGTAGTGGTTGTTCTGTCTGTTTTGGATGAAGATCTGTATTTCAAGAATTTAAGTGGAAAAAGCAAAGAATTGTTTACAAGTAAGAATAGCCGATAATAGAATAATGAGCCTTAACAAAGCCACACAAGGATTATCGAGGGATGTAGGAGGAGTCTATTACATTATACTTGTTCTATGGGCTAATGATCAAACCTCCCATGATATGATTATTGGAAATGATTTTCAAATGCTATATTCTCCATGCTCACATACCATAAGCCAAATCATATTCATAATAAATGGACATTCAGTTCATATTGACACATTAAATAAAGCATAGACTCATCAGAAGATTGAGTTTACATGTAACTAGCATGGTGAGAATGTAATACCTGCATAACGTGAAGTAGCACTAACAATCTCACTAGAAGAGTTATATATTAAAGAGCAAATCCTTGAACAACAAGACTAGTTATGTAGAAAGCTTTACTTTGATAATCCGCTCAAATTTTGGGGCTAAGATAAGACATTTGCAAAGATTACTGTGTTAAATCCTAACACAATAATTCGAGTTGAACAAATGGTGTATGCACAATAGCATATCCAAGAGTTCGATAAGTAAATCAAAACTTTTTGATAAAAGGTTAATCAGAAATAGCAGAAGTCATCACAGTAGTTTTGCTTTCATGGTAAGAAATCATGCTAAAGAAAAAAGAGAAAAAGCTATAATGGTAATCAATTACGAAAAGCTTAATGATAATACTATCTTTGATGGTTGTTAGATTCTTTACAAAAATAGTTCTCTTTAATAGAATTCAAGAATGTCTTGGTTCTCGAAAATGGACTATAAAAGTGGATATTGGCATATTAAAATGGATGAAGAAAGCATTCCTTTGGCTACTTTTAGTGCCCCTCAAGGACATTATAAGTGGATAATGATGCCATTTAATCTTAAAAATGGAGTTTAGATATTCCAAAGAATAATGGATAATGTCTTCGAAGATCTTAATAATTGTTCTCTAATTTACATTGATGATATTCTTGTCTTTTCTAAGACAATAGAACAACACAAAGACGACATTCTAGCTATCACACAAAGATGGATTGACTATGGTATTACTTTTGTAAGAATAAGCGCATTCATATTGAACAAGAAATCGAGTTTTTCAGTCTAGAAATAAAAGTTGGACAAATCATTCAACAAAAGAATCTTCTAGAAAAAGTAAAACATTTCCCTAAGAAGATTGAAGATGGGGAGCAACTAGAAAGGTTTCTTGGATGTTTTACCTATGCTTTAGATTTTGTTAAAATTTAGCTAAATTAAGAAAACCGTTGGTGCAAAAACTCAAGAAAGAATTAACCTGGTCGTAGACCCTATTGATTCAAAGATTGTTCAAAACTTCCAAAAAATGCCCAAAAATCTTCCTATCTTAATTTGCCTAATGAAGGAGATGATTTAAATTCTTGAGACACATACCAGCAATCAACACTAGAATACGGTACTCAAAATCAAAGAAGGGGCAAAATTTTGCAAATACTATAGTGAAAGTTTTAATCAAGCTGAATGCAATTATCCCATAATGGAAAGAGAAATCCTCGTGTTCAAGGGGAATTGAAATGTTCCTAATGTTTTTATCCCCAAAACCTTTTCTTATTCGAACTAATTGTAAATGAATATTTGGGTTTATCAAAAATAATTTATCAACTATACAAGCGTAAGGACGACTCCTCCATTGGCAATTATGACTTAACTGGTTTTCTTTTTCTATTGAATATATACAGGGATCAAAGAATTCTTTAGTAGATAATTTAACTCGTGAACTCACCAATGATGATCAGTAAAGCAGACCTCTTGCTAGAAAAGGAGGAAATTCAAAATGAAATGTCATTATTGTTAGAATGGGTTTCTTCTTCTAGTAGAATCCTTATGATATTTTTGAAATTTTATATAAAAAGCAGATCACGCTGTGGTATATTATCTTCTGCCTTCTGGATAGTACAGAGATTAGTCTTTTAGAGTTACAAATGAATTACTTAACGCGTTCTTATGATATTTAAGCAAAAATAAGCTCCTATATACATGAAAAATGATTCAACGACTCGTGTAAAGCTTTTGTCGACTACTATCACGGTTATTCCTATGATATCTGGGAGTTATAGTGTAATACAATCTTCTTCTGTGATAGATCTAGAGTTCATGGTGTTAGATTTCTACTAAATTCAATCCCTTTAGATGAACCCATCATGAAAGCCTGGGGATATGAGATGATAGGTTACCTCATGAAGATTCTTGTTCCAAAGTACTCATTCTTCTCATGTCTAACCAAATTTCAATTTAAAAGGATACATAGGATTTTCACCATGGCCCAATAAAATTCCCGTTCAATAGAAGTTTGCATGTTGAGGTACATTGTGCAAAGATTGAGTATGAAAATGGGAAGGCCAAACCAACCCATTATCATGTTTCGTTAATTGAGCTACAAGATCCCGACAAATAACGACAAGTATGGTTTTCAGAACAACTAGAAGTAGTTAGTCATCCTACTTTGGCAAGAGCCATTGAATTTTACAATGTTTAACACCAAATGTGGGCATTAATTGAACATGGAAAAATATTAATGTATAGTAGGAATACTACTTTCACTTTTCACAATGATTTTTACATGATATTGAACGTAAAAGAAGCTACTTCAGTAGATGTCTTTGATTATCTTTTTGATGTTGGAGCTGAAAAATTCCTATTAGAAAAAGAAAAGAGATATCTAAATGAATTATTTGAAAAATGGGATCTAAAACATCTTGAACTTGATGAAGATTTTGATGATTTTCTGGATAATAATAGACTGGAAGACATTATTAGCGATAAAGGAATACATAATCTCAATATAGATTACTAGTCTTACCAACATTAAGTGCTTTGAAAATTTTTTGCACTATTATGTGTTGTTTTGTCAAGTGTCAATTCAGTTCAATAATGTAGTCCACTATATCTATGTGAAATTATCTTGTAACAGTGTGTGCACTGTAGCGATTAGGGCATACTATGTATTTTAACTTCTCTATAAAAGAAGAAGCTAAGCTTTATGAAGGGACATGGTCATTTGAGCATACATGAGCAAAAGAGAAATGTCTCCATTTCTCTATGAGCAAGCATCTCTAATGATCTTAGCTATTTAAGTCCCTCTTCGAATCTTTACATTCTAATATTTCAACTTTCAAGCTTTCAATGAAAGAAATTTTCCAATAAAGAACCTTATTCAATCGAGCCTTGTGTCTTAAATATTATGATTTCTTGACTAAAGTCTCACTATCCTTAAAATATACAATAACTTGATTCATGACTATAGTATGAGGTAGGAAACGAAACGGATCTGTGTTGTACTTATGATTGAGATTAACAATCTCTGTAAACTACGAGTGAGAGAAATGCTGGGGTCCAATGTTGACTAATTTTAGGTAATGGTCAAAACTCTCTAATTAAGCTTTATTATTTCACTAAGTATAGTAGGCCTATAATCATAGAAAATATAATATTTATGATATAAGTAGTAGATTACAATAATGTAACACCCATCTCTCTCCTAGGTAGAATGTCATAGTGCCAGGGACTCCTAAAGAAACCCTATGGCTAAAAATGATTTACTAAAGTGGTTCAGTAAGTTACAAGGAGTAACTTAGGGTAAGTCCAAGTGTGTTGAAACAAAACAGCTAGAGTTTCGCATGAAATTGCAATATAAAAAGCCAATTCGAGCAGTAACCGCCGCCTCTTCTTCCGCTCCAACTTCTCTCCCTTCTCTCCACCATTATCAACACTAAGAGCAGTATTTTTCTTCCCGAATTGAAGGTGACGGAGGGGATGGCCGGTTCTCTGGCCATTTCCAACTTTTCCTTACTTTAATATTAGTATTATTTGTAAGTTTAGTTGTAGTCTCTCCAATTGGGAGATTAACCAATCTCTTCTTTTATGAGAGTTGTTTATGTCTCTCCAATTGTGAGAGTTTTATTATATGACTGTTTTTATCTTGTTGTGTGTCTTTATAAGTTTGGAAGGAATTGATCAATTATACATGTTGAAGCGGTGCTTTCATGGATTTTGTCCTTTCACCTATAATCTCTGGTGTTGGAAGAATATCTCGCTCAAGAGTACTACAATCGCTCAGCAGATCAACATCAGTCAAGAAATTGTCATAGATCTGTGGGTTTCTTCCCCAGGCTGTATCAAGAAACAGCGAACGTGGGAAGACGAGCGATCAGTGTGTTTCAAGTTAGTATTTTTGCTGTTAGGATATGATTTTGATATTAAAGATTGTATTTTCATTAGTCGAAAATGCATTGTAAGTGCCGTATGGCGTATTATGGATGATCAATGAATTATTCTTTTCCTTGCAAAAAAAAAAAAGCCAATTCGAGCGAATTGTACCTGACAGTCTTAATGTATTAAAACTTAGCGACGGAGCCAACATCTCCAGTACCACATCCAAATCACTTAGGGTCAAGTTAGCTTATAGCTGGTATGTAATTAAAAGTACATAAGATATATCATGAGAAAACATGGTCAGAGCCAATCTATATGCCTATAAGTATTACAACGAGCTTTTTTTTTTGTTACAAGGGGTAACATGGTAACGAGTAAAATCTTGCAGCATGCATGCGGTCTGAACTCGAGCTAGCTACAAAGGAGAGTGAGCTACCACATGCTCAGAGAATGATTCTCAACCCTAAGAAAACAAAATAGTTAGATACAATATCCTTAGGCAGCAAACACACAGAAATTATATTTAATGCCAATGTATTAACCATACAATAGTCAAATGTAAAGTTATCCTTTACCTTGTCCTAAAAATTGACGATGGTTCACTATTCAACTCCCAGCTGACCCTTTAATAATAAAGAACTGTTTTAGAAGCTACCAACTTGCGTTCTTTACTAACAAGTAGAAAGTAACAAAAAAAGAGCAAGAAACTTCACTTAAACCAAGTTAAATCGTTATGAATCAATTTGTCCCTAAAGAAAGTCGTTTGTAATTTAATCAGAGCCTTTTTAAGTAGTTCACACTCTTTTCCAACTCTTTGCCCCCGTAAATTAGGATTGAGACATTTTAACTCATAATAGGTAATGAAATCATTTTTAGGGCATTGGTGTCCCCATTAGGTGAGTGACACAACTCATAACTTTTTGTATCCCTAGTGCCTCCTATTGTCAACGGACTCCTATCCTTGTCAAGATAGTAACAACTAGCATTCCTTCCCTATTTAGGGTTCTAAGGTCTACTACTGAGACTGAGTCCTTTACATTAGTACTATCCTCCTTTCCCAAAACATCTCGAATGCAACTCACTTTTAAACTAACGTAGAATTAAAATTCTCATTATAGAAGAACAATGTCATTTGCAATTTTGGGAAGACTAATAATGCCTTGTATAATGGCAAAAGCCGACTTTTGAAAAACACAACAATTTTGCTTAACAAAGAGCATTGGTGAACGATTTATCTACCATGCAACATCCAACTTCATAGAAAAACTATTAAACTCGCATTTGGAAACCACAAGTTTGAAACTTACTCACTATTAGTTTCACTTAGAAAGAACTCAGTGGCTTGGATTCATGAGTGAACCACATCTAAGTTTGCTAACTGATAGGAAAGCGAACCTCAGAATCAGGCTCGTAACCTCAACAGGTAACTTTATCAATTTAAATGGTAATGATTTAACATTGTGGACAACGATTTAGCCCTCTTCCAGCCTTTTGCATACCTACCAGGTTTACGTCAATGTTCTTTGTTCAGGATGCTGCAATGATCATGGTCTTAGACATGCAAAAATAGGTAAGCTAAGCTAACTAGCCATGACCTACTCTGCCATCTATAACAAGTCTTGGTTGACCCAATTGTGCAAATTTGTTTTGGTTAAGAATAGGGAAGAGTAGGAGCAAGCTGCTGCTCGATTCACCAACCTGATTCATTGCTGAATCGATTGGCTGAGCTACTCAGCTGACTTCCCTATTCCCTGCTTCAATTCTAGGTGACACAGATGTTGCAAATTCCGCAAGCACATGGTTTTATCATTGTGGTATTGATGGGTGTCGTCCTTAGGAATGGGCTATGAAATTAGATTAATAATAACTAAAAATAACACATTATTAAAAAGCCAAGGCAAATACTATTAACTAAAAGTGCTATGCTTGACTAAAGTGATTAGTTATAAAAACCAAGTACTAAGTTGTGAATACAAATAAAAACTTTTAGCAACCATAAACCAAATCATCATAAGTTGATCAGCACCGCTTAGATATAAGGAAAATCTAATACTCGGGTTCATGCTAATCTCCCATTCAACTTGTTCTGCCTCACACAAGCACACGCAAAAGCAACTCAGACTTTAACTTTTGCGACGACATTCATACTCCCTAAATTAAGAAACCAAATCACAAACCCATACTCTGGGCTCTAGAACAGGGGAAGTAGAACGCAAGATCCAAAAAAACAACAGAGCAATATGATTTCACAGAAAAGGAGTAAACACAGGACTAAAATTGGGAACAATTGCTTGAAATTTCATCAATTAAAACTACATTCCTCTCTTATTTAACTGTATTGAATCCTATCACATAAACTGGATAGTCTAGAATGAGATTTGAAGCCAAAGACGTAATCTAAAAAATTAAACTACTCTTATCCTCTGCTCATGCTCCCAAATCCTTTGCCTTCGACCGTCAATTTTTGGAGCCTCCATTCGAGACCCCCTTGGTCCCTCCATCTCCTGTAACCGCTGTCTTGATGATGGTGATGATGACAAAATTGATGGGTAACCGTCACGAAGAGTAATGACAATGAATGTTAATGACTGAAGGAGGAGAGGGAGAGCCATGACGTTTCGGTGGGGAGGTTAGAGGAGCAAAACGCTTCAGTTTCTGCATCTGGGGCTTCCAAGATTCAAAGAAGCTAGGGGGAATGAGCAAGCCATATTGTGAAATGGGTGGGGTGAACTGGGCCTCAGTCAGAACGTGTCTTGGCCCACGCACACGAAAGCAAGGGGAAGAGAGAGAGAGAGCATGTTAGGGGTAGAAAGGAAGACCGGGCCTTAGGTCGTAAGAGAAGAAATAGAGGCTGGCCCGACTGGGAAAAAGAAAGGAGAAAAGGGAGAGGCTTCAGGTTTGGCTTCACGTAATTGGGCGAGTCTTCTTCTTCACCACTTGATCCAATAGTAATCATTTGAGCATTACTTATTCATCTTTTTCCCAAGTATTTTCAATTCCTATAAAATAAATAAAAGTATATTAAAATGCTAATGTACTGATTTATTTTGAGCAAATTTTAGATAATAAAAGAGTATAAATTAACATAATTTCTAGTTTAACAAATATGCCCACGCCTAAGTTTTGCTCGTTCTCAAGTAAAACAAAACTAAAAATCCTAGACAATAAAACCCTAAATCACTTTGGTATGTATCACGGTTGCACTTAGCATATGCAACATGCCCTTTAAACCCCTAGGTTACCCCTAGTAGGCGAGGAAGGTCTTGTGTGGATTTGCATAAGATGTACCCACAAAATCTTGAATTTTTTTTTTTTTTCAAAAACTCATAAATACAACACTGGACAAAATACATACACATTCTAATCAACCACATCACTCAAAGCAACCAAAGTGATAGATCGTATATAAACACAATGCATATATCCAAAAACTCTTAATCCCCTCTGATGACATCTATACACCGTCTTTCACCCTACTTAGAAATTATGTACAAGTATGACTAGTATAACTTCACTTTATCGAATTGTGGAACACTCCCACATATGTGTTTAAAATTACACATGGGTGACTTAATTCTCTTCCAATCATACAAAGTACTATAGACTTGGTAAGATTTTTGATTCCGCACCACTAAAATACAAAATGCAAAATAATAATCAAGATGACCTTTTAAGGCTTGTAATGCGACTAAGGGTAAAGGGTTTTTTGGGGGGGGGGGGAACAAATTAATGAGCAACCAACACTTACACCAATTATAATAACCGCTCACTCTATGATAACAAAATTATGAACCCACACCACTTAATTGAAATATTGGAAATGAGCATATACAATAATAACATTCATGCCAATCACTCTTATTCTCAGCACTTTTTGAAATTTTGAGTTTTTTTTCAGCTTTTTTTTTATTTTTCAACTTTTTTTCCATTTTTTTCATTTTTGTTTCATTCTTTCCTTCTGTTTTTTTTTTCATTAAGAAAATTAATGAATGGCATGTAGAACAATAATATAGCTCAAATTCCAAATGGTCACCATGATAATCCCAACAAATACCAAAATCAGGCCCTGATTACGTAAAATACCCAAAAAGCTACTCACTAAATAATGAATTATTACTCCACTAGTCTTGGCTTAGAGGTAGGAAATATGTTTACGGAAAAGGCTAAAATGAAGGGTTCACAACAAAAAGATCAAACTCAAAGGGCTAGCAAAGGGGTAAAACATTTCAAATCAGGGAGGTAATTTGGCTATGTAGCTCACAAAAACAAATGAGTGCTCCAGCGTATTATCATAATGCACTTGCTAAATGTGATTTCGAAGAAAATCAAATCAACTTCTAGAGCTGTAATCATGGAAGAGACACACATGAAAGAAAAATATGAGACTAAATTGATGAATTAGTCTATAAATCACAAAATCTCACAGGTTCATCTACGTAAGTCAAGCTTGCATAGAAATAATGCAAGGGTTAGGACTGCATACAAATATCAAACCTTAGGACTAAGTTCTATCAAAGCACACCACATCTATATACAACCTAATACTAAAGGTGTAAGAGAACATGGTCAATCAGAAATAACACATATATTCCCCAAAACAAAGCAAAAATCTTTTCGGATTTCAGAATTTTCAATTTCTTTTTTTGAAACAAAGTTTCCCCATGCCTACACCTAAATCAAACAATGTCCTCATTGGGAGTGAAAGAAACATAAAACAAATATACAAAAAGAAAAATAAGACTCAAAAACAAAAAGGACATGATTTAAAAACAAATGTACAACATATATACACAAAAGAAAAGGAAAAGTAGCCACCTATACAAAAAGAAAAGCAAAGCAAAGAAAAGAAAAACGATAAAAAGAGAAGGGAAGGAAAGAAATTTCAAGCAAACTAGGTCGGGTGCTAAGTACACCTCAGCTATCTCATAATTTTATCACTAATCAAAGCTCGGCTCATGGAGTATCAAACACTCCACATCTTCTTTGCTTGGAAGCTCCAAAAATTGCTTTAATCGTTGGCCATTCACTTTGAACTTCAACTGCACCATAGGGAAAAACAAGTGAGACAATATAGGGACTCATCCATGAGGACCTCAATTTCCCTAGAAATTAATAAAGCTTAGAGTCATATAAGGGTACTGTCATTTCGGGGCTAAACTCTTTATAAAGAGTATGTTTGTCATGGAACAACTTAGCCCTCTCTTTGTAAGATCGAGCACTCTCATAGCTTCAGCTCCTATCCCTTCAAGTTCACTCAGTTGTAGTCTTCTCTCCTTACTAGCCTCAGTTAATTCATAATTGAGCATTTTAATAGCCCACCAAACTTTATGCTTTATCTCAATAGGAAGATGACCGAGCTTACCTTTAACAACCTTATAAGGTGACAAACCCAAGGGATTTTGAAAGCCATCCTACACGCCCAAAGAGCATCTACAAGCTTGTTGGCCCAATCTTTCCTATTTCTACTCACAGTCTTCTCTAGAGTCTACTTAATATGTCGAATGGACACTTCAACTTGGCCATTAGTTTGGGGGTGATAGGGGGTAGTAAGCCTATAGGCTATGGAGTACCTCCTCAGTAAAGCATTAAAGGATCTATTATTAAAGTGGGTACCCTAATCACTAATGATAGCTCGGGGCATGCCAATCTCGCAAATATGTTCTCCCTAAGGAGCTTTACAATCACCTTAACGTTATTAGTCTTAAAAGGGATGGCCTATACCTATTTAGAAACATAGTCTACAGCTAATAGAATGTACTCATTCTTAAAACAAGATGAAAATGATCCTATGAAATCTATAACCAATATATCAAAAATCTCCTTCACAATGATAGGATTAAGTGGCATTAAATCTCTTCTGCTTATTTTACCTAACTTTTAGCACCTAGGGAAACTCTTACAGTATTCAAAAGCATCCCTAAACAAGGAAGACTAATAGAAACCACTTTGAAGAACTTTGGCTGCAGTCTTCCTACCACTGAAATACCCCCTACATGCTTGGTCATGACAAAATGAAAGGAGACTTCTCACCTCATTGTCGAGAATACGACTCCTAAATACTTGGTCACGACAATACTTAAACAAATAAGGATCACCACAAATAAAGAATTTCACGAGGTGGAAGAATCTATCTCTATCATTCTTGGTCCAATCCTCAGGGATCCTTCCAGAAACTAGTTAGTTCGCAATATTTACATACCAACGATTAGGATGGACAACATATAATTGCTCATCGAGGAAACACTCAGAAATACTGGACTCAATCTCTCCATCACAGATAATCCTAGACAAGTGGTTAGTTACAATGTTCTTAGAACCTTTCTTATACCTAATCTTACAATCAAATTCTTACAAAAGCAAGGTCTATCTCACAAGTCCAGGCTTAGCATCCTTCTTAGAAAAAATGTGTTTAAGAGCATAGTGATTAGTATAGACAATCATGTGAGACCTAATCAGGTAAGGTTTAAACTTCTCAAAGCCAAAGATTGCGACCAAGAATTCTTTCTTAGTAACAGTATAGTTTAGTTCGGTATCATTCAGAGTGTGACTAGCATAGTAGATGACATGGGGTTTCTTATCAACACGTTTTCATAGAACAACCCTTACAATATAATTAGAGGCGTCACACATGAACTCGAATGGTTCTCCCCGAATGGGAGGATGAAGAATGAGAGTAGAGGTTAAGGCTTCCTTAAGCTTAGTAAATGCCACAAGATACTCCTTAGAGAAGTGAAATGACACATTCTTAGCTAACAGGTTGGTCAAGAGCTTGACTATCTTACTAAAATTCTTAATGAAAAGACGATAGAAGTTAGCATGTCCAAGAAAAGAGCGCACCGCTTTCACAGAAGTAGGAGGGTGAAGATTAATAACCAAATCAATCTTAGCCTTATCTATCTCAATTCCATCTTTGGACACAATGTGGCCTAAGCTATCTCCTTTTTAAACAAGAAGTGACACTTCTCCTAATTGAAAGTCAAGTTTTTCTCCTTATACCTTTCCAACACTTTTCTTAGATTAGATAGACAATCACCAAAGGAAGACCCAAACACAAAATAGTCATCCAGGAAAATTTTCATACACTGCTCAACCAAATATGACAAAATAGAAAGTATGCACTTCTAAAAGGTAGCAGGAGCATTACACAGTCCAAACGACATTCTTCTAAAGGCAGAAGTCCCAAACGGATAGGTGAAAGTAGTCTGCTTCTGATCCTCAGGAGCAACAGAGATCTGGGTACAGCCAGAATATCCTTCTAAAAAGCAATGGAAGAAATTTCTAGCCAACCTCTCTAACATCTGGTCCAAGAATGGAAGGAAAAAATGGTCTTTCCTAGTGGCAATATTCAACTTCCAATAGTCTATACGAACATGCCACCCAAATTGGGCTCGAGTAGTGACTAACTTGTTCTTATCATTCCTAATCACAACAATACCGGTCTTCTTAGGAACAACTTAAACAGGGCTATCCTATTCACTATCAGAAATGGGAGAAGTAATCTCGTAATCAAACCATTTCAATACTTCCTTCCTAGCTACTTCCCGCAAAGTTAGGTTCAAATGCCTTTGGTGGTCTCGGTAGGGCTTAGTATTGTCCTCCAAATGAATTCTATGTTGCACAATGGAAAGACTAATACCCTTGGTATCCCCTAAAGTCCAACCTATAGCTTCCTTGTTCTAAATAAAGTAGGGCAATCAGTTTGTCCTCTTAGTCCTAGTCTAGGTTAGAAGTAATAATGACAGGTAATGATTCATCAAGTCCTAGGAATGCATACCTAAGAGGGTCCAGAAGAGGTTTCAATTCAAGAGTAGGAGGGGACACTGACTCAGTAGTAGATTCAGAGACAAAAGTAAGCAGACAGTCAGGGGCAAAGGATAAGTAATCAAACTCAAACACATCATATTCAGGCTCATTGTCCATAAGAAATGACTCATATTCAGCTGTAAACATGTCATCAAAATCATCATGGAATATAGAATCTTCTACCTAGCTAAGAGTAGAAAACTCCATATCATCAAAACCAGAAGACTATCTTTGCATATTAAAGATATTCAATTCTAAGGTTATGTTGCTAAAAAACAGTCTCATTATATCATTCTTCTAATTAATAAGGGCATTGGCAGTGGCTAAGAAAGGACACCCCAGAATCACATGAATGTGACTAGCTATATTGGACACCTTCTTAGTCTTAATCACAACAAAGTGTACAGGGTAAATGAATTCACCCACTCTAATAAGAACATCCTCAACTATACCCCTAGGCAACCTGATCGATCTATCAACAAATTGAATGACCATCTTGGCAGGTTTTAGCTCACCTAACCCTAGCCTCTCATACTCAGTGAAGGGTGTGAGATTGACACTAGCCCTTAACCTAAGTAAAGCTCTATGAATAAGCTGGTCCCCTATAACTATAGAAATAGTAGGGTAACTAGGATCATTATACTTCACTGGTATCTAGTAACAAAGGATGGAACTAGCACAAGAGGCTAAGAAAGCGTTTTCAGGGACACTAGTAGCTCTTTTGGCACATGGTACACAAATCCTTTAAAAACCTAACATGTAGAGGCATCTGCTAAATAGCACCGAGTAGAGGAATGTTGATTTCAGCTTGAGGGAAGGTCTCTCTTATCTTCTCAACATGAGCTTTGTATTTTTTTTAAAGCCTATGGGGAAAAGGAGGCAAAGGCTTATGGACTTTCTCAGCAAAAGAAGGAGAAGAAGAATCCTTAGGAGATGAAGGGTCAAATAAATCAGAAGAATCTTTCTCCTTAGGCTCATTCTTATCAGAAGGTGACTCAGAAGGAATAAGATTACTAGAATCATTGGGGACACCATTAGTAGCATCCCTTGACTTACTATATAGTTTTTGGAGAAGGAGAAAGAAAAGAATTTTAGAAGAATTAACAAGGATACATGCAAAGCTCAATAAGATTTCTCACTTGGTTATCAATCTCTCGACTAGATCGAAGAGACATAATTGCATTCACTTTCCTCACAGGCTCACTAGGATTAGCACCAGAAGAAGAAGAGGCATAACCCTTAAGGTTTACCTCAAGCTGACTTGGAAGAGTACAATTGGCTCCCTAAAAGATGACACTAACTGAGAAAATTGCTCATCATCATTCTCATTATTATTTACATATTAGCATTAGTCATTCCATCCACATTACTATTAATTCTCCTCTTAATTTTATCAATATCAATATAACCAGGTGGAGGTTGAACTTGAGCTGCAGGCGGTAGAGGTCTAGGTATATTGGGTACAACTGAAAAAGTCGATCTCTAAAAAGCATTATAGGGATTGGGGTGGGCTGGGAGTTATTTCCGGGAAAAGCTCCAGGCTGCGAGTTAGGAACTACAACATTTGGTCCACTACTCTAACAAAATTTACGGTGATTGCCTCACCCTATATTGTAATAAGGGTAAAAGGGATCATTCTTCGGTCTCTGAAAGGTCATACTCACTTGTTCTTGTCCAGTTGTTAACTGGTGAGCAAAATAAGGACAAGCACGCAAAGAATGATATAAGATGTGATAGAGAGAGCAGGACACCATAGAAGTCTGAAATAACTGCGGAGTCTAGGAAGACAACATTTTCAACATGTTTTCTAAAACAACAATCTTAAACTCCAAGTGACCCACATCAAAGATAGAATGCAACCTACCCCTTGCGAACCTAGAACTTAGACAGTCATCGTGAGCGCTTTCCCATTGTCTGTTTTTCTAAACTAAGTGCTCTAGAAATTCCCAAGCAGTAGTTGCACACTTAAAAAGAAAGCCACCTTGACACATGGACTCTAAAATGGTCCTAGTTTGTTAGTCAAGTCCTTAATAAACAATTTGGTACAAATGTGCTTGGTCGAACCCATGATGGGGATACTGTGTCAACAAATTTTTAATCATATAGAAGTATTTCCAAAATGATTCCCTATCTAGTTGCAGAAATCGATTAATCTCATTTCTTAGCTTAACAATCTTTGCATCAGGAAAATATTTTCTTAAGAACAATATAACAAAATCATTCCAAGAAGTAACAGAATTAGTAGCTAAGTCATACATCCACCATTTAACAGAATCTTTCAACGCAAATGGAACCAATTTTATTCGCACAACATCAATACGGATATTAGGAAAATGCATCATAGAACACACTTCTTCGAATTCCCTCAAAAACAATTAGCATCCTCTAAACCCGTAAACTTAGGGAGCATTTGAGTATAGTGAGGTCTCAACTGAAAATTCATATTTCGTCCTAGCTTAGGTATAGTAAAACAAGATGGCAAAGCGGTCCTAAGAGGGTATAAAATATCACTCAAAGATCTCTTTTGTCCCATTTCCTGCAATTCTAGTTCAAGCTTGGGTTCAGGCCTGAGTTTAGGCTCGGGTTCTAGGTCAAGGTTGGGTATGCTCCTAACAAATGTACTACTTTCAGGGCCTGTAACCCAACCAGTCGTGTAAATCCCACACCCTCACAAAAGGATATCTTTTTTGTCTTTTTCTTTTCTAATTTTTTTGGATTTTCAATTTTTCTCTATTTTTTTCTTTCTTTTAAAACAAAAAACAAAATCAAAAAGTGAATCAAACCTAAAAGCAAAATAAAACAGAAAGTGATCCAATCTTAGAAATAAAATGAAAACAAAAACACAAATACTAAAAGAAGATAGAAAATAAACTCAAACCTAAACAAGTCAAATTAAAAATAAAATCAAAACAGAAAATAAAACTCCTAAAATCAGAACTCTGTATATAGTAAATTCAATACAATCACAAGGAACACGAATATATTTTTTTCTGAATCTTTTCTATCCCTGAGCTGTGCAAAAAATTGTAAAGAGTGAAATTACTTCCAAAAAAATTCACATAGACTCTAAAAATCATGCCGAATCCATAAAAAACATCATAACACAAACATTCTGACCAGAACGATTCCAAAACATTCAAACAGAATCCAAATATCTTGGAAAATGCTGCAGTGATCAATTTCTAGTTTTTTTCATCCGGTTTGTTCTTGCACAGCTTCAACATATCAGTTAGTACTATTTTTTTAGTAGTAAAACAGATGCAACAAATCATATTAACTTGATCCCAAAACAAAAAGAAAATCAAAATATTAACTCCAATCGAAAATCTAAAACAAAGATTTCCAAACTAAACTAATTTACTAAAACTAAATAAAAACTCAATCAAAACCAAAAACCACAAATATGAAACTAAAACGAAAATGACTCAAACTACTCGACGCAACCAAATTTCACAAGACCATCCACAGCAACGGCTCTAAAAACTTGTTGTGAATTCCACCAACGCACGATTTTATCGTTGTGGTACTTATGGGTGTCATCCTCAGGGATGGGTTATGAAATTAGATTACTAATAACTTAAAATAACACATGATTAAAAAGCCAAGGCAAATACTATTAAAAGTGCTATGCTTGACGAACGTGATTATCTATAAAAGCCAGGGAGTAAGCTGTATGTACAATAAACAACTTTCAGCAACCATAAGCTAAATCATCATAAGTTGATCGACACTAGTCACTGATAAGGAAAATCTCATACTTAGGTTCATGCTAATCTCCCCTTCAATTTGTTATGCCTCGCATAAGCAATCCCAAAAGCAACTCATACTTTAACTTTTGCAACATTCATACCCCCAAAATCAAGAAACCAAATCACCAACCATAGTCTGGGTTCTGGAATGTGGGAAGAAGAACTTAAGGTCCAAAAAAAACAACAAAGCAAGATGATTTCACGAAAAAGGAGTAAACGTATGACTAAAATTAGGAATAATTGCTTGAAATTTCATCATTCGAAATTAAAAATTCCTCTCGGATTTAACTGTGTTGAATTCAATCACATAAACTGGATAGTCTAGAATGAGATCTAAAGCCAAAAATTTAATCTAAAAAATTGAACTACTGCTCTCTTCTGCTCATGCTACCCGATCCTCTGCCTTCTATTGTCAATTTTTGTAGCCTCCATTTAAGCCCCGCCGGTCCCTCCATCTCTCGTAACCACTATCTTGATGATGGTGATGATGATGGAATTGATTGAATAACCATCACGGTGAGTAAGGCAATAAATGTTAGTGACTGAAGAAGGAAAGAGAGAGCTATGACGTTTCGATGGGAGCAGCAAGCTTCGGTTTCTAGCATTTGGGGCTTTGAAGAGTCAAAGAAGGGAGAAGAAAAATGAAGCCTTAGGTGCATGTGTTCCCTGTGTGGTTCGCAAGTGAAGAAAGGAGGAGGGAACAAACGGGTCGGATTGTGAAATGGGAGGGGCAAGCTGGGCCTCTGTCAAAATATGTCCTGGCCCATGCACGAGAAAGCAAGGGGGAAAAAGAGAGAGAGAGAGAGCAGGTCAGGGGTACAAAAGAAGACTGAGCCTTGGGCCGCCGGGGAGGGAATAAAGGCTAGTCCGACTAGGAAAAAGAAAGGATAGAAGGGGAGGCTTCAGGTTGGGCTTCACGTGATTGGGCTAGTCTTCTTCTTCTTCTCCACTTGATCCAATAGTAATCATTTTAGCATAATTTATTCATCTTTTTCCCATGTTTTTCCAATTCCTATAAAGTAACCAAAAGTAAATTAAAAATATAATCTACTAATTTATTTTGAACAAATTTCAAATAATAAAAGGTTGTAAATTAACATAATTTCTAGTTTAACAGACATAGTCATCAATTGAGAGCAAGAAGAACATCAACACAACATAGGCATTAATGATGCAACCAAAGTTTGACACTACCTAGTTTAGTGAAGTCAAAGATAAAATCACAACAAATAACACTTACAAATCCATCAGTTTAACACTCATACCCAAGCTCCCTTGTCACAGCATTGCCCACAAAGTATCCTCAAAAACATCTCCATGCCAACCCTACACAATCTCAATCAAATCATTCGATCCTTCCTTCTTCCCATAGGTACTCAATTCACCATAAATTCAACTCAAGGACGTAACCAAATTTCCATGGCCAAATCAGAAAATTTAGAAATTACTAGTATGTTTTGAGAATTAAGAATCACCCACCTCAATCTAACCTAGACAACCCAATTAATAGGCTAAATGGGCAAATTCGAGCTAGTTTCGAGTCTCTTTTGCTCCTCCCTAGTGCTAGTCGTGTGTTCTCCTACCCATGCCTGCTAATCCCTGATTCTTCCTGCTCTTCTTATGTTGTGCTGTTGCTGTTGTTGCTGCTCTATTCCCCTTCTTTCTCCCTCTCTCGGTCTCGCTTTCTCTCTCTATTTCACGCTTTCTCTCTCACTTAGACGGCAGAATCGATGGTGATGGAATGGAGAAGGCAGATGACGTTGAGGCATTGAAGAAAGAAAATGTCTGATGTTGTGAGTTTGTGCTAAAAATAGGCGCCTGGCATCTTAATTTAGTTGGCCTTTTTTTTCCCTACTAACCCAAAGACATGAAGTACTTTGAGCCAATAGGTAAGCTAACAAGGTTCTAATATCTACAATCCTAATCGAGTACAAATCCATTATGTTAACTCTCTGGTTTGATAGAGTCCTATACGATTAAATTTGTATTCACATGGTACTAGAGCAAGTTCAAAATCCTAATTTTGATTTTGGATCCAGCATGTCTTCTGTCTTGCTTTTCATGGCACTTTTGTCTTACAAACCATAGTTTCTTTCCCTATTTGCAACCTTAGAAACCCTAATCACCAACACCTTCCATGGTGATGCCACTTGTTTTGCTCTTGGTACGAATCATGAGCCCCCTTCTCTTATTATTGCATCACTAGCTAGTTCGTTGACTTCACTAGGTGCAACATCATCATAGTCTTCATCTGTGGTTGGTTCACACACATTTCCATGTCAAACTAAAATTTTCGTGTCGACTACGCCACCTCAGCATGTCGTCGTGCCTCTTTCTTCAGTTCAACTGATACCTGGTGTTTTGTTTAGCACTGCCCAACCATTCCATCATGCAGTGTATGAAGTTAGCTTTTAAAGAAATCACAAAACATATTATCATCTTAGTGTGGATCAACGAACCGTTACCCTTCGCAACAACCTGGAGTCGATGTTTATAGCTTGTTAGCTCCAACGGATGGTAACTTGGCTCCACTTTCTTACCCTAACTTATCGGTCAGCATAAACGTTGATGAATTTGTCCTTGTGACTTTGGTTAAAGTGGACAATTTTTTATTGTGAAAACGCACAATTTGTTACTTTATCGATTGCTTATGATCTATTGAGTTATGTAGATTGGGCAGACCTCGATTTGAACCTTTTGTGATTAAGTAGACTAATTGTACGATAACCCACCACCATTTCCTTTGCCTTTACTACTTAGGGGTAACCTAGGATAAATTTTGGCAAGCTACAACTTGAACCAAATAGGGGGAGAGCAGGCACATGGTTTGCTAGAATGGAGACTCCATGCCAACAAGACATTCTTATCTAGCCCATGATAGCTTGGGGTCACCGAGGAGTTCATATGAGATTCATTGCAAGCAACGCGTACGTGCGAATTGAATAGAAACACGGGTAACTCTAATCGGTCACTTCTAATTTCAAATTTTCATTATCAACAAACATAAATAAGGTCATATTGTGATTAATTATATGTGTTCCACCGTGAGTTGGATGTTTGTGGATGAATAGTCTTGGAGTTTAGAAGACCAAAAAACCTATTTGTGAATTATATGGTGGTGTAAGCTCAAGAACGACCTTCAGATCATAGATTTCTGACATTATAACAGGAGGAACCTAGGGAATTGGGAAAAGCTGAGGGACCAAAAGCTTCCAAATTGGATTTGATATCGCTACGAAGGTGATGATTGACTGCTGGTTGTTAAGGACATTCCCAAATTTGCATGTTCTCCCCTTCTTCGACTCTCTCTCTCTCTCTCTCTCTCTCTCTCTCTCTATATATATATATATATATATATACATATATATATAAATATACATACATACATATACATATATATATATATATATATATATATATATATATATATACATACATATATACATACATACATACATATATATATATA
>JACYFF010031957.1:31628437-31667600 GCA_017589665.1 Selenicereus undatus
TATATATATATATATATATGTATGTATGTATGTATGCAAACATCCTTGTTCTACTCACATAACTTGGTCTGCATAGTTGAAATATGCAAAATCTATCTAAATAAGCAAAACCAAACGTAATAGTGGAAATATGGGCATTTGTCGTACAATTACACATAGTAACGCCCTAAAATAAATCCCAAACACTCATAATATCCATGCCAATATGACATTCATCCCTCCCCCATGCTTAAACCTTTGCTTGTCCTCAAACAAATACTGGGGAAAACCAACAAGGGGAGATGCATCTAGGACTGAAATACATAACAACCTATTTAGAGCAGGTGAGTCATACCATATCACAAGCACAAATACCAATCAATAAAATGGCAGCCCGGGGCACAAGCATCCTGCGTTCATAAAAGGTCTGGGGAAGGGCCTCACCCGAAGGGGTGAATTGTAGGTAACCTAACCCCAAATAGCATGCAATACATTTCGAAATCAGGAGAAGTTAAATGTGTTTAAAAGAAAGATATGACCGCAAGCCAGATATCAAATTAATCACCCCCGAAGAAGCACAAAGCACATCATACAAGCACATTGAATTGTAGTGCTAAACAGACTGGCAAAGTCTCACTTTTGGGAAATATGAAACACTCTCATTCATGTGTTTGAAATATAGCATACACTCAAGACTCATTGGAAAGATGTAATCTACCGTAGGCTTAACAAGACGCTCGAATTCTCCACCACTAAAAATGCAATGTGCACATGACAATCAAGAGGACTTTACTTGGGTTGTAACGTGGGCTAAAAAAGGTTAAGGGAAAGGAGTAGACTAACGAATTTGGATAATGTGGGGCTAGGTAGGCAAACGACTAGGGAGCAAACAAGGCACCAAGAAACGACGAAGTTTACCAACACTCCAACCCCGAGAATACATTGAGCTTACCCCAAAAATCAAGTAGGAAATGATTTAACAAAGAAGGAACACAAGCTACTTAGATGTCCAATGCCAATCAAGTTATTCATTCTCTTTTATTGTTTGTTGTTTTCTTCTCTTTTCTTTTCCTTCTTTTTTTTCCTCGTTTTTCTTTCTTTATCTTCAACATGACTTTTTTTTTAAATGAAATGGAAATATCAATTAATGAAAGGCATAAGATCAACAACTATCAACTCAAAACCGAAAACATATACACAACCCAAAGAATAGGGAACCACAAGTAAATGCTCAATGTCACCAACTCTCAACAAACCAACATACCAAAGCCACCTTAGGCTCAATTACCCTGAAAACCACCCACTACATAGATAAAGTGATGCTCCACATACTTGGCTTAAAAGTAGGATGAAGTGTTTAGCTAAGAGCTGACATGCAGTGATCACAACATGGAAAGGATTATAGCTCGAAGGTGCTAACAAAGAGAAACAAAACATGTAACACAAGGGTAAGCTATTTGGCTATGTGGCTAAAATGTTCAATAACAAGGAATGCCTCTATCATATCATCAAATATGCACATGCAATGTGGTTTTGAACAATAGTCTAGGCAAGTTCTAAAGATGTAACATGGAAGAGTCACACACACAAAAGAACATGAGACTAAATATAACGCTTAGTCTAAATAAGGTCCAAAGTTATAAAGATATAACATGGAAAAGTCATACACATGAAAGTCTAACGAAACATTTACAAAACCTTCACAAATTTTAGCACCAAAAGGGGTTACACATCAAAAGTTACTCAAGCTTATAAAAGCTATTGTGCCTAAAGAATCATCATTAGAGGCTATCTCAAACAATCCACACCATCCCTTCATGCAATCCTATATGCTAACCTAAATGTAACTAAATGCAAAAGGCTAATGCAAACAAAAAGAAACCTAAAACTACATGCTCTAACAAGAATGCAAACTAAAAACCAAAATGGAAAACATGAAACTACCCTTCCTCCCTGGGTAGATAAGGCATTATTATTCGAACGAAAGAAAGTAAGAGAAGGAAAAGGAAAAACAATATAGAATAAGCTCACCAAGTTGGATGCTAGGTGCATCTAAGCTAAGGCCTCCTTGCAAATGGGTTAAACGGAGCATCAGCCACTCCATCACAACTTTAAAACTTGGCTCATTAAATCAGATGCCATCAACACGCGCAGGAGCTTATCAAACTCCTGCGACCGCAATTTAGAAAACACAAGGTAAGAAGCAATAACCAAAATCATTCCATAGATAGTAATTATCCTCCTGACCTTATCAAAGCCCATAGAAAAATCATAGGAATGATTAAAGAATGTAGTTCGCATGACTTTCCTAGGCAACTCTCCTAGGCATACACAATAAGGATCAATAGAGGGTTCATACCCTCTTAAGTAACCTAGGGGCACATAATCATCAAAACTCCCACCAAGCATATCAAACACGTTATCCTTATAGCCCAAATTAATATTAGCATCACAAATTATGGGATTATCAATGTGTACATCAATGTAATACTCGGGCAAAAGAGAGGGTTGTGAACACATAGGGGAAACATAGGAATGATCAAGGGAATTGGAGAGAAAACCATTATCAAAACCAAGGCTAAGAGACTCCTCATGCACAAGCACATCATGTGACCCCTTCAAAGGACTTTTATCTAGATCATACACCTCATCTAAAGTATCTTCCGGCTCAAAACATGCATCAACAACACTGAATCTAGCAACTACCCCAAAATCTCACCCTCTTCAAGCCCTGTATGTTGAGCTAAAGGAAAGGATGAATCAGGTAAGGCAAGGACAACATCACTATTATCAACAGGTGATGCAAAGTTAGGTTGAGTATAACATGCATGATATGGACACAAATTTATAGTACAAGTAGAACAATTACACAAGTCGCACCAAAAGGGGGTGTAACAAGCTCTAGAATAGAATGCATAAGGGTTAGGGAATAAATATCCAAAAATAAGACTAGTCTTTTCAAATTCAAATGAATCCCAAGCAATCCACTTAAGCAAATACCATGCCTCATCAACAATTTTACCAAGAAAACCCCAATAATCTAAAAGAGCACGAGTTTTACTATTCACACCCTCATCAACAATATCTAAAATTTCTCATTTACCCATAGAATAACTACGTTGAGCAAGACAGACATACAAATGCTTAAAACACCACAAAAATAATTCATCCTCGAATTAAGGGAAATAGAAAATTGCTATTGTTGTTTTCTCAAAGTTTTTATACTGCTTTTAACTTTTAAATTTTCTATTTTTTGTGCTTTTTGTTCTTTTTTTTCAAACGAAAACACTAAGCCTAGTCAAACCCATTAACAAAAACCTAATATTCGACACTAGTGTTAGTAAAATCCGCAAGCGTACGGTTTATCGTTGTAATACTTTGGATATCGATTCACAGAGATGGTTGTGAAATTAGTTACCACAATTTTCATCGGAATTAAAGCTAAATGCCCAATTAACTAACATTAAGGTCAAGTTTTTCCACCAATCAAATTAATAGACTAAATAAACAAGATTGATTCAAGCAATTGTGCACGGCACTCTAACTTGCAAAGAATCTAACCACAATAAGGATCAAAAACCACACTACACATAATTTTAACTCACCAACACTCACTCACAATTTTCCATAAATAAGAATTTGGGCAATTCGGACAAAACTTCAGTAAGTTAGAACTTCGGCACAATGGAACAAAGGCAACGGAGAACAGAAGCGAAGCAAAAGCAATTCAACTCCAAGGCCTAAAATCTCTTTCTCAAATTGAACAAGAACTTGAGGGAATTATAAATTTTTAGAATTTAGACAACCCAATCCAAAGCTCAATGAAAATGTAAACCAGAAAAAGAACAAAAACTAAAACCCTAATCTACTCTACTCAACGCTAATCTACCCCTCCCTACAAACTGAGTTGCTTTCCATTTTCGTAACCCCTAGTCGACTCTTCATCTGCCTTCAATTATTCCATTAATTGTCACTTAATCCCCTTTTGTAACCGATCTTGTGATTGCTCCAATTAATGCCCGCCATTTTGAGAGAACATAATGGATTGAAGAAGCAGATATAGTTTAATGGAATTAAGATGAGAGAGAATGGAAGCCATGGATGCTGATGAGGGAGGAAGATGAAGGGTTGAAGGAGGGGGATGGGAATGAATGCCTCCCCTGATTCGTGACTCCATTTCTCGGGTCCGGGGGTCAACTAGAAAGAGGAGGAAAAGGCATGAAGAAGAAGAGTTTGGGGGAAGGGGGAGGGGGCAGGCCTGGCCTTATGTGCCGTGCACGTGACCAATTAAGTGAGAAAACAGGTTGGACTTGCAACTGGGGAAGCATTTCATCTAGGCCATGGACTTCTTCTGTTCTATTTTTCTTTTCTTTTTTTGCTTTTGTCTTCTTCTCTTGGTCCAATTTTTGAAAACATTTTTTATTTTTTTTTCCAAATTTACAATCCCTACAAAATGAACGAAAACAACATTAAATTTCTAATTTAATAATTTTTTTTAGCAATTATTAAACAATAAAAGGGTGTCAAATATCATAATTTCTGGTTGAACGAATACCCCCACACCAAAGTTTTGCTCGTCCTCGCATAAAATGAAACCAAAAATCCAAGAAAAAGAAAACAAAACAAAATCCTTACTCACTTTTGTAGGAATCCCAGTTACACTCAGCATGTGCAACAAGCCCTTTAAACCCCTATGTTACCCCTAGTGGATGAGGAAGGTGTCATGAAGGTTTGTAGAAAATGTACCCACAAAATATATAAAAGAAAATAAATCGAAAAAGGAAAAGAGAGACAGAAATAGAAAAACAATTTGGATTTACAAACACAAATATACAAGGGAGAAGACTGTGCACATTCTAACTAACCAAATCACCCACGTAGTAAAGATATTAGCATGTATATAAAAAAAATGTACTCAACAAGGCTCTCAACCCCATGGATGACATCAAAGCATTAACTTTTCACCGAACTAAACATTAAGACTTTGAATCCATCCCAGTGCTCGTGTGCAAGTACATCATCATCCTAGGGCTTAGGCGTACCAGAGTCAAACTCAATCCCACTTAACTAACACAAACTTCATTATTTACTCATTAACAAAGGAAGCAAGCTTTCCTAGTAGCAGTATTGCCTCAAAGGATAACACCCAGTAGCACATGCCTCAAAGAATAACGACCAGTAGCGTATACCTCAAAAGGATACGTGTCATTTCAAATTTTATTTCATTTCCTTTTCTTTTCTTTCTCTTTCATTTCCTTTTTTTTGGAATGCAAACAAAACCAAAGTAATCGTGTCAAAGACAAATAGGAGAGCTAATCATGTAAGAATAAGACCTTAACATAATGATGATGGTATAAATAGGGATTGGATTACACATCGATAATGAACAATTGGGGTTAGAATTAGGGCTTAGAATGACACACTAACGATGGAGATCTATCATGCACATCACGCTTATATACAAGCTAATTGTCAAAGTACAGGGGATTTAAGCTGCTCAGAATAGTACGAAGCTTCCCAAAAAACAAAATAAAAATCTTTTTGGATTTTCCAAAATTTTCACACTTTTTTTCTTACAATTTTTCAGGTTTTTTTTAAAATTTAAATTTTTCAAAGTTTGCTCACCCCCACACCTAAATCTCATAATGTCCTCATTTGGCGTGGAAAGAAACAAACCAAAAAAAAAAAACTAAGAAGAAAAACAAATGTACAAAAAGAAGACTAAGATTCAAAAAGAAGGAAAAAGGACATGACTTTGAAACTCAAAAAGAAAACAAAAATAAAAGACAACCACAACATATACAAAAGAAACACAAAATAAAAAGATGAGACAAAGAAGAACCTTTATACTAGGTTAGGTGTTGAATTACACCTAAGCTATAGCCTCCAAAGAGTTACTTAGATAGAAGCTTATGGAGCATCACCCACTCCATATCAAGCTAAAAAGTGCTACTTAAATCAAAACCCATTAGCACACGAAGTAGCTTATCAAATACAGAAGACCAACTCTCAGCAAAAGTAGCGCAAAAGAGATCAAAGAGTTGAGCCAAAGTGAGTACTTCTACGCACCATGGCAATAAAGCATAGGTAAGGGCCCGCTGCAATTTATCAAATGTATGGGCCCAAACATCAAACATACAGATGTAAGTCAAACTAGCCAGCTGGTGGATAATTGGCCTAGAAATTGGGTTATCATGAATGAGCGATCTCAGCAAAATAATGGGTTCTGAATCCACAAGTCATGTAATCTCAAAAAGCTCAGGAGTCTGGGCTAAATCAAAATTCTTAGTGACAATGGCTTCAGACTTGACAAGTTCGAACTTGCAAAATTCAAAGAGGAGGTTAGGTTTGATGGGTTCAAGAGAGAAGGACTCATATTTAGCACAAAAACGATCATCAGAACTTCCATGGATATCAAACTCACAAGAAAAAGATTCATATTCTGCATACAGAATATTATCATCTAATTTAAATAGGAGGTCAGGAATGATGGGATCAAGAGAGAATGATTCATATTCAACATGAAAGCGCGCATCAAGACCTTCAGTTACATCAAACCCACATGAAAAAGATTCATATTCTACATAAAGAATATCATCATTGAATTCAAAAGTAGTGGGCTCAACGTCCTCCTCGCATGACTCTTGTGAACAAAAATCTGACTCATCTAAATTGTGATGCTCATATCCAACTCATAATTTCTCACAGACTCTTCCCCCTTCTCAAAACTCAGAAGATTCATAAAAAGAGGTGGGTAGGACGGCAAAAACAAGGACATCCTCAGTGATGTCATTAGGTGAGCTAATGTGGGGAGCAAGGTCAGACGATAGAGAATTAGGGAAGTCCTCCTCTTGCTCTACGCTAGGCAAAGGCATGTCATTATTCAAATCAAGCCCAACGAGGTAAAAGGGTTCCAAATTGTCCTAAAGACTAATTGCAATTGTAAGAGATCCTAAACTAAAGTCAGACTCATGCAAGCAAATATCCTCACTACTATGACTGAAACAGTGAGAATATTTAGTAATTCTCTTTTTCATGACCTCTAACATTCTATCAGTCATGTCATTTATCTTCTTTTCCACACTTACACTAGTAGCATCAACATAATCACGATATGGCCAATTACAGGCATCATGAGCAGATGACTCATAATAATCACATAAAGCAACGAAACAAGACTAAGATGGAGCATACGAACCTAAAAAGTGATCCTGAGGGTAAGGGCTAATAGGAAAAATAGACTCGCCATGAGTTGGGTATCCAAAATTCTATTTAGCTTGATCAAACTCATAAGTATCCCAAGGTAATGTTTCAAAGAAATCTCAAACCTCATCTTGAGCTTTAGATAATAATCCTATTTAACCTCCAAGGTAAATAGACTCAATATAACCCCTAAATGCAGAATTTAGACCCACAACGATGACCTCACAAATTTTCCATTTTTCAAAATTTTGAGTCAATTGAGTACGATAATCATTAAGTCACGATAAATAACTCCAAAAAAGTTCATGCTCGAATTGTGGGAAATTGAAAACTGACGTTGTTGAATCCTTTTTTTTTTCAATCCTAAGAATTTTTCAAATTTTTTTTTGGATTTTCAATCTTTTTCCTTTTTTAAGGATATTTCTTTTCAATTATTGAAAGAAAACGTAAAAGGAAAAACAATGATTCTAAAAGCTAATGACTAAAAACAAAACAGGACACCTAAATAATGAAGTTAACAAAATAAACTAACAAAAAGAAAACCATAAGACCAAAAGAAAACAAAGACCACAAAGACTCAAACATCAAAGAGTAGCCTAACACAAAAAATAGAAAGGAAGCACACACACAAAGCATGGATGCCATTTTCTTAAACAAAAAACCTCAAACAAAATTAAAGCTAAAAATAAAATTTCTAAAATTAGAACTCTATATATAGGAAATTCAACAGTATCACAGGGAACATAATATTTTTTTTTCTATTTTTCACTGTTCCCAAACAGTGCAAAAAAACACAAATAGGAAATTAATCAAAAATCACAGAACAATCTACACAATTGTAAAAATTCCAGAAAAATTCACACAAACTCTACAAATCATGGAGAATCTAGGAAACATATCAAACAGACAAATTCACCCCAAAAGTGGCCCAAATACTTGAAACATATTCTGGAAATGGGAAATATAGTTTTTTCTCTTTTTCGCTGTTCCCAAACAGTGCAGAAAAATACAAATAGGAAATTAATTAAAAAATCACAGAACAATCTACACAATTCTAAAAATTCCAGAAAAAAAATTCACACAAACTCTAAAAATATGGAGAGTCTAGGAAAAAAATCAGAACAGACAAATTCACCCCAGAAGTGCCCCAAATACTTGAAACAGATTCTAGAAATGGGAAATAAACTGTATTGGTTTATTCTTTTTGCTTTTTTGATTCCGCTCTTGCTTTTTATTTTCCTGCATAAAAACTACACAAATTAGAATTGTTTGTTTTTTCAACAGGGAAATAATCAAGACACATAAAAAATTAAATTAACAAAAAACAAAATCAAAATTTGACTCAAAGCATAAAAACGATAAAATTTAAACTAAAATCAATAATATTAAAACAAAAACAACTCAAACAACTAAATTACGACTCGACTATGCAGCCTAATTTCACAACGCCATCCTTGGCAACGACTTCAAAAACTTGTTAGCAAAATCTACAAGCGTACGGTTTATCGTTGTAACACTTCCGATATCGATCCACAGAGATCGTTGTTAAATTAGTTACCACAATTTTCATCGAAATCAAAGCTAAATGCCTAATTAACCAACATTAAGGTCAAGTTTTTCCACCAATCAAATTAATAGACTAAATAAACAAGATTTATTCAAGCAATTGTGCACAGTCTCTAGCTTGCAAAGAATCTAACCACAATAAGGATAAAGGGCCACAGTGCACATAATTTCAACTCACCAACACTTAGTTGCAATTTTTCATAAATCAGATCTTGGGCAATTCGGACCAAACTTCAGCAAGTCAGAACTTCGGCACAATGGAACAGAGGCAAACAAAGAACAAAAGCGAAGCAAAAGTAATTCAACTCAAAAGCCTAAAATCTCTTTCTTAAATTGGACAAGAACATAAGGGAATTATAAATTTTGGGAATTTAGATAACCAAATCTAAAGTTCAACGAAAATGTAAACCTACAAGAGAACAAAAACTAAAGCCCTAATCTACTCTACTCTACGCTAATCTACCCCTCCCTACGAACTAAATTGTTTCCATTTTTGTTGCCTCTAGTCGACTCTTCATCTGCCTTCAATTCTTCCATTAATTGTCACTTAATCCCCTTTTGTAACCGATCTTGTGATTGCTCCAATTAATGCCCGCCATTCTGAGAGAACATAATGGATTGAAGAAGCTTATATAGTTTGATGGATTTAAGACGAGCGAGAATGGTAGCCATGGTTGTTGATGATGCAGGAAGATGAAGGGGAAGGAGGGGGATGGGAACGAACGCCTCCCCTATTTCGTGACTCTGTTTTTCGGGTCTGGGGGTTGACTAGGAATAGGAGGAAGAGGCACGAAGAACAAAAGTTTGAAGGGGCTGGCCTAGCCTCATGTGCCGTGCACGTGATTAATTAAGTGAGAAAACAGGATGGACTTGCAACTGGGGAAGCATTGCGTATGGGCTGTGGACTTCTTCTGTTTTATTTTTCTTTTTCTTTTTTTTGCTTTTGTCGTCTTATCTTGGTCCAATCCTTGAAAATATTTTTCATTTTTTTTCAAATTTGAATCCCTACAAAATGAACAAAAACAACATTAAAATCCTAATTTAATAAGTTATTTCTAGTAATTATTAGACAATAAAAGGGCGTAAAATATCATAATATCTGATTGAATAAATAGTCCCCGTCAAAAGTGCTAAAAACTTAATAGGGTCGCAAGCAAACGATCTTGTTGTAGCAAATCAAGGTCATCTCCCACAAGAATTAGGCTGATCTACTAGGTTTTATCCCCTTAAGATAGGCTACATGAATCAAAACTTTAAATTGATAAGAAAACATCTAGATCTAATTTGAACAAGAATAAACATTCAGGAATATGATTCGCCACATGATAAATCACTCAAGCACATTGCACATCGATCAATGTAAGCCAACTCAATTTGAAGGACAACAATCAAAGTATCACTATTCTCTTTCAAGTTATAGTGAAATGCTTAGGATCAATCAATCCCCTACTTTCATGGTTTCAATCAATATTGACTCATTGGGAAAAGGATTATCACTCATGCCCTCTCAAATGGCAAATTATTCTCAAGAATTCACACATACAAGTCCGATTTTAGTTTTCCAATGTCAAGTTTCATCTATCAGTACTTCACCCAACATCCCAAATCAATCAAGAAGTTGGCCAATCAACATGCTTGCAAATCAAAGCTCTAAAATCACATTAAACATGAAAACAACATTAATCAAACGATTGAAGTGCATATACTCAAAGCAAATACATTGATTGCTTCAGAAAATCCCAAATCTAAAAATCTACTACAACATAATGAAATTTAAGACATAATTACTACTAAATGATAAGCTAAAGAGAAAAGACAAGAGAAGAAAGAAAATTTTGCTCAGCTAAAAGCGTGCTTTAATCCGTCGATTTTAAACCCAATCTCGCTTCTTGCCAATCTTCTTCTTCAACTTGATCTTAAGTCTCACTAATCTAAAATCTAGATGGTGGAATAATATAGAAAATAATTGAATGATTATGTCAAGAAAGTAGTTAAAACTAGCTTCAATCCCGAAAATAAAGGGTGCAAATGTCCTACAATGCATGGAACACTAAAAACCACGAAGAAATCAAGTTGACTTGGGAAAATATAGCTCGCCATGGACGGTGGTCACCACTACGAGCACACTATGGTGGCCATTGGTGATGCTGGTTGTCCCTCATTGGTTCTACTGTTTCACTTGGATCTCCCTAGACCGTGGTTCTGGCTACGATTTGGCCACATTGGGTGTCTTTTGGGCTATTTTGCTACCTACTTTGATTCACAAGGTCTCACAAATCCTCATTCACATAACTTGGTTTGCAAAGTCAAAATCTACAAAATCTCTTAAACCAAGCAAAACCAAACATAATAATAGAAATAGCGTCATAAATCCTCCAACTAAGCATACTAACGCCTTAAAATGATTCTCAAATACTCATAAAATCCGTGCACATATGACATTCATCAACTCACCACTTATAAACCGAAGCTCCCTCGTCACAACACTGCCACCAAATTCACCCAAAATTTGCATCAATATCAACACAAATAGCTCACTCAACCTTCTCCCTTCTCCGGAACTCCATATATCACAACAAATCCAACGGGCAATTTTTCAAACCCTTTCGTGACCAAATCTAAAAGAAGAACAAAAACTTTGAAATTAACAAGCAATTTGAAGGGCTGAGAATCACTAACCTCAATTCCAAGCCATTGGACCCATTTTAGGGTTGATCTGGATGGTCTGGCTCTAACCTCTCTTTGCCTCCATCATTACTGTTCTACTCTTCCCCTACTTTAGCTCTCCCTCTTCGTTGTTGCCAGTGCTAGTGTCAGACCCCCTTCTCCTTCGCACCTACTGTTGCTATGATTCTTCTCTCTTTGGGTTCGCTCTATCTCTCTCACTCTCTATTAGCGAAAATGGTGGTGAGAATGACAGAGTTTTGATAGGAGGGTTACAGGTTTTTGTTGCGAGGAGTTTTTCTTAGTTTTTAAGGGTGTAGCTGTGTTGTGGCTTTAGCACAAAGGAGGTGCCTGGCTTCTCCTCTTTGTTTCAACTTAGTTTGTCTCTCTCTTTTCTTTTTGCTTGCTAGGTACAATGGGTTTTACCCAAATATGCTGAGCCCAATTAATTCTAACATAATAGCCGAATGACACTTCGTCACCCTCTCACATTCACGTCTCATCCTAATTTTAACCAAACTCACCAGCTTTACATAACCATGTAATAAACCATAAAATTTCTATAAATTATTCTACACAAATAAGCACACTTAATTAGCACACAAAATTAGTCTAATGTAGCTAATATAATAACATATTGTTAGTAAAATTATTAATCTTAATAAATAAATATCCTAAAATTCTCGACTATTGCAACTTCCTTGCCGATTCGCAACTAATGAACTAAGAAATCTCTCATGCACCCAATAAATCATTATAACAAAGCTGGTCCATCCTAAAACATTAAGCAAAGCATTCATGTCATCCCATAAGTAAAGCGATTTGAACAATTCAACATCAACATATTTTCATTGCACAATTTTATGAAAAACAACTAATCATATCGTTGACATTGATTATCATTAAGAAATTATATTCCATGCTCATTCACAACATGTGAGAGTTGGGATTGTGCATGATTACTTTGGGGTGGTGCCAGTGGGCTGCAAAAGGAGGTGGTGGAGGCCTTGAAGGATTTAGATGTCTTCTTTAAGGTAGCGAAAGAAGAGGAAGACTTGTTCTTAGGAGCAATGAAAAATACAGGGTGGTGCTTAGAGTCTGAATCGACCAATTCATTGTTCGACCCAAAAATAGAGTGCCCAACCACACAATTAAACTTAATAAGACATTTGTATTGACCCTTAAGAAGTGGCACTGGTGCAACTTTCTCTCACTTCAAGCTTTAAATCACCTATGGAGGCTGAGGTTGAAGAGAAAGAACATTTAGTGAAAGAGGCGGGTTTTAAGGGGTAAGAGAAGTTGAATGGATGGCTAAAGCAGCGCAAGCCAACGAGATGTTGGCCGAAAAATGCCCAAAAGGGTCAGATTTGGTGGCGGTCGAGGATTAGGGTATTCGAATTCGGTAGTGGTTGAGGGTTACAAGATGAATTTGGGGATGATTAGTGATGGAGCAAAGGTGGTGACATAGATTCTAGCACCTTGGCAGTGAGGTGATGGCCAGTCGGTGGTGGTGTGATGGTGGGATAGGCAATGCTGCTAGTGTAGAGGCATAAAAGGGATATGGTATGAATATGAGTATGAGTGGGTAAATTAAGAGGGTATTTGAGGTTTATTCGACTCTTAGGGCGATGACACAGTTGCGCAGTTCAACATGGCATACCATGTTGTCATAGTTTTACTAAGGTTGAAGATGATGTTGGCATGGCTATGCAATTCTACACGACACGTTATGCCACCACTTGGAAATTAGCCTCTGATTTCTACAGCATTCAGTATGGGGGGTATCATCTAGAATGGCATCCCGACTTGAACACTTCGCAAACATGCTATCCTTTTTTTTTTTAAGTAATGAAAAACTCGGGTTGCCTTCCATTTATGGTCTCGAGCTTGACCCTTTCTGTAGCTAGGTGATGGCCACATCAGGAATGGTGCTAGTGACTTAGCCCATAATCGGTTCTCCAAAGATGCAATGCTTAAGGCATTGTTTATTCACTTTAAATGCACTCAGTCAACTCACTCCATAGCTTGATGGTTCCATAGGGAAGCACCTTGAGCACCTTAAATGACCCCCACCAACTTGAATGGGGCTTTTCGAGAAATAGTTTCAACCAGGAATTGAACAAAATGATTAGCTCATGTTCCTCGAACTTCCTCTGATGAATGCTCTTATCATTGCATTTCTTTATATTCTCCTTATAGATCTGGGCACTATCATATGTTTCTATCCTTATCTCCTTAAGCTCACGAAGTTGAAGAAGTCTTCACTCTCCGATGACATTAAGGTTAAAATTTAGGTGCTTGATGGCCCACAAGGCTTTGTACTCTAATTTCACATGAAGAGGTCATAGCTTCCTAAGGTCTAACTGGAGAGGTGTGGTGCCAATAAGGGCCTTGAAATGCATGCGGTAGGCCCAGAGGGCATCATCTAAGTCATCAGCCTAGTCCTTACTTGATCGTACAATCTTCTTCTCTAAAATTATTGTAGTCACTCAGGTGGAGATCTCCACTTGCCCGTTAGATTTAGGATAATAGCTAAATGAATCTTGTAGCACAACCCATAATTATTAAGTAATGCCTCAAACTTTTTCTCAATGAAATAGGTGTCTCAATTGCTAATAAAAAATCTATGTGCCCCATAGCTAGAGGAAACTACCCTTTTGTAGAACCATGCTGTGATTCCAGTCTCAATGTTAGCACTAGCAATCGTGCCCACTCACTTGGAGACATAGTCAACGATTACAAGAATATGTTTGTCGCGTCTAAAAAAAGGGAATGATCGTAAAAAGTCAATGCCCTAGATACTAAAAACCTCAATCTTAAGAATGTAGTTGAGAGGCATCTCATTCTTTCTAGGAATGTTCCTTGTCCTTTGGCAATGATCACATGCTTAAATGTACTAATAGACATCCTTGAGCAATGGAGGCCAAAGGAACCCAACTTGACGTACTTTGGCTACGATCTTAGAAATGCTAGAATGGTCACCACAAGGAGAGTCATTGTGGTCAGAAATGATGCTTTGGACTTGCTCCTTAAGGAGACAATGCCAAAATGTCTTTGGAATGCCTGAAAAGAAAAGGTTCCTCCTAACAATAGGATTTGATATCACGGAAGAACTTCCTCTTTTGATGATAGGTCATATGAAGTGGCAAGATCCCATAAGCCAAGTAGTCTATAGTATTTGCTAAATAAAGAGCCACGCTTAAAGTTACTTCAAAGAGATGCTCATCGGGGGAGGAGTTAAACAATGATGTTGGAGCATAAGAGATACAGTATAAACTCGTTAATTGAATACACTACCATAACCAACTTCTTTTCAACTATTGAGCTTCATCAATTGTCTTATTAGCATAGTAGATCACATATGGTTTCTTATCCTCCCCCAACAATGCCCTAATCGCACTACCAATAGCATCGTACTTGATAACAAATGGGAGAATCTAATTTGGTGATTGCATGATCGACTACAAATAATAGCATGCTAAGTTCTGCACAATGCCTGAAGACATTCACGAGCAATATCAAATGGGCATCTTCGGCTAAGACCTGAGTTAGGGGCTTAGCAATTTTAGAAAAATCCTTAATAGAGAGGAAATAGAACCTCACCTGATCAAGGAAACTCCTCACCCACTTTGCAGAAGTGGGGGATGACAACCTCTTAATAACTTCAGTCTCAACCTTATCCACCTTAATGCCCTCATAAGAAACGACATAAGCCAAAACAACCTCCTTCTATACTATGAAGTGACACTTTCTCTAATTTCAAACTAGATTAAGTACCTCATATTTACAGAGTGCCTTACTGAAATTTTCCAAAAACAAAAGAAAGGTAACTCATAGACTAAGAAGTCATGCACGAACACTTATAGTCAAAAAATTTACACGAACCATTAGTAAGTGGCAGGGGCATTATATAACCTAAAAGGCATTCTTCGATAGGCAGTGGTGTTATGAGGGCATGTAAAGGTTGACCTCTCTTGATTAGTTGGGTGGATAGGAAATTAGAAAAAACAACAACAATCACCCAAGTAATAAAAGAAAGAATGCCTAGCCAATGTTTCCAACACCTAACTAATGAAATGGAGGAGGAAATTATCCTTGCTAATGGCTTTATTCAATTTCCTCTAATTAATGCATATGTGTCACCCAGCTATAACTTTAGCAGATAAGCTCATCCTTCTCATTTTTGATGATAGTTACGCCCTCGTTCCTAGGAATAAGATGAATTGGACTGACATATTCATTATCAGAAATAGGATAGATGATCTTAGCTTCAAGTAGTTGAGGTTGTGTAGAGGGCTTAAAACCATCATCAAGAACGATCCTATGCATGCAAACTAAAGGTGATTCCTTGATATCATTAATGCTATAACCTATAGCAGCACAGTGCTTCTAAGTACATCTAACAATCTCTTAAGTTGAGTACCATCAAGTTTGGCACTATTAGTAATTAGGAATCAGCATAAGATCCAGGAAAGTCATACCTGAGGTCAGCAAGCAAAGGTTTCAACTACATCTCGAGGGCTCACTTCTTACTATCATTGCAGGTTTGAATCTCCCTATTGAGAACCTCCGACATTGTGTAGTGAGCAAGTTTATGCTGAATTGAGGATCTGTACAGAAGTCGTCTTCACTTCATTTAGATGTACCCTAAAAAGTCATGCCCACTAGAGCCAACCAAATATACCTCCAAAGGGTCATTAGAAGAAGTACATGTCACGATTTCCTTATAACGCTCCTATCAAGTATATCGACCCAGTAACAAGCATGCCCAAAATAGAAGAGGATATGGTTTATGTAACTCTAATTTCTCTTCTCCAACTTGGAGAGGGAACTTACCATTCTTCGCAACAATTATAGCACCCGTTGTAGCTAAGAATGGTCTCTATAAGATAATAGGTATCTAGGTATCTTCCTCCATCTCCATAACCACAAAGTGAAATGGGATAAAGAACTTGCCAACTTAGAGGGCACATCCTCTAGAATAATTATAAGACATTGTATTAAATAATTTGTCAACTAAATGGATAAGGTGATGGATTTTAGATATCCCACCTAAATCCTCTTACAAATAGAGTAGGGCATAAGGCTTATAAGAGTCCCAAGATTACCCACAACCCTACTAATGAGGACATCATAACAGCACATGGTACAAAGAAGCTGCCGAGTTTGGTAGCTTAGAAGATGACTTATTCTATACGATAGCATTGCATTCTTCAACAAAAAATATAGTGGCATGTTCTTATAACCTCCCTTTATTAGATAGCATATCCTCTACGAATTTGGCATTGGAGAGCACATTAGTGATAGCGTTTGAGAGAGGGATGTTGACATGTAGTTTTTTTAGCATCTCTAGCAACTTAGTATACTTCCAATCATCCTTGGCTTTGACAAGCCTGTGAAGGTAACGAATTAGGGGCTTATAAGGTTCAACTGGTTTTTGCACACTCTTAACCTGAACCTAATCATGTGCTCCTAAATTTTACTCTATTCGCTAGGATTCTTAGCTAGAACTTCTTTCTTTATAGATTTCTCCGCTACCTTGCTCCCTTTTCCTTCTCAACTTCTTTTGGATCATCTAAAGCTCTCCCACTCCTCAATGTAATGACAATCCTCTACCCATTAGGATTAGTCTCTAATCAGGTAGGTAGATGCCCTTAATTTGTGGCGGGAAAGATGAGTAATTTACTGTACAATTTGGGCTATTTGAGTCTCCAGCATCTTATGTAGGTAGACATGTTCTCAAAACTTGAAGGTTAGATTCTTGAGGAACTCATCCAAAGCATCATTCGTCATTGATAGGGTTTGAATAAAGCTCTCCATTAGACTCTCCAAGTTAGATTTTTATGAAGGAGATTGAGAAAGAGGATTATAGGGGGCTTTGCACTTGAGACTTGGTGGTTAGATAGCATTAGGTGGCTAAGGGTTAGAGTTCCAACAGTAGAAATTAGGTGATTTCTCCATCCTCCTTATGAGTATTAGAGTATGGATTATTTTGAGGTTGTAGATTGAAAATTTTCATAGCATTGGCTTGTTCAATCACAGGACCTATTTGACAATCAGCAGCCATGTGTCCGTACAAACCGCAAATCTTATAAATAGCTCCACACTTATATGAGGAACTAAACTAACTCCGAGGAATAAGAGCACCACAATGATTAAGTCTCTATGCTAATACATCTGCCTTGCTAGCCAAATAAGCCATAACATCGACATCAAACTACACAGTGCTCATCTTTAGTGCTGCCCTCTCATTGAACCAATGATAGTTATCGGCGGCCATCTCCTCTCAGAAACCTTGGGCTGCCTTAATAGATTTTGGCATGAGAGCTCCTTCAACTGTCGCATGCAACAGAAATCGTGACTAACTCATTTAGTCCATCGTAGGACGTTTTAGACTAGAACCAATTACGAACACCATGCTACGCGGACTACCACTAAAGCTCTTCAAATCTCTCACAAGCCTCTTGGAGGGACTATCCATCCTTCTAAAAAAGGAGCTATTATCAACTCTTAATTTTGTAGTCTTCCCTACAGGAAAATGCTTGTTAAGGAAAGCTTTTGATAGCAGATCCTAGGTAGAGAAAGAGTTAAGCTCTTCATCTAATAACTTGTGATGGGCATTATCTGTAAAGCAGAACCGAAAAAGTGTAAGCCAAATATCATCAGTGGTGTAGTTGATTGCATCAAACTCCTATAGAAAGCTGCGAATGTGTGCGCTAGGGTCCTCTATACGGTGGCAAGAAAATGGATTTTGTGTCGTACAATTTGCAAGGGAGGCTGAAGCTCAAAGATATTAGCTTCAATTGTAGGCCTCACAATGGCTAAGGCCACCTTGCTAGCCTTCGACATTGCATAGTCCTGAAGCAGCATGTTTTTATCTCCTTCTACCATCTTAGCCTCTTTCTTCTTCTTTCATGCTAGCTTTACTACCTCATCTACATTCGGTTGCTTTGATATTAGGGTCACAACGTACACAATTTTGGTCCCCTTTACTTCATTTGTGCATACAATGCAAAAACTATGCTGAGCGTAAATAGTTTCAAGCAAAAATAAAAGAAGAATCTAAACCATGCAAAAGAAAAACCAAAGCTGGACTGGAGTATTTTCATTAGGTTTGATATTGATAGAAACTACACCAAAAACTTATTCTATTAAATATTGTAAGTGCACGGTGCAGATGTAGCTACCAATGACCATGTATGAGTTGACTCCTTAGGGAACTTACTTTCAATCATTGAACTAACCAAAATACTCAGTATATATTATGAATATGAATAGATTGTAGTAGTTTAAATGAAAAAGAATATATGAACAACCCCTGATAAGAGAAATTGTATAATAAAACCCTTAGCCCTCGACTCAGTGCACTATCATGACTCAATAGTAGTTATCAATTCCTCCTAATTTGTTCATGCATGAATTGGAGTGGACAGATTACAAATTAACACTATTTATCGCTTCTTTGAAAGATCGATGGACTAATCTAATTATCCTAATCATCTATTTTAACAATATCAAAAATAAGAAGACTACGAGATCAAGAAATCTATAATCCCAATTAAAACTGTAATTACTTTGATTTAGAATCGTGATTATTCATGAAGCGACACTACATCTAGTTTTCATATTCAAATGCTCCCACTAAACGCATGGAAGACCAATATGAAAACTTTATAGATCCTTTCGTGGAAACTTTTTAGATCCCTTCATGAGACATACAGTGGTCAATAGTGAAAAAACAAGTTGCAAGCATGACACAAGCTTTACAAAGATTAATTCATGATCATCAAATCATAGTAGGGGCTACTCCCAACCTAAGGTAGAAATTTAGCCTCTAAACATGATGTTAATCACTAACTCAAATTTCCAAATTATAAACATAATGAAAAAATAAAGTAAGAAATAATGGAAGAGGAATTTAGAGACAAGCTTGACAGTTAATCAATTGAGAGAAGGAGAATCGTCAAAGTGAACTAATGGTAATCTCCAAAAATAAACTTTAAGTTAATGTCCTAGATAATCCTTTGAAACTATTGTTGGAAAGCAATATTGAAAGATGCGTCTCTTTAAAGACTAAAACTGTTCCTTTAAAGCCGAAGGAATTCAGCTTCACTAAGGCCATATGGCCTTGCCAAACAACATGGCATGTCGTGTCGACATTTCTTTCCAAAAACCGAGCTAAGTGACTTGGACATCCAAAACTGCATGACACCATGTGTTATTGCATGGAAATATGACATGCTCTCCTGCAATGAATTATTATAGGCATGTGGTCTCGTATGGTACCCCATGTCACTCTTTTCAACATTGTTGTTGTCGACATGACCGTTTAGATCTACACGGGAAGGCTGCGTGGTCGCTTTGCCCTTGACCCTCACTTCATTTCTTTCTCATCTCCTCCTCTTAGCTTCTTTTGTCAAGAATTTCCCTCGAGTCTTCAAATCAAACCCAAATTTTCTGCAACATTCTGCAACATAAGAAATTAAGTCAAGTTAAGTGATCATGAGGGGAAACAAACAAATTTCCTTAACCATGTGGTGAGAAGTAAAGAAATAAGGGGGAGTTTACGTAAGAAAAATAGGTAAAAATATGGGTTTAACATTGGTACTTTGGATGATTTCCCTACTCATTAAGCCTTTACTACTACTTCAAATGTAGTTAGTCAAAATCAAGGATCTAGTCCTCAACTTCTCAAAATAATAATCGACATTAGAGAAATGCTAGAGATAACGGCCGAAATAACATGAATAACTAGGGTAACAATCTTAATAACAACAATAATCACAATGGGATAGATAACGTTTGGCAAACCAACACCACCATAAGTACTGTAGTATGTAGTGGTAATGTGTAGCAAACCAACGATGTGTCCACCATTCAAGGATTATGTACTGTCCATTACCTACCTTTTGCTTATTTTGCTTCTCCATCCAATAGTGCAAAGGGACCCTTCCCTATGTTAGTTATGTGCTAGTTTTACTTGAACCTAGGTCAAACTCCAGCCCATCTCCTGTATTTTTCAAGCCCTAGCCAATCTCTACCATAGAAAACTCTTATCGTTGCTAACTAGGTGCGTCTAATGAAACCACTTACTCTGGAGCATAATTTCATATGACCTCTTATCCGTAGTAAGTTTCTTACATCATTGTAAACACAAATTTCGAGTCTAAAATAAATAAAGACAAGAAATTCATAAACAAATTCAATCTTGTATTGATGTAGTGTGTAGGTACAATCTCTGAATTTAACACAATGAAATAATCCTCTGATTCGATCTCCTAATTACTTGAATACTCCGAGGGCGTGATGCTTGATCTCGATTGATGCAAATTAGCTGAGGAACTCTTAACACTGTTTTGGTTTTGATTTGCAAGTGGTTGATTGTAGTTTCTGAAGCTCTGCAAGTTTTGATCCTTCTCGCTTGTTAACTAGATGCTCCTTGCTATTTGAGCTCTGAATTCTGCAGATGTTGAATGATCCAAATGAAGGAGAGGACTCCTATTTATAGGCTCTACTGGCTAGGGTTAGAGTCGGGTTTTGGGCCTAGGCTCAGTAATTATTTTCTTATTTTTAAATACAGAAAATAATTACTAATTTATACACCATCGGTGACACGTTGCAGCTTTTAATTGGATGAACTTAATTTTGACCAAGCGGGTTCCCCAAAGTCAACGTGACACATGACAATCTATAATTGGCTGATTTTTTTACACCTGGCACCATCCGATTGTTTGCAGAATTTTTGCCTTCTACAAATGCCCACTCGACAGTCGGCCGCGTATACAAACTTGGAGTATGCTTCTTTTTTTTCTTTTTTGAAACGGTTGGGTCTCGAATGCTTAATTGATGCAAATGATCAAGATTTTGACAGGTCAATTTTGTTAATTACGAAGTAAAAAAAATTTCGACTTAACACTTACCCCCCTTTTTTTGAAATTTAATGAATTAAGGCTCAGAAAAATAAATTCGGATCCAAGAAAACCCTTTTTTTTCATTTTTTTTTCTAAAATGTGATTGAAAGTTTTTGTTTTTTGGTTTGGCACATGTGGCTTCCCCCTTCTTTTTGTCCTTTTTTTTTGTTTGCTTTTTCTTTCTTCTTTTTTTTCTTTTTTTCTAATGATAATTTTTAAGTTTATGATTCGTGATAAAATTCTATCAATAGTTCTAGATAGAATTTGTCATAACTCAAAGAGATACAATTTACCAATATTCGAATTGGAGTAACAGTAGAAAGCTTCAATTGCCTACTATATAAACCCATCTATAGATTCCTCCAATTCACCCATTTTTTTAATTCAATGCCTACAACTTGAGGTAGTTTTTTTTTTATTTGCGGATACTTTATTTTTCATATATTTTTATTTGTTTCGATTCTACTTGCCCTCTAAATTCTTCTTGTATGTCGTATGCCTTGATTTCCTCCATCTGTGCCTCTCCTTGTCTTTGAATCGTTACAACCCCGGTCTCAGCATCAATCTTTGTAGCATTTTTTGGGCAGTTTGGCCTTCCTTCTCCTTACTCCTATTGCGCCCTTCATCTTGGCCTCTGCAACATCAACCTTAGCCTGATTAGTAGCCTCCATCTGAGTTTTCTAACCCAAGTAGGAGAAATACTCATGCCCTTGAACATCCACAAGCTGTTTAACATTGGCATTGTAAATTACCAATCCAAACTGATTAAGTTCAAACTGGACCTTCTCAAAGATCTCCTTTTTAAACTCCTCAGTCCCCTTGAATATCTCCTCCATAGTCATGGATGCAGCAAGAACACGGGTCTCACGCTCGATGACCCCTCGACAAGCTCAACAGCATGGTTTTGAGTTCTTGCCCGGGGGGGAGAGAAGATTTAACAGAGAGAATGTTATAGCCACAGCATGCGGACTGTCAACCCTTCGCTTCTAGGTTTTTTTTTTCCCTTGTTCTCCATTGTTAATCATAACATCAAAGAAGGAAAGGGAGGAGAAAGAGAGAGAGCATAGGAAGGAACATAGGATAGAGACGGGCAGCCTTGGCAGATGGAGAAGAGAGAAAAAGAAGAGCAGCATCGTGTGTAGTCCTTTTTTTAGCAAATTGGTGTCAAGTACCTTAGAGTGTTGGCCTCGATGAGACTAACACCTCATTGTAATTTCGCATGCTTTTGTTTTTTTTTTTCGTTGCTTCTGTCGGGAACATGCAAACTTCCTCTTTTCTTTTCTTTTCTTTTTTTTGAATCTCCCTTTTTTTTTCTGTAATTAAACCAAGAACTACTTATTTATATTTGGTTTGCCTTCTTTTTTTTGGGTGAATTTTTTATCACCTTTTTGCTTTTTGTTAGAGAACTTAAATTTATATTCTCTTGGTTTTTTTTTTTTCAGGAAGCTGCTGAATCAACTTAAATTTTTTCCCTCCAGCCGCGACGCCCCCGATTAGATCGCGAAGTGAGGTCGACTTCTAAGACGAGAAATCGTTTCTCCACGTAGATTCGATTCTTTGCAGGCTCGACTTGAATTTCTTCCTTCCAGTCACGACTCATTCGATTAGATCGTGAAGTGAGGTCGACTTTTAAGACGAGGAATCGTTTCTCCCCGTAGATTCGATTCTTCGTAGGCGACTCCCTCACTTAATCTAATTGGGGCGACTTGAATTTTTTCCTTCAAGCCACGACTCGTCTGATTACGTCGCGAAGTGAGGTCAACTTTTAAGACGAGGAATCATTTCTCCCCGTAGATTCGATTCTTCGCAGGCAACTCACTCACTTAATCTAATTGAGGTCGACTTGAGTTTTTTCCTTCACCATGGTGCATTTTTTGGACTCATCCTCTGATCCCAAGAAACCAACTCTTACCATCCTAGGCAAAAAAGACAATCCAATTGAAGGTGTGACTCTCCGCGTAGATATGCCAACACCCCTACCGTCCAGACGTTCTTTACTCTATAACTACCTTGTAAATTCATGCTGGAGTGTGGAGTCTACCCGTGACATACAAAGGGCAGACGGAGTCATCTCAACTTTGAGAGTTTTGAAGCTTAGCTCGCCATTATTTGCATCTTCAATCCGTTCTCAAGGGGCAACACCCTTACTCCGACATCATATCATGGATGGGACACTATCCTGGGGCAACTTCTCAACTTGTTTCTCTGACATCTTCTTCATACTGTGCTATTGGGAATGGCTTGAAGACGTTCTTGCTCGCAACAAAGACAGACTTAAGGAATGGAGGCTTCACGACGGACTGTATGCATCCCTGTTCTCTTATAACATGAGTCTCACTGTCTTCAAAGCATTCTGCGAACTGTGGTGCCACACTACCAACACCTTTTGCACAAAGAGCGACGATATGTCAATCTCCTTGTGCGATTTACGGACTATAGGTGGACTTCCAGGTGACGGTGCTTACTACAAAGAAGTCATTCCATCCGCCAGAGAACTCCTTTGTACAGGACGTGGAGATAATGATATTCCAGCGAATTGCATGTTCCTCTTTTCTACATTCCACATACTGTGCCAAGATGTTTATGGCATTATTCAACTTTCTATGTCAGAATGGATACGCTTCTGGTATCGAGGGCGACAGATTTACACAACTCCTTCCGGCCGTGACAACAAAAAGCGAGTTAAAGCTCCAACAAACACATCATGTCCATCTAGCTTGATTGCTCCTCGCACAGGGCGAACGAAAAGAGAGAAAGATCCTTTTGTGACGCTCAACATTCCTGATGCCTTAATCGAAGAGACCTACCTTGCTGCCCTTATTTCCTAGTGGTTGTGCTCCTTTGTGCTACCAACTGAAGCAGTGTGCCTTATTCGCTCAACTGTGTTTGTAGCTGCAAGCAAACTGGCTCACTTGGAATGTCTAAACCTAGCAATTCCTGCTTTGGCTAGCATTTATTGGGGGTTGAATAGAATTTCTACGGCTCAAAACCTGAATAAGTTGGAAGCAATTTTTCCCATTCACTACGTTTATGGATGATTAGGGACTTACTTCCAAACTTATTTTGATCATCCCCATCATCGGCACGGCCATCCTAAGACGGTGAGGTTCTCTAGTGAAAAGATGAATCAGACTCTTAACGTATAGGAAGCTCGAGAGCTATTGAAATCCAAGGATCTGTCCGTCATGTATTCTAATGCTCTTATGAAGGATACATCAATCACCTTGATTGACACCCAGAATCTATCCTCAAACTGGTAAACATATTTGATTTGCCTCCGCTCCGGGGTTTTGACCTTGCGACAAGGAAGAACAATTGTGATTAAACCATACTTCCCTTGCAAGTTTGGGCGACAATTTGGCTTCTATCAAGATGTACTAAGTGAGCCACTAATGAATGACTGAGAGGGCATCTTACAGTACGTAGCTCGATATTGGTTCAACCTTACAGAACACATAACAAGGTCCAGCATGAGAATTCCTGCTCCTCCTGATAAGAAGTCTACACTGGTCACTATTGCATATGCTAATTGGTGGTGATCTTCGCAGGGCGATCTTTTCTCTCAAGGGCCTAAATATCCTAGAGGCGAGGCTATGAAACCACAAAGAGCTTCTAAAGCGAGAGTTGCTGATGATGCATCCGCCTTAGTCGTCACTTCCAGTAAAGGGAGTGCACATAAGCCAATCATGTAGCTGCATAACGAACATGCCTTATCCCCAGCTGAGCTTATAAAAGAGGGAGGCAATAGTTCCTCGTTGGGAGCTGGCACATCTCCTCAGAAAAGTAGAACTTGTTCGCTTGGGAAAGAGAAGATTGAAGCTTTGAGAGGTTTGAGTGTTAGGTCTTCTACTAGTGGAGCGAAGAATTTGTTAGGCTCAAAGAGCAAACCAGACGTTGCAACCAAGCTACCTAACTCCAAGAACAAGTCTAACAGTGCGACGAGCTCACTAAAATCAGAGAACAAACCAAAAGGAGAGGTGCATCTTATTATCTTGCCCCCTTTCCCTTCCCTTTTTTTTCACTTAATCCTCCTTTTAATGTAGGGATATACTGTCGAAATTGGAGACACACTTAAGGCCGCATTTGGTGACAAAGACAATGAAGCCACCTTGATTGTGCCGCCTGCCAAGTCAACTAAGGACGATTCTATTAACATAATGTCATCGCTAGTGAAACAAGCAGAGTGTTGTCAATCCCCTAGTCCTTCTGTTGCAACCTACTTTCTTGGGAGAATTACTTATGTCGTGTTTAACGATCTGGCCTTGAGTGTGAAGCAATTTTTTCATCAACAGTTGAAAAAGTTCATCCCAAAAATAGAAGGCGACCTTGCAAACATCCGCCAGGAAGCTGAGCAAATATATGAAACGTTATCATCCTTCCAAGCGGATTATTTGGGGAAAAAGAATAGTGTCGAGGCATATTTGAACGAAGTCGGATAGTACCTGAAGTTGAAAGCCCAATTAGAAGATCGGATTCCTACTGCAAATGTGCTAAGCAAGCGAGCAACCTTATTAGACAAGCTTGGGGAGGCAAGAGCTTCAGTGGGAAAGGTTGGTGCATAGTTTTATGAGACAACTACTGCTATCTCCCAAGCTCATAAGCGAAGGAAGCTACTTGAGGCAGATCTTGAACGAGCAAAGGCGAATGAGTTTGAATTACAAGACAAATTAGTAGAGACTGAAGCTTCATTAAAGAAAGCCAAAGATGGTGTATCTCTTCTTGAAAAAGAGGTTGCTGATTTAGATGCTGCGCCCCAAGTTACCGTAAAAGCCACGGCTCAAGTTGAAGCACCAAGGCAACAAGCCCAAGAGCTTTTAGGCGCACTGGATGCCCAGACCATATCCAATGGTTTTGTTCTTCTTTTTTTTTGCAACTTGTTGTTTCTTTTTGGACGCAGTATGGTTTAATTGGAATTGGTTTTGATATATTGCAATAAGATGAGTCTTTCAATTCAAGTTTATGCAACAATATGTAGATATATCCAACAAACGAAACCAATGAGTACTAACACAATTTATTCATGCATTTTTTTTTACGGTTGTACTTAAGAAATATGCCAAAGTTGCCTACGTACTTAAAGGGAATGTAATACCCTAAAGAATCAAGTCATATGTAGTTCAAAGACATAACATTTTTATTTGTTTTGTTTTGTCGTTTACGGTTTAGACTCTTACGGGCTAGGAGTATTACCAAGGAATTTAACTTGAAAGAATGAGCAGTTTAGGCTCTTACTTAGGACCTTTACAACATTCTATTTCAAGGATAATAGCGCTTCAACAACTTGCCGTTTATGGGTCCTACGCGCACTCCATCAACACCAATTATCTTGTAGGCTCTATTTGTGTAAACTTCTATGACCACATATGGACCTTCCCACTTGGAGGTGAATTTGCTTCCAGATTTGTGGGAGATAAAAATCGGTCTTCTTACTGCCAACAGTTGGTCTCCGACTTGGAATGATCACGATCGAACCTTTTTGTTAAATGCTCTTGATAGGCAGGCTTGGTAGCATTCTAGCTTTTGTTGTGCCCGAAGTCTTCTCTCATCGAGGGCCTCCAGTTTAGCCAAGCGAAGCTTGTGATTTTCATCTTCCGTCAAACCTTCCTATATGGCGATGCGGAGTGATGGGATTTGAAGCTCTAACGGTGGAATGGCTTCTACTCCATAGACCAAAGCGAATGGGGTCGACTATGTTCGTGTCTTGTACGCTGTTCGATATGCCCAAAGAACTTCCCCTAGTCTTTCATGCCAATCCCGTTTAGACTTTGCGACAACCTTTTTTAGTAAGTTACAAAGTGTTTTGTTAAAGGCTTCTGTCAGGCCGTTTACAGGGGCGTTGTACATGGAAGACTTATGTTGGGCAAACTTAAATTTCTCGCACAAGCTAGTCATCAGGCTGTTGAAGAAGGGCTTTCCATTATCGGTGATAATGTACCTCGGCACACCATATTGATAGATAATGTGTGCCCTTATGAAGTCAACCACATTTTCTTTTTTGACCTCTCTTAGTGGAATTGCATCCGCCCATTTAGTGAAGCAGTCAATGGCAGCTAGGATGTAGGAGTGACCAGCAGACGATTTAGGCGTGATTGGTTCAACGACATCGAGCCCCCATGCCTCAAATGGCCAAGATGCAACTGTTGGGTGGAGAGGTTCGGGAGGTTGATGTATGAAATTAGCATGGAACTGGCAAACATCACACCTTTTTGCATAATTTATGTAATCTTGCACCATAGTGGGCCAGTAGTAGCCCATCCTTTTAATGCGACCATGTAGCCCAGGCCCTGATTGGTGTGCTCTGCACACACCTGAATGAGCTTCCGTCATTGCTTGCTTTGCTTCTTCTGCGTCCAAGCATCATAACCAAAGACCAAGAAAGGAGCGTCGATAGAGCATCTCGTTGTAGTAAAGGAAGCTTGAAGTCGTATGCTGTATTTCTGTCTTATGCCTTGGGTCACTAGGGAGTTTTCCATGCTCTAACTACTCAATTATTAGTTGACGCCAGTCTTCTACATCTGTTTTAAGAGCGCATATCATGTTGACATCTTCCTCTAAGTCTTCATCTTCCGGCGGAACAACTCAGCGACTATATACTGGAATAGTCATTTCTCCTTCTGCCCACAGTGTCAAAGTGGTTGTGAGGCTTGCTAGTGCGTCAGCCATCTTGTTGGCACTCCTTGGCACGTGCTCTAACTAGACCATGTCCAACTTATTTAGCAGGCGTAATGCTTGCCTGTGATACGGGACAAGGTCCTCTTTCTTAACCTCGTATTCGTCAAGTAGTTTATTGATGACCAACTGCGAGTCACCATATATGTTGAGATCGGTGACCCCCATCTCAATAGTCATTTCAAGGCCCAAGTTAAACGCTTGGTATTCCGCCACATTGTTAGAGCATAACTGAGTGAGCCCAAATGAATACAGAAGAATGTGCTTTTCGGGGGAAACGACGACCACTCCTGCACCAGCGCCATCACACCTAGCTGCACCATCGAAATACATTTCCTAGGGAGGGAGGATATCAATGTAAAACATGCCTTCTCCTGGCAAATCGTCATTTAGCTCCCAATCATCAGGAATGGGATGATCTGCTAAGAAATCTACCAACGCTTGTCCCTTAACCGCTCTTTGGGGTACATAGACAAGATCGTACTGTTTTAAGATGACCGCCCATTTTGCTAGTCGCCCATTTAAGATTGGCCTAGACAAGATGTACTTGATGGGATCAGCTTTGGAGATTACTTGCACTGTATAGGCCTGAACGTAATGCTTGAGTTTCTAGATGGCAAAGATGAGCGACAAGCACACTTTTCAATAGGGGAATACTTTAATTCAGTGCCAACCAATGTACGACTTAAGTAATACAGGGCGACTTCTTTCTCTTCCTCATTTTCTTGTACACACAATACCCATAAGGATTTTTCCTGTGCTGCAATGTATAGTCGAAGAGGCTTACCAAGGATGGGTGCCCCCAACACAGGAGGATGGGTCAAGTACTCCTTTATTTTCTCCAATGTCATACGACACGATTCATCCCACTCAAATGGTGCGCCCTTTTTCATAAGGTGGTTGAAGGGATGACAACGTCCTGTAAGATTTGAGATGAATCTTCGGGACATATGCCAAGCGACCTTGAAGTCCGCGAAACTCTCTGAGATTCTTAGGCTCAGGCATCTCCTGGATTGCCTTGATCTTCAATTGGTCGATCTCATTCCCTTTGTGATGAACGATAAAACCCAAGAACTTTCCAAAGGTGACACCAAATGCGCACTTGAGTGGATTCATCTTCAATTGATATCTTCGTAATCGTTCGAAGATTGAACGAAGATCTTGTATGTGGTCCTCCCTCTTTATGGACTTCACCACCAAATCATCGACATAGCACTCGACTTTCTTATGGAGCATATTGTCAAAAATTGTTTGCATTTCCCTTTGGTATGTTGCTCCTGCATTCTTAAGGCCGAAGGGCATCACCTTAGAGTAAAAAATGCCTTTAGGTGTGCAGAAAGTTGTGGCCTCTTGATCTTCCGGTGCCATCAGAATCTGATTGTATCCTGCGGTATAAGCCATGAATGACAACGCTTCATGCCCTATGGTTGAGTCGATCATGAGCTCTGTGAGAGGCAACGGAAAATCGTCTTTTAAACAAGCGTCGTTAAGATCCCGGAAGTCCACAGAAATACGAAGTTGCCCATTTTTCTTCCTGACGGGCAAGATGTTTGCAATCCATGTTGGGTACTTGACCTCGCGAATGAATCCTGCCTCTACGCGTTTGTTGACCTCCTTTTCAATTTTCGGTACCAACTCTGGGCGAAAACGTCACTGAGGTTGCTTCTTAGGCGAAATACCCCTTTTGATAGATAGACAGTGGACTGCGACCTTTGGATCCAACCCGGAAAATTATTGCTCCAGGCAAATACGTCCTTGTACTCTAATAGGAGTTCTAAGTACTTCTTTTCCTCTTCGAGTGTGAGTGATGAGCTTACATAGATAGGGCGAGGCTCTTCATTGATTCCAAGATTCAATTCTTTCAAATCATCAACTGTAGCCTGTCTTCCATCTTCGAAAGTCTTAGGAGTTTCTGCCAACTCTATCTCTGAGTCTGAGACATCACATTCGTGGATTGTGATATGATTGGAAGAAACAAGTTTGTCTTCCTCCGCTTCCTCGTTAGAGTCAGAGCTTTTTCGTTGAGCTGTGAAGATCACAGTACGCCTCTTTACTCTTAATGAACCATCTATTTTAACATCCAGACTAGAGAAGCGCTTCATGGGAGAAGGGATAGAGCTTTGAACTTCATTTATCACTCTCAAGTGGCTAAATGCAGAACTTTTCTCGTGCTGAAGTTGTGAGTTCGAGTACTTTTCACCAGCTCCTATTCTGCTAAAGACTGAAGACTTTGGCGGGGAAGATCTTTGATTTTGTTAAAACAGAGCTTCTGTGATCTTTTCCTTTCCCTATATGGGCAAATACTGACGGATGTTTTTTAGAAGTTGATGATTGTAGCCTATCAAACACAGAGGGGTTTGGGTTGGGTGAAGCATTTTCATCTTCACTCATATCTACTTCTTCAAGTGAGATATGTCGAATCACCAACGTCTTGTCCTTTCATCGACCAGAGATTCTGACTAGCTGCGGTGGTGTGAAACTCAGTCCAACTTTAGAGATGCCTAGTGAACCTCCCTGCTCTTGAATCTTTGTCTGAGTTTCAGTAAGGCCATGAGGCTTGGCTTCGACTACCTTTCCTAAGGCAGCTGGATTTTGAAAGTCGTAACCAACCCTCTCCATAAGCTTGTATTCATTAGGATCAAATCCCTCCCTAGTCCGTACACTTGGCAAGTCATCGCCTTCTTTAGAAGAAACGACAAACTCGAAAAGAGGGGGCCTACTCACCCTAGCCTGCCACATTTTTAGTGTTGGAACCGTTGCACTTCCTTTTAAGGTGATTATGCTAGCTCCATCATCCTTTTTATTAGCTTTGGTCTCAATGCTTCTGCTTGTGCACTCACTAAAGGGTGATTCGCCCTCCTTACAACGATACCTAGGTATGTACCTTAAGACTGGTGGCATTGATCCTGTTGACGCAGCAGCTTGTTTAGCAACTTGCTCAACACAAGAAGTGGTGCTACCTTGCTTGCTTGCTTCTTTCTCGAGCTGCTGCTTAGGAGCACCATCTTTTGTTGCTCGAGGGGCCTTCTTTGCGACACCTTTGCCTATGGAAGAAATGGTTGACGACTTGGTTTCTTTAGGTGTGACACCTTCTTCAAAGAACCTTACGTCTGCAAAATGAGACTCAGCCTTAGTGAATGGCTTGACATCCCCATTTATTTTGTTCTCGCCATCACGGTAGTACTTAAGGCATTGGTGTAAAGTGGAAGCCACTATCCCATGCTCATGAAGCCATGGCCGCCCAAGTAATAACCTGTAGGAAGTCTTAGCATCGATTACATGCAAGATGGAGGACGTCGTCAAATCTCCTATTATTAGTTCAACACGAATCATGTCGATTGCACATTGGCCTTCAAGGTTAAAGCCTCGAATCATAGTTCGGCTCTTAGACAGTTCTTCCACTGTGATGCCTAAGTCGTTCATTGTAGACTTGGGCATGATGTTGACGGTTGACCCTCCATCCACGAGAATGCATCTGACTTTCTGCTCCCTAATGTAACCAGTCACAAGCAAAGGACAATTATGGGGCTTGGATCCGAATAACAAATCATCGTCAGTGAAAGTGACTGCAATGTTGCAATAGGCGCACTGAATAGGGCCTTCTGTTGATGCTCGCATATCCTGGATTTTATCAGCATAAAGTTCTGGGTGTTGTAAGGTAGTAACAACATGCTGGCGCATCTCATCAGGCAGACAAAATATTTGCTCCCAGCCCATGCGAGCCGGCAAAGCCTCCAAGACAGTTAAGGTCTTATCAGCTACTCTAGGAGACTCCTCTTGTTCGTCACTTCCTTCGTCTTCCTCTTCTTCAAGCTCAGAACATGAAGTCATGTTGACTGTAACTTTCTCAAAGAAGCCTGTTGGGAAAAACTCTTCGAGTGTGACAGGGACAAGCGGCTCCTGCTCAAGGAAGTCAATAGGCAGAATTTCGTGCCTTTTGACGTTCTTGGACTTCTTCTTTCCTTTTGAATGACGAGGGCTTTTCTTTGTTCCCTGTCTCTTCCTGCGGCGGAGAGGCAGTGATTGTACTTGGCTTCGCTTCCTTGGCCTCCGGCGAGTGACAAGAGTCCATCCCTCTTCATCAACATCAGCTTTATCAGAGACATCCACAAAAGGAACACTCCAGCTGAGTGGAGATATGATTTGTCTCAACAGTGTCGTCCAAATCCAGTATTATCTTTCCATCCCTGGCAAGTTGAATAATACGCTCCTTGAGTGTAATACATTTCTCGAGAGGGTAACTAACCACCCTATGATACCGATAATATTTTGGGTCGGTGACCCTTCCAGCTTCTTCGGGCCGTTTTGGTTCTGGAAGTTCGATAACCCCATTTTCAAGGAGATCATCAAGCATTCCTGACAAGTCTAAGTCAGGGAATGGGTATTTCTTCTCCTGCAGTTCCTTCAATGTAGGACGCTTCTTTCCAATATCCTTGGAGAATCCACCCTTCTTGTTTTCATACTTGGGCTTTTCGGAGATTCAAACAGGCTCCCCAATTGAAACAGCCATGGATTCTTTGTTTGAGGACTTTATGGACTTGGGATTCTTCTTGAATTCACCATTGTCCTTTCTAGCGTCAAATGAGGAAGAAGACTTGTCATGGCAACTTGCGATCATTATCTCCATATCATGAGCTTTCGTTGCCAATTCTTGGAAGGTTCTTGGTTTACTCATCTGCAGGACGTATAGTAAATCCCACTCCATGCCCTGAGCACACATTTCAACGACTAAAGCTTCTGATAAATGGTTCTTGCACTCGAGACTTAGGGACCTCCAACGATCAATGTAATCAAGAACCGGTTCGTCCTTCCATTGTCTAGAGCTTGTGAGCTCTGTCTTTCTAACAACACGTTGAGTGCTGTAGAATCGATTCAAGAACTCCTGTTCCATTTGTTCCCAGCTATCAATGGACTCTAGCTCCAAGTCTGTACCAGACAAATGTGATCCCTTTTAGAGTACGAACAAACTGTTTCATCAGCCGATCCCCCTCTGTGCTAGCATTACTACACGTCTCAATGAAGTGGGCAATATGCTATTTAGGGTTGCCTTTGCCATCAAACTGATTGAACTAGGGAGGCTAATAGCCATGGGGCATGCGAAGAGCATCGATCCTCTTCGTATAAGGCTTTGTATACAAGTGGGTCTTGTGAGACCCTCCTCCCAATTAATCCTTAACTGCATTTGCTATCAAGCCCTGAATCTGCTTAACACACATCGAGCCGAAAGAGCGGTCCTTCTTTGCCCTGCGCTCGTCGTCAGATTCTTCGCTGTGGTTGGACTTTTTATCAGAATCTTCTATGCTTGAACCCTTGTTGGAAGCTTTAGAGGAGTTCTTTTCCAGCTTCTTCATCAGTTCAACAATCTGGTCATTATGACGCTTGATTTGGGCGTCCTTTTTTGTGCTCTCTTTAGAGAGCCTATCCAAGGTAGCCTTCATGCTCGCCAGTTGTTCTTTGAAGTTAGTAGCCCCTATCATCATAACTGGCATGATGAGAGTATTGGAGGATTCAACTTCAGAATGCGAGGAAAGTGATCTCTTTGAGGATGGCAAAGAGGAATCGCTGCTCGAATAACCGTCATCTTCAAAATTGAAAGGTTGGAAAGCAGGGTTGGTGTGGGTTTGGAGTTCATCCATCCCGCGCGGAATCGTTTGTGGCATGATGAAGCCAACAACAGAATTTTGCTTCAGAACATGTGAAGCGATTTGCTTGACTCCATCATATACCTTGGAGCCGAGGTTTTGGACTTTACGTGACTGTGACGGTACAACCATAATTGATTGCTCTCCGGTGATAACAGTAGTAGCTTTTGTCATACTTCTGGTCATGACACCACCAGATGCAGTACTAGCAGTTCTTGATCTCTAAGATGCAGATCGGACAGCTTTCCTTGAAGATCGGGTGATAGCGTTCTTAGGGGCGATGTTATCTTCAAAAGAATGTATTTTTTTTGCTGTTAGGAGAAAGAGATGAGAGGCAGAGTAGTTCCACCAGGCGTGCCAAAAATTTGTAAACACAAATTACGAGTTTAAAATAAATAAAGACAAGAAATTCATAAACAAATTCAATCTTGTATTGATGTAGTGTGTAGGTACAATCTCTGAATTTAATACAATGAAATAATCCTCTGATTCGATCTCCTAATGACTTGAATACTCTAAGGCGTGATGCTTGATCTCGGTTGATACAAATCAACTGACGAACTCTGAATACTATTCTTGGTTTTGATTTGGAAGTGGCTGATTGTAATTTCTGAAGGTCTGCAAGTTTTGACCCTTCTCGCTTGGTAGCTGGATGCTCCTTTCTGTTTGAGCTCTGAATTCTGTAGATGCTGAATGATCCAAATGAAGGGAGAGGACCCCTATTTATAGGCTCCGCTGGCTAGGGTTAGAGTCGGGTTTTTCTCAGTAATTATTTTCTTATTTTTGCATAAAGAAAATAATTACTAATTTCTACATCATCAGTGACACGTGGCGGCTTTTAATTGGCTGAACTTAATTTTGACCAAGCGAGTCCTCCAAAGTCGACATGACATATGACAATCTATAATTGGCTATTTTTTTACACATGGCACCGCCCGATTGGTTGCAAATTTTTTGCCTTCTACACTCATCTACTTCACTTGAACCCACTTACTCTAGCTATATCATGGTTTTAAAACAAGTTTTGCATGTTCTTGGCGTAAAATATGATCTAATATTTATTCAAAAGCTTTGTTAGGATAATAATTATGTCCCAGGGACAACCTCATAGGGAAATTTCTTTTAGAGGATGCTAGTAAAGATGACATTTACCCACTTTGGCTAGCATAATAACATGTCCATCTACACCTACTCTTTCTACTATTCAAGATAGTGGTACTACTTGGCACTATTGAGTTAGTCATTAGGGATCCAAAATTTTAACTATTTTTAATAATACGAACTCAACTGTTGTGTTAGAGACTTTTAACAATAAACACATGTCTTGTAAACCTGATTAGTCTCATAAGTTGTCACTACAATAGCAACATTCTATAAGTGTTGCATTTGCCCTATAAAACGTTGTATTAATTCTAATGCAACAATTTTTGAAACACTGTATTAGGTCCCGTTACATTAGCCAAATGTAGCACTTTATCAGAAATATACAACACTTATTTTAAGTGTTGCAATGGTCTAGTAAATTCAACCCTTTTTTGTAAAGGCAGATGTAACACTTTTAATACCCAAGTGAATGAAATTGCAACATTTTTACTCACTAAATGAAACATTTTTTTTTCATTCCATATCCAAGTACACGAAAAGCTTACCCTCGACAAAAAGAATTATAATTGCAAGCCCTCTGTGTATGTAAGTGTTTGAATGGTCTAGCAAACTAAGCACTTTTTTGCAAAGGCAGACACAAAACTTTCATCACCCAAGTGCAACAATCTATGAATCAAAATGCAACATTTTTACCACCTAAATGCAATAGCTATTTTTTTTTCACCCGTTCCACATCTAGGTAAATAAAAAATTTATTCTTGACAAAAATAGTTATAATTGGAAGCCCTCTTGTAGCTATACACAACTCCTATATGAAATGCCAACAAGGCGCGCCTACTATTTCAACCTTTATATTATGCTTAGTGCTTAAATTCCGATGAGATTAGCATTCTATGACTTTCCAAGCTTAGCACGCTCAACTGTGGAGCGTTTAGGAATTTAACATTATACTGTGAGTTGTACTTCTTTGATATACGTATTATTGTTGATCAATTAAATGTTAGCAAGCCATACTTCAGAATGTTATGTCTTTTAAATAATTCGTAATTATTGTTAGATATATATGATTATAAATATCATGACTATATACAATAAAAAGTTACCTTTTGTGAAAAAAATTAATCTTTTCTCATCTCTATTGCCCTCTTCCTTTTTCCCTTTTCCTTAGAAACGTCAAAAATTATTTTTCAACATGCTAATCTTGCTTTCAATATGTGCCACTCAGCATTCATTTTTTCCATTTTCATCCTATCTTTTTTCTAATTGTATCTAAAATGGCAAACTAGGCAGTCGTTTCATCCCTTTTTGATCTTCTAATAAAAACTTGTTTTTCTCAAAATTAACTTCCAATATACTCGTCAAATGCACTACGAGCCAATGAATTTGTTTCATTTCTACCATAGTTATTAACTATTAATCGACATATAATTTTATTAAAATGTGCGTTTTTTCTATCTAGGAACATAAAAATGGGATGGATGAATTATGCATTTTATACTTATCTAAGCCATATAAAATAGAGTGAATTGAAGGATAGAGTTTTCGTAAGCCAAAGTAAAAAAAAGAAAAAAAAAACTTGTTTGGCTGGAGTCACTAAAACAAAGTTTAAGGACTTGATTGATAGTGAATTATTTTGAGTGCCACATTCTAAGTGTTTGTTTTTTATATGCTATAGTAAATATTGTTAACTATATTAATCAATATTAAGTAGTTCAATGATACACAACTGCTTGATTCAGTTCATTTTCTTGGAAGTTATTTGACAACTAAATGATTGAACAGGTATTCTAATTTTGAATCAAAAGGTGGTCAAATCTATTCAACCCAATATGATTCTTGTGACATCTTCTATAACGTTAATCCATTCTTTTTCCTTGACTATTATTACCTATAATTTCTCTTTTGATTGACCAAAAACTCTAAAAAGGATTGAGTTTCATTTCAACATGTTTTGTGTTATGCACTTTAGAATTATTTATAATATGTTGCTAAATATTTACAATTATACTTTTAATTCAAGTTTTTTTAAAAAAATTTCCGTCTTTATCTTTGATATAGGATTTATTGATAATAAGTAGAAAAGAAAACCTACTCATTTAAAATTTTGATTATGAGCACTGGGGGGCATTTGTTCAACTATAATAGTCCTTAATCAAAGTTGCTTATGTAACTTCCGGGAGTACATACTCATGGGTGCATGATATAGACTTTGATCAAAGTTGCTTTAATAGTCTAATAAATCCAACACCTATAACAATATACGCATAGATGCAACATTTTCCAACAATTTTTAAAAGTGTTACATATTTGTGTTGCATTAGACCCATTGCATAATAGTGTCTCTTGTCAGTTAGATGAACATTGCTCTTCAACGGTGCTCTATATGATACATTCTGATGTTTGGGCTTTACTTATTTTGTCTAGTCTTGGCTTTCAATATTATGTTTCATTTGTGGATGACTTTTCTCGCTTTAATTGGATTTTTTCTATGAAACATAAACACAACTCTTGTATCATTTTTGCATGAATTGTTGAAAAATGTGTTTTCTAAAACAGTTAAAATATTTCAAAAGTATAAAGGCTTGCAATTTGACAAGGTAGCCATTAAACAACGACGTTGGGGCATAGGTGCTCACTTCCGAAGATAATGTCCAGATATACGCCAACAAAATGGGGCAATAGAATTTAAAACTCATCTTATTGAGACAGTCCACACTTTTCTTCTCGAAGCTTAACTTCTGGCACAATTTTGTGTTGATGCTATTTACACGGCTGCTTTTGTTATCAGTAGGCTTTCTACTCCACTTTCAAATGGGGTTTCTACATTTGAAAAATGTTTCCAAAGACCACATGATTATTCTTTTCTCAAGGTTTTTCGGTTTGAGTGATTCCTCACTCTGTAACAAAAGTTACCCGTAAATTGACCCTTGGAAACAAATTGTGCATCTTCTTGAGGTATGCTTCTAAATACAAAGGCTATAGAACTTTTGATCTTATAACTGGAAATGTCTACATCAGTCAGCATGTAGTATTCCGTGAGGAGGATTTCCCCTAGCCCTTTCGTGTCCTGCCTAAACCCGCATATAGTATTGCAATGGGTCTCACTGTTATCTGTACCTCCACCATTAGAATAGTCTCTTGGGGAACAATTGCTCCTGCGACCCAAATTATCTCACCTCGGCATAGTTTTTCTAGAGCACGGTATGGCGCTACCTACTGTTTTATCAATCCAGCATATAGTGCTTGTGGTTGCTATTGGGCCATATGATCAGTCTAGCCTGTAATGGTTTTAGGCCTCTCTTGGTTGCCCCACTCCAACAATGGCTCAGCCGTTATCCTCTTCTTTTTCAGCGAAATCACATATCTAACGACATTGATCTTTATCCTTCCCAACCCTAACTGAGCTCACCTCATCCAAGCAGAACCAATCACCCTCCACCTCTTCACCTACTATTTGTTTGCCTTCTACCATTACCAACAATCATGCGTTGCAAACACCATCCAAGTCAAGGACTTTTTATCCTAAAACGATTTTTCTTCCTCATACTGTGTCTTTCATCACTCAATCAAAAAATTACAAACAAACACTTAAAGATGCGAAGTAGAGGGATGCTATATCAGAGGAGTATAACACTCATATAAATTGCATTTGGATCCATGTGGCCTCCAATAAAAAAATTAAAGGTACTCAGCTGAAATTAAGTGAGCGTTTAGGGTTAAATTCAAATTCGGTGGGTCACTTGAGAGATCTAAGGCTCAATTCGTAGTTCTTGACATTGTTAAATTAGTAAGATTTGATTATCATGAGACCTTGAGTCCCATGGTACGCCTCACTACCATTTGTCTGGTCTAGCCTTTGGGATTAACAAACGAGTTGATCTTCACCTAGCTAGATGTTAAGAATGCTTTTTGACATAGAGATCTCATTGAGGAGATTTATAAGATCAAACATTTAGGCATCGTTGATCCTACCTGCCGGACCCATGTCTGCCACTTGATATCATCTCTATAGTTGATTCTCCATCCCTTCTATTTTTTGCTATATCTGTTCCGTTAACTTACTTAATAATTATAAAGATTTTGATGAAACACAAAATTAGAAATTAAGGTGTTGCATTTAAAAGATATAACACATGAAAAGAGAAGCAATATATAGTTGTAGAATCATAATAAAAATATGGAAGATTATATGCATATCATAATTATTTTCTTGAATATTATCGAAGATTGTGTGCATATTTAATTTATGTGATTGAAAAGATTGTATGCAAATATGATTAAAGGCAAGATATTATTATGCTAGGCAAATGTGGAAAATATTACTTGAAAGGATTTTATTTGATTAAATTTCCTTAAGTCTAGCCATGACAAAATGATATTGCCCTTATTTGAATATTCTAGCAATATAATTAATATTCTTGCAAT
>JACYFF010031957.1:31667610-31694713 GCA_017589665.1 Selenicereus undatus
TTTGCAATCACCCTATTCACCCCCCTCTAGGGCGATCTGAGTCTTCATGTTCAATAAATCACGCGGTAAAAACGTGGTGGTTCTTCAATACTTCCTTCAAGTTTAGATCGTGTAGACTCCTACTTCGCTTTTTCTTTCCCAATCAAAATACATCTTTAATCTTATTGACAAATTTCATCGTTACATTTGTTCTCCACTTCCTTCTAATTTCACTTTGTCTTTGACATATGGCAAGCTCTTAGCTGATCCTGTGGAGCAATGAAGTATTGTTGGTGAATTATAGTATTTGACATTAACTAGGCCAGGTATAGCATAAGCAATGCATTTAGTGTCTCAATTTATGCATCTCCTTTGCAGATGTCACTTTGCTGTCGCCGAGAAAATGTTTCACTGTTTGCGAGGTGTTGATATTTCATCAGGCTTGAAACAACAACGTTGTCCTTGCTTACTATTATATAGACTCAATTGTCTCTTCATACTTCTCACTCCAATACAGGTTATGTTGCCTTCTTAATCCAATTTGATTTCGTAGAGATCTAATAAGCAATTGAGAATGTCCACATCATCGATAGAGGCTTAGTATCATGCTATTGCATACACTATAGCCGAGTCTCTCTAGATTAGATACCGGCTTAAGCTTGGAATTGTCCTTACTACTTCTATCAAGATACTATGTGATAGTGTCAATGCCACTTACACCACAACCAAACTTATTCTTCATTCTCGCAACAAGCATATCAAAGACGATCCTGCCATAAAGCCTTGTGACTTATGGCGGTCCCACCTCTGTATGAGAGAGAATTGGAGAAGGAGAAACAGAGGAGTATTTCGGCAAGGGAATACCAAAGCTCTTTTTCATTGTTTGTGGATTTTCTTCCGTTAAATATGAATAATCTTTGGCTTCGAAGATTATTCAACAACCATGGCAAGGTCATTGATGCATTTGTCCCAAAGAAGTTGAGGAAAGAGACAACAAATAAGTTCGGATTCGTTAGGTATTCGACTAGGAAGGAGGCTCAAAGAGCAATACAAATAGGGAATGGTGCCTGGCTAGGAGACAAGCAACTAGCGATAAAATGGGCAAGATATCCAAGGATGGAGAAACACCATAGCATGGAGGTGACTATCAGTGCCCCAAATTTGAAGGAAGATCAGAGACAATCTGGGCAGAATTTCTTAACAGATAGAGGTGGTTCTCAGCACTAGGTTAGAGGAGAAAAGAAGATCTTGTTGAAAGGAATTAGATCAAAAGATAATTTGACCTGGTTGACAAGAAGTGCAGTGGGTAAGGCTGTTGATGGGGTCAGTGTAGAAGCTCTCCAAAATACCATATTAGCATAAGGGTTCAATGATGTTGTCGTTAGACCAATGGGTGGGAGCAAGTATCTTTTGACATTCTCCTGCAAGGAGAGCATGGAAGATACCATGAAGAATTATGCACAATTTCTGAGGGTTTGGTTCAAATCAGTCAAGCCATGGGGCGAGTTTGACGTTTCTTCTTGGAGGAAAACTTCGGTCTCCTGCTATGGACTCCCTCTTCACCTCTGGCCCTCTGAAAACTTCAACATGATTGCTCAGATTTGGGGTAAACTCCTATCTCTTGATACTTCAACATCTAATCTTTTATCTTTTGAAAGAGTTAGAATGTGTATTCTTACAGATTCTATGTCTAGTATTATTGAAGAAATTATTATTGAAGAGGGCCAAGGTTCACATATTGTTAGTATTCTTGAGGATGGCTGCTTAGGGAATCCATTAGTTTACTCAACCAAGGTGAATGCCATGAAAGGAAATGTGGTGGTAACACAATCCAGTGACATGGCTGTTAGCGACAAGTCTGGAAACGAGTGTGACCCAGCTGACCAAGGAGTTGATAGCATTAGCCAGGCTCGGTTTAGCTCGTCGGTGCTTGTAGTTAGCCAGCAACCGAGAATGGCAATTTCCGGTGAGAATGCCAACAGTCGCACGGCAAGCATCCATGGTATTATTGGGAGTAGGGAAGAACTGAATGAGGGGGTTACAGTTTCAAGTTCAGCAGTCAATTCCCAAGGCACAGCCAGCTGTAATTCCCTAGAGACTAGGGAGGATGCATTAGCTTTTAATGCCACTTCGAGCCCCGTCCTTAATAATTTTTGTGAGGATTCTTGTACTCCAGTCACTCCTCTCTTGCCAGGCCTGGTTCTTGAGATTGGTCTCGATATTGTCCCCACTCCACCGCAGGTGGCCCCAAATTCTGAAAGCATTGTCCCGGTGGCTTCTAAAGAGTTGGGTAACCCTTCTCGTAAAGAACATTTTAAGAAGAAAAAAGTCAAAAAGAGTTTGAAACAAAGCAAGAATGTCATGAGGGGTTCACTTGCTAGGAAGAGAAGGGTTGATTTTCCCAAGGCCATAAGAGAGTACCAATTATCAAAGACACCCAACAAGTTTAGTCAAGAGGATACAAAGGTGGCTAAGGAAGCCTATTCAGGTGCTGAGGTTGAACAGCTTTCTTATAAGCCAAAGGAGCTTGAGTCTGAGATGCCAAGTAGTAATTTCATTAGCGCAGAGGATCTCATCGAATTTTCCAAGAAGTTAGGTGTGCCCTTCATAGGGAATGAAGCTAGTGTGAAGAAGAAATTAAGTGCAATGCTTAATGGAGCATGAGCTTTTCTCAAGAAGGAGCTACTGTGTCTGTGGATGCATTGTGATAGAGGGCTCCTTTGTTTTTTTGGGCGGTGGGTTTGTACAAGTTAGAGGTCGTCAAGTGCTATTGTCTTCTGCGGTTTAGAGGATTGTCCATTCAACAAATCAGGATTCGTTTTCCAAGCTCTTGCTCACTTGGAGTAGGCGTTAGAAGGTCCCTTGTGCATTTTGTAAGCGTTGGTTGGTCGGAGGTTCATGAACGTGTGTTCTCCAAGCTAATGTTTGTCGTGGCTTTGTTCCTTTTGGGCCAAAAGGTTGTTTCGGTTGTATTATAGTATCTGGTTAAGTATGAGGCATAACTGTAGGCTATGACTCCCCATGTTAGGTGTACTCCTGTTTAGCATCTCGTGTTGTAGGAGACCTAGGGCGGTTTTAGGAGTTAATTTCGATCGGGCTTGTTTTATGGAGTATTGTAAGAAAAGTTGTACTCTTGCACTGGTCACCTTACCTGTTCTTACAGGTATACCAATTATCAACAACAAAAAAAGACGATCCTGCCATTTGTTTTTAGAGAGCATGTCGCTCATGGTGATCTACTTGTTCGTTATCTTCTTGGTCAGTCCAGGTTTGCCAACATTTTTACTAAGGCCTTTTTTGGCCGATTGTTGTTTCTTTTTAAAAATCCTATCTATTCATGTGTTCCTCCCTCAAATGGAGAACACTATAGAAGAAAAAGGTCATATAGAAAGAAAACCAGTGATGGAAATTCTTCCGTATAGCGTATTAGAAATTATGATCAGGTAATAACCTATACATCAGCAAACGATGTGAAGGGTCATTCATATTCTACTCAAATAACAATGCTTATGTATGTTATTGGATTACTCTTAGTTTCAATTTATACACTTATAATTGTCAAAAGTTACTAAACTGTTACATATATTGCAATTATCAAACATTAACCCACCTATAAATGTATAAATGGATGAAATTAAACATAACATTTTAATTTGGAGTCTACAAGATTTCCTAATATATTATCAACATATTAACCAAATTGGCATATAAGCTAACTTACATTATGTTTCTTCAACTAACACGCTTTAGTAACTACATGTTCTTATATCTCCTAAATATTCATGATTTCTATTCTCACTTTCAATTACCACAAAATGTATTTGTAATTACTCTAAGTAATTCTAGTCCTAACATTCAAACACAAAATTCACAACACATTTCTAAACAACGTAACATGCCTTTTCACATGTTTATGCCAATAAACTTGATGAAATACATAATCTAAATTCAGCAACCCTAATTTTTAATACATACTAATTTCTACTCACACAAACTTCACCATTCACATATCAATTACAATATTCCAACATAATTCTACTCACAAGCACCTACAAATATTCCTTTATTAACACATACTTTACCAACCAAACAAATATTCAAACTTGAGCACCTAAATTTTGCCATCCCTCAAATAACAAGAATTACCAAAACTAAACTCTTAATTCAATATAATGCGAGACTAGAAGAAGCAATTCAGAGCAACAATTCAACACAAAATTTTACCAATTTAACATATATATGAACCAAACTTACAATTGAGTACTTTAATTTCATACATTGTGACAACTAAAATCTAAACCAAAGTGGGGAAGAAAATTGACATACTTGAGAGGAGTAAACCCAGGCGGTGGCGGCAGAAGCACGACAGCGGCAGGCGCTTTCCAGTGGCATCGGCAGAGTTGGTGATGGTGGGTTTGCTCTCTGGCTTTCTCTCAATGTCGTTGCTCTTGTGCTCCGCTTCTCTGTTGAAATCTCGAGCGAAGAACCAAATCAGGTTCTTTTAAGATAGGCAGCAATGGATTGTTAACCGAAAATTCATCGCCATTTTGAAAAATTAATTTTTTATTCAGCACGGATGATTCTGTCGTTGAATCTTAAAATATATTTTTTAACATTAGTGCTAGAATTTTCCATTGCTGACTAGTCAAGTCGGTGATGGATATTTGAATCCATCACCATACCCCGTAATGTTTCCTTTATTGCTATCCGTCCCCTTTTGCTGGTAAGGACGGATCTTTTTTCCATTTTTTCCATTACTTATTTCCATTGTTATATGACCTTACTTTAGTAGATGGAGGCCATAATGACGATAGACGGCATTTATACAATTATGTATGTATTTTTCAAGTATGAATATATTGTCTGAGCTCTCTAGTTTAATAGAGCCCCATGCCATTTAATATGTATTTACACCTTACTTATCCTTCGACTGAACCAAATTACAAGTTTCAAATAGTCCTTATTTATCTTTTAGAGTTTTATATGATTTAATTCACGAAAACCGGAGTAAACAAATTAAATTAATAAACACTAACGACCCTACCTACCTATCTACAGCCACATGCGTAGACAAAAACCTTCATCAAATAGCCAATGTAGTGGGGAGACGCATGGCGATGAGCATGTGGAGCCAAGGTTCCTTTTGAAGAGTTGTACTAATATGCCTGCTCTTATATTAGTAATACGATAAATTCATCTGTTTTTTGCTTTTCGGTCAATAAACAAATGACTTTTATATAAGTTTATGGTCGGAATGATAAGCAAATAGTCAGTTATTGTTAAAGAATATACAGTAGTAAAACAACATGATAAAGCGTTTTTCCCCTTAAAATAATGAAGGATAAGTACTCCTTTTTTGGTGATTAAATCAACAGTAAAGAACAATATAGGTGGAATTTGAACTTATGTTTTTTTGATAACAACTTAAAAAAATTTACTATGTAAGCTAACTAACAGCCAAACGACAAGTGTTAGTGTTACTTACTGAGATCTAATATTTGGCTAACTAACGCAGGCCAGGGATTATTGTGAGTTAGAAGGAGAGAGAGGCATCCATACAGTAGGTCGAAGGTTTATATCCTAGTATAGGATTAAAATCTAGATTTATGTCAATTGAACTTGAGACACTTTACATAATATATGACTTCTAAAATAAATGAAGGCTCTTCCACGTAGGAAAATTTGAGTTGTCAAGAATTCATAAAGAACAGTAACTTTGTTCCTATATTTGATACAAAAGAAATCCTTCTTAACCTATAGCATTGTCTAAGTTTTTGTTTTTTCCAAACATAAGAGTGTTTTTTTTTGTTAAAATCCATTTCAAAAATATAAAATGATTATAATGCTTACTTTCACATATTTGTAAGATTCAATAATAAGTAATGTTTGGTTGGATAGAAAATGATTTTCTAACTTTCTATTGTTGTTCATAATAAAGGATGGAAAACTCGTTTCTAGGGAAAACCATTTTCCCACAATGGAGAAAAATGATTTCCATTTTGATAAAAAAAAGAAGAAGTTGATTTTCTTCTTTGAACTTTTTCGTGTTACGATACGGTCAATCAGAATTTAGGTTCCTTCGTTTAATATTTATCTTCACGATATGTTTTTGCAATTTAAACAATCTCAGTCATATTTGTCTCCGCTAAGAGAATTTCAACTATTTGTTTCGAAACCTGAGTATCAGATTGGAAAGATTAAAATAACGTCAAATCTAGATTTTGATGGCAGTATTCTTTTATTCAATCACTATTTTTCTCCATCACGACAGTTTAGTCAACATTTTTTGCTACTTACAAAAGATTAAATGAGCTCAACTTTAGAATTTGAACTCAATATTGCTTCATTTGGCCAACATTTGTCTCCACCACGATAGTTTAGTCTACATTTTTCACCAATTAAATAACTGAGTCCAAATTTTTCGCCATTCGAACAATTTCAACGGTTTGGGTCGAAACTTAACCAGTCAATAAGAAATATTAAAAGAAGCACAAATATAAGCTTGAAGCTAAAAATTGGTCAACATTTATCCTTGCTATGACAAGTTAGTTGATATTTTTCTCCACTTTAGCAATTTAGTTGACATTTGCTTTGTTTTTTCACGAAAAATGATTTATCTTGCACCAAATGATGGAAAATGTGACATAAAAATCCATTTTCATTGGAAAAACATTTTCCATAGAAAATTACTTTACACAAAAAAAAATTCTCTCCAACCAAACACCACCTAAATATAAAATAAAGGAAGCATTAAAGGTGATTCGGCATTGTCAACTGTGAACTACTAATTGAGGAAAGTTCATGTTAAAGTACCCTCACATACGTGGTATTTATTTTTCAGGGCCTAAGTTTTTTTAGCTAACATTTAAGTACCTTGACATTTGCTGAATGAACTTTTAGGTACCCTCCTTATTTTCTTTTAGCCCCTCAACTTTTAATATTTGCATTTTAACCTCAATCCTTAAAAACTTACTTTCGAAAGTTTTCAATTTGTGCATGTGTAATTTTTCTCCTTAGTAGCATTCGCGATTCTCTTTCATCTAGTATCAAAGCCACATGACTAAAAATAATTAATATAATTAAGCTAATTAATGACAAATTAAGCTAACTAACCGTGATTACTACTTAAATCATCACCTGCTTGCCCTGGTCCGAATTATTCACACATTGTTTACTAACCGGAAGGACTTTTTCTAGTAGCACCTCAATTAAACTTTATCACTTATATAGTTTTAGAATTAAAGATAGAATTAACTAAAATTAAGGTTGAAGTCAAGGAGCTTAAAAGGCAATTATTTGTAATTCACTTCTCTCTAGTGAACGAAGTTAGGCGTAGTGGAAAATCTACTTCCAGCATTAGTAGCCCATTTCAGCATAAATACCATTTTCAAAACCTAAAAAATAACAATCCAATTCGCTTGCATGATATAAAAATACAAAAAGAAGTAGGAGAAAAATCGGCTGAAAAAGTAGAAAAAGAAGAAGATACAATATAAGCAATATACCCTAGAAGAGTTGCAAAATATGTTTGAGAAAGAGCAAAATCCAGAAGAATTAAACAAAATCATTAGGGATAAACATGACAGGTTATCAGATGATAATGAAGAGAATAATAATGTCCAATTAGAAGAAGAAATATATAAGCAGATGAACCTTATTAAATTAGAAGATCTGAATGTGTTACCTTTCGATGAAATTAGAAGAAAACTGGATAAAAATATTGTAAAATGGCTATTGAAGATGAGATGAATGAAATTGGAGAAGAACTTGACTTAGGTGATATAGAGACTAATCTAGTTAACAATGTTGTTCCTAAACCTAAAGAATTTGGTGAACCCTCCAGAAGAAATACTCATTTTCTAAGACCTAGATATGTTCCAGCAGGACAAACAATCAATTTTTCCTTTGGGTTTATCCCAAGGAAAAACTACAACTTTTGAAGAGATTGCCCTTACTCTAATTAGTCAAACGGGATACATCTTACACATAGATGGAGCTCGTAATAGAGAAGAAATATTTGAACATTGGAAAAGCGGCACGAATAGTGTCTTAAATCTGAATGGACTACTGCAAATTTTCTAAATTACATTGAGCATAGCTTGTCTAGCACTGTACCTGACTAATATGATACATTAAATAAAGACGGCAAAATACATTAAGAACGATGAAAATACCAGCTGCAATGTTCAAAAATTTACGTAAAGAAATCGAAACTGAACTCACAGGAGCTAAACTTGATTATGAAGAAAAAGCAAGAGAATGGCAAAGAAAAATAAATAATATAGAATTATAAAATATGAGATATCTGGACAATTATATTGCTGAATTTAGTCAATATTAGTACAAAATTTGGCATAATGACACTAATCTTGGTATCTTTTATGACAAACTGCCATATCCTATAAATTCGATAATTAATGAAAAATTTATGGCATGGCTTGAAAGAGCAAATATCATTGATACCCTTGGTTCAAGAATCTCTTATTTAAGAAAATGGGTTAATGATCAATGTCTTGATCTCTAAAAATAAAAGAAAATCAAGAAGCAATTCCTAACTTGTTGGGATTCACCTCACCAATGGGGAAAGGAACCTGAAAGGAAAAAGAAAGAAAATTTTATAAGAAAAAGAGCTTTAATAAACAAAGAGGTGAGAAATATAGAAGAAACTATTATAACAAACCAAGTCCTAAAAAACAAAGATTTTTTAGAAAAACCGCTTATTATCTAGCAGGAGAAAACAACTGCAAATGTTAGGCATGCGGAGAAGTAGGGCATTATGCTAATGATTGCAAAAATAGGAAGAATAATAAGCTGATTAAAACCCTAGGAAGCCTAGATTATGTTGAGCTTAGTAAGGATGAGCCAGGCATTAAACCTAGCCCTGAGTAAGACCAAAGGAATTCTTCAAACTATATTGGACAATGAATGTGAGGAAAGTGATTATGAAGAAACAAGTCATATGATGGAAAATGGCTCAAATAGTCTTGGTGATCCTTAAGGAGAAGAGTTTGTTGCAGACAATGATAATGAAGAAGTCAAAGGAGATTGGATCCTTCCCATAATCCAGAAGGACATGATCTATAAGAAATCCATCTTTTAGCTAAAAAGCAAATATGTGTGTCAGATGTTGGAAGGAGATCTAGAAATCAAAGATTGTGAGTATGATATGGGAGAAGTTAATCTCATTAACTGGAAAAAGATTCTTAAACATAATGAAGATAGAAAGTATAGGTATATCCATGTTGGAAGCGTCCAAGTTCAAATTACTTCATTACAATATTATGCAAAGGATATTGATCTTTATGCTTTGCTCTGTGATATTAGGTATACCAAATTTAATAATCAAATTATCATAAGAATAAAGATCAATTTATGTAATGGATCAGTAGAATTCAAATGCCGACCAGGATATTATGTGAGTCTAAAGGACGAATTTGCTAAAAACTTCCTATCCCTTAAGATAAAAAACACTTGGGATGGATATAAAAGAGAGGAGGATATCCATTAAGGATCTTTTGAAAAATTATCTACAAATTAGACAATACGATAGATTCAAAGGCTAAGGCAACAATAATAGAGGCAGAAAAATTTAAAAGTCGTACCCCTATGCAAAAAATCTAGAGGATTAAATCTAATCCACAGGAGATAATAATTGACAGGCCATGGATTTCTAGTTTTGCAAACCCTACAAAAATCAATGAGAAAAGCGTGATGAAAATTAATGGGATTGCTAAAATAACCAATAAATCCCAATTATTAAGAAGCATGAGTACAGGATCAGAATGGGAAGAATGGTCTTCATCAACTGGAGAAGAGCTTAAAGAGGATGATACAATTAGCATGACTAGCGAAATGAATAGAATGAGTTTTGAACTCGTAAGACACAGTGTAGACAGGAGTATGAGTCTAGATAGAAAGGTTGTTAGGTACAAAACAAGAACGGTTAGTGAACCAATCTATGAGGATGAGTTAATCAAAAACATGACTATGGAGATTTGCTATGAGGCGACCAATGCAAATCCTAACAGTATCTATATCCCAACAAAGGTCTGTTTAGAGGGATGTAATAAATACGAATTGTGAACCTACATAGATAGTGGTTGTTCTATTTGCTTTGGAAATATATCATTATTTCAGAATTTATATCGAAAAGAGCCAAAAATCCTTTAAAAGTAAGAATAGCTTATAATAGCATTATGAGCCATAATGAAGCTATAGAAGAATTATCCATAGAATTAGGAGGAGCTCAATGTATTATACCAGTCCTATGGGCTACTGATAAACCCTCTCATGATATGATTATTGAAAATAATTTTCAGAGATTATATTCTCCATGCATACAGACCACAAAACCACATAATATTCACAATTAATGGTCACTTAGTTCCTATTAAAAAATTAAGTAAGGCTTACACTCATCAAAAAATTGAGTTTACACAAAGCCAGCATGGTGAGAAGGCAATGCCTGCACAATGTGAGGTAGTATTAACAATCTCATTACTGAAGTTGTCTATTAAAGAACGAATTACTAAACAACAAGAGCAATTATGCAAAGAACGCTACTCAGATAATCCTTCAAAATTCTCGGATAAAGATAAAACATTTGCTAAGATCACTTCATTAAGTCCCAACAATATTATTCGAGTCAAACAGATGGTGTATACACACTAGGATATCCAAGAATTTAATAGACAAATTAAAGAACTTCTGGATAAGGGACTAATAAGGAATAGTAAGAATCCTCACACCAATCTCGCTTTCATGATAAGAAATCATGCAAAAGAAAAAAGATAAAAAGCGAGAATGGTGATCAACTACAAAAAGCTTAATGATACTATTGTCTTTGATGGATTTTATATTCCTAACAAAATAGTCCTTTTCAATAGAATTCAAAAAGCCTTTTGGTTTTCAAAAACGGATTGCAAAAGCAGATATTGGCAGATAAAAAAGGATGAGGAAAGCATTCCTTTAATTGCATTTAGTACACCACAAGGTCATTATGAATGGACAGTAATGCTATTTGGTCTTAAAAATGCACCTCAAATATTCTAAAAAAGAATGGATAACATCTTCAAAGATCTTAATCACTGTTGTTTAGTTTACAATGATGATATCCTTGTCTTTTCCAAAACTATAGAACAGCACGAAGATGATGTCTTAGTTGTCACCAAAATATGCATTGATCATGGTATTGTACTAGGTAAAAATAAGTGCACTTATGGTGAATAAGAAATTGAGTTCTTAGGTTTAGAGATAAAAGCTGGACAATTATTCTACAAAAACTTATTCTAAAAATATAGAAAATTTCCCTGAAAAGATTGAAGATAGGAAGCAGTTAGAAACGTTACTTGAATGTCTTACCTATGCTTCATATTTCATTACAGATTTAGCTAAACTAAGAAAGCCATTGTAGCAAAAACTCAAGAAAGAAATAAGTTGAACATGGACCACTAATGATACAAATATTTTTCAAAATTTCAAAAAGATGTGTAAAATTCTTCATGTTCTTCATTTGCCTAATGAAGGAGATGATTTAGTTCTTGAGACAGACACCAGCAATGGGCACTAGAGTGCGGTACTCAAAATCAAAGAAGGAGAAAAACCTCTCCAAATATTGCAGTTGAAGTTTTAATAAGGTAGAATGCAACTATCCCACGATGAAAAAAGAAATCCTTGCAGTCATAAGGGAAATTGAAAAGTTCTTAATCTTTTTTGCCTCAAAACCTTTTCTTATTCGAACTGATTGCAAAGGAATACTTGGTTTTGTGAAAAAGAATTTATCAAATATGCAAGCGCAAGGGCGACTCCTACGTTGGCAATTACGGCTTAACCAGTTTTCCTTCTCTATTGAACATATATAGGGATCAAAGAACTCTAATAAATAGTTTAACTCAAGAACTCGCCAGTGGTGATCATCAGAGCAGAATTGTTTCCAGAAAGGGAGGATATCCATGATGAGACGCCATTACTAATAGAACGGGTTACTCCTTCTAGTAAAGTCCTTACTGATAATTTAGAATTCCCTACAAAGAGTAGATCACGTTTTCGTCTGCTATCTTCTGCCTACCTAATAGCCCAAAGATTTTTCCTTCTAGAGTTACAAGTTAATTACCTAAGATGTTCTTATGATATCCAAGAAAAAATAAGTTTTTATGTCCAGGACAAATGGTTCAATGAGTGGTATATATGCAGCATGCATCGACTATTATCATTCTTATTCCCATGACATTTTGGAGTCTTCAAGTACAAAATCTACTTTCTCAATAGGTCTAGAGTCGGTGGTGTTAGTTTCTCAGCAAATTCAATCTCTCCATATGACCCTGTCATTAAAGCCTGGGAATACGACATGGTAGTTTACTCTATAGAATTTGCAGATCCAAAGTTTCTATTTTTTTCAACACTAACTAAATTTCAGCAATGCATGTTCCGAAGGATCTATTGGATTCTTACGTCTCCTAATGGTCCAACAAAAATTCCATTTAATCGATGTCTATATGTGGAGGTACATTGTACACTAATCTAGTATGACAATGGAAAAGCCAAACCAGCTTATTATCTTCTTTAGATAGTTGATTTCGACGATCCTAATGATTGGCGACAAGAATGGAATCTAGAACAACGAGAATTAGTTACAGATCCTACGTTAGCAAGAGCCATTAGATTTTTCAATATTTATCAACAAAGTTGGAGACTAATTGAACGAGGAAAAACATTAATGCATTACGGAAATACTAATTTTCCTTATCATAATGAGTTTAGTGAATATATGAAGATAGAGGTAGCGACTCTAGAAGTTGTTTTTGATTATTTCTTTGATATTTGAGCTGAAAAATTCTCATTAGAAAAAGGAAAGAAATATTTTCTTGAGTTATTTAAGAAATGGAACCTGGAGCATTTTCAATATGATGAAGATTTTGATGATTATCCTGATAACGATGGTCTGGAAGATATAATTACAGAAGAAGACATGCAAAATCTCAATAATGATGACTAGTTTTGTCATCATTAAAATCTCTAAAAAGTGATTGCTCCATTATTATACTATTTTGACAAGTGTTAGGTCTTAAAATAATGCAGTTTACTGTAACCATGTGATTGTACTCTAGTTATATATAAAAGTGTTAGCTGCTGTAGCCATTAGGGCATCCTATGTACTCTTATCCCCTCTGTAAAAGGAGAGATCGAAGGCTGAGAAGGAGATGGTCATTTGAGCATTATTGAGTAAAAGAGAAGTTGGAATTCTCCATTTCTCTATGAAAAAATATCTCTAATGATCTTAGTAGTTTAAGTCCCTCTTAAATGTTTCCATTGTAATTTTTCCACTTTCAAAATTTCAATAAAAGAAAGTTCTTAGTAGGTAACGTTATTCAATTGAATCTTATGTCTTAAATATTATAATTTTTTTGATTAATGTTCCACTATCCTTTAAAAATATAAAGAACTTTATTAGTGACTACGGTCTAAGATAGAAAACAAAACGGATCTGTGTTGTGCCTGATCTAAGAAAAGTGTGGTTGAAATTAGCAATATCTGTAAACTGGAAGCTAGAGGAACACCAATGTCTAATACCTACCAAGTTTAGGTAATCGTCGAAACTCTCTAATTAAGTTTTAATTATTTTGCGAAGCATTGTGGGCCTATAACCACAGAAAGTATAATATCTAAGATATATTTAGTAGATTGTGATAACTAGTATCAGTAAAATCATTATAAGAAGTTTAATCATTTAAAACAAGCATATTTCTTTAAAAAAAAAATACCTAAAAAACAGTTCATTTGCAAATTTCTCCCATTTCAGGGACTTTTCTGCAATTTCTAAGAGTTTTTGAACCTAAAGCTAAAAAGAAGAAAGTAAGGGAGGTACTAAAAAATCACCTTTTTAGGAGGTATCTAAAAATCTAAAGGTTATAACTCAAGATAGTTGTTTGTATACTCAAAAAAGTCAGGGCCATAAAAATTAATACGACAAAAGTCAGGGTACCTAAAACTCAACTATAGACCTGTCAGTTCGGGCGGCAGGGTTAAATACGGGTCGGATGTATTCGGATTCGGGTACAATACGGATCAGACATATTTCAGTTTCGGGTAAAATACGGGCGAGTGTATTTTAGTTTTACGGGTTCGGGTCAACCTAACGAAGTTGGAGCACCTTTTCATTAAGTTATTTCTATGTTTGTCAAAATCAAAGTCTTGGCATATTTATTATTTAAATTGTCTATATTTAATGAACAAGCTTTCTAATTGTAATTTCTTAAAAGAACATAAAAAATATTCAAACTTTTCAATATGATATCACCATGTACCAGTAGACAATGAGTCACATTTGAGTGGGTTAATTTGTTTATTAAAATATTAATAATAGGTCGGTTCATTCATGGGTTGGTCCATCTAAAGCATGATAATGGGTTGGAGCGGTTCAACTTGTTAATAACCTATGTAATGATTTGATATTTTGTTAATTAACTTACAATTACCTAATCATGCATGCTTTATTAATTGGATGATCCTAACATGAACACAAGTTTGTCCATTGTCCAACTAACATCAAGTTTGAGACCAATTAGAAGTAAGCCAAATGAAACAATATTATAAACGCACAAGATATTAAAATTATTTATTAATTATAACATCAAAATTTTAGATTATTATAAAGTAATATTATTTAAGATGTGATGAGACGTATTCATTTAACTAAGAATATAATGATATGACTTGAACATTTTTAACACTTTCTAAATTGATTTTCTTAAAACTAAATATTTCATGCCGATTCTCTAAATTGTTTCATTTATAAGTTGTATATAACGTTATTTTATGGGAATACATTTGGAAAAGAGTGAGAACAATCATCTAATTTGCGAAGGGATGTATGCGATAGTTAAAGTATTCATTATAATGAAAATTTATTATTGTTAAGGGGAAAAAATGAAAGAAAAATAACAATTCGGGTTGAGCGGGCGGATTCGGGTTCAGGTTGGGTTTGACCCAAAACTTTGTGGATTTTTCAGGTTTGGTTTATTTCGGGTTCGGGTCGAAAAAATCATATTCAAAACCCCAAAACTTCCGAGTAGATTTGGGTCAGGTCAGTTTTTGCCAGGTCTACTCAATTGTTCACTAATTGACCAGGTGATTAATAAAGTACTTGTCCTGGAGCCGAAAGGGTATGGAACAAATTATTTTTGGCCGTCTTCTTTACTCCACCGTTTTATCAACTGAATTAAAGATTCCACTTCCCTGTAAATTAAATTAGTTTGGTGTTCTTTGGATAAGCTTATACATCTGTCCACCACTGATTGCATGAAAAGCTATGTCAATTTTATTTATCATGAACTTACACTTACTTTCAAGTATTACGTTTCAGGTTTCGTTTTTTTTTTTTTTTTTGGTTCTTATACGTAGTTGTACGACAACTCTTCTTAGCGTGGCTGTATTTTTGTACGGTTTGAAAAGTTGAAATGTAGGCATCAATAGCCTATAAATTCTTTTGTAAGTAGAGATGCTAATTTTAAGAGATCAATAAAAAATTTTCAGAAAATATTTTCAACCAAGTTGAAATTTTAAAACCAGTTGGATAGAAGTAATATTGAATACTAAACCAAGTAGCTTTAGATAAATATTTATGAAAATATTTTTTCCAAGTTCAACTCTTTTGGAACAATTTAGGTGATAGAAGTATTAGTTACTGCATCAAGTATCTTGGGCAAACTACATGATAGGTTAAGTGCAATGTACTAAAAAACGAAAAACTCACTAATTGTAATAAAATAAGATAATATTAACAAGTAGCAAGCCGGTACGATTACAAAAACGTTGAGCATGCGAATGCAATAACTCCTTTATCCCCTTTGCTATGTTGGAAGCATTTAACTTACAAGTTATAACTTTTTATAACTCCTTATAACTTTTTACAGTTTCCTTACATCTTTAACTAAACTCTTACAACTTCTTACATCTTTATAAATCTTCTTACATTCCTTACCTATTTTTTATTACATTCAACTTTTCATCCATTTTTTGCTCATATTTACTGAAATTTGTATGCATTTTTTATACTACCAATATGAAAAATCTTACAACTTTTTTATGAATATAATATTTATATAAACATAAAAACAAAATTAACAATGTGATTAATACTTGAGTTTAGGCACGAAGCATGTATGTTATTATATAGAAAATACGTCAATATATTTTAAAATTGTAATAGAAAAATCATATTTATATTCAAGTTTCGACGTGAACCATATATGAAAATAGTTAAAGTGTAGGTGACGAAAGCATCTTGGTTATTTTATCCATAAGTTTATCCATGACAACTTGGTTGTTATCATCATATAATTAAACATTGGTTTGAATTTAGTTCTAAAATGCTTAGTTTAAATAGGATTTCAATTTTAGGGTTCTATTCAATTTTGTTGTGATCAAAAGGTGTTATTTTTTTTTAATTTGCTCATTGGGAGGTAAAACTAATGTTAATACCAAAAAACCGCTTCAACTGTAGACATATTTGATTCTACACGTTAGTCGGCATGAATTTATTTTATTGTTAGTTAGTTGACTTGATTAAAGATTTATTTTATTAATTATGTTATTTTAATATTATTTTTTAATAATTCAAAATGATAACTGTAGAAAAATATTTTTTAATGTAATGTTAAAATATAATTTATTTAGTGATGTTAGAAAGTTTATTTCATAAATATTAGTGATACATGTAATTCACTTTCATGAAATAATTTTTTTCTAGAATTCATACATTAAAGACCAACTTTTACGCATACATATCTAAAAATTATACTATACAAGTTTTAAATAATTCAACAACTCGTTATATCTATCCTTACAACTATTTAAAACTCTTTACATCTTCGTACAGGTCTTTGCATTTTCTTACAACTTCTTTACCATTCTTATAGCTGCTTACATTTTCTTGTTCCTGCTTACACTTTCTTACAACCAATAGGTGCATTGTATCACAAAAAAGCAGGCCCTTAGTGACTAGAAGTCAAAATGCAAAGGATCCACTACCTAAGATCTACTATTCTAATTTTAGATCTCCTAATATTCTTATCCTGAGTAATGTCTCGTGTAAGTTCCAAATGTCCCATATCCAGCTTGTCTATTCAGTTAGTTCCAATTTTTTTCTTAAGTCTTTTTATCTTGTCTACTCTTAAAGGTAATTATATTGGCCTTTATGTGACCATGAACATGAATAAATAAATAAGAGGTACATTCACAAACATCAATGTGTAAATGAGATAGTTTCTTTTCAAGATCCAGGATATTAACCTTATTGGAACTCAATCTTAATTAGATTAACTAACTAACCGGATAAGTTTATATATAAAAGAAAACTAATCAAATAAATTTGAAGCAGGTACGTGGACGCATGCAATAATAAAATCACTGGCTGAGCGACACAGTAAACTCCCCGAAAACAAGGGGGGCGTGGTACCTTGAGAGAATTAGGGGAGTTCAATCCCGCACGAAATGCCAATCAAACTGAACGAAAAAAGGTGGACGTGAAGAAAAGCGCAAAAAAGAATCTGGACGGTGTTTAAATTTGCATGTCTAGTACGAAATTAGTGTTTAGGGTTCTGAAAAGCCACATTAAAGTACAACATATATACAATAGATTCACAATTAAACACGAGGCAGGTAAAGATTCCACCGCCCGTTTTGCGCTTGCAGCTTCTTAATTAGCTTCTTAACTAGTCGACGCTTGATGATCATCAAAAAGCATGGTCATACTTTACAATAAATAAAATTCACCTGGAAAGGGAAATATGTAATTTTTAATTTATTGACCTCCTTTTCTTTTCAATATGTGCTTCCTTTCTGGGCAAGAACTGCCAAAAGTGTATATATATATAATAAACATACACATTCAACCATGCAAGAACGTGGAATTGTGAGATGTACATAAAAGCTGGTGGCCTTTCAGTGTATGGTGACCCTTAAAGCCCAAAATTAACGCTTGATGAGCTCAATATCTCATGCCATGCATATTAATTAAGTACATACGTATCACAGGATTAGAGGACGCCAGCTCATTGTAGGGGACTTATTGGCTAATCTCATTGTCAATTACTCCACTTAATTCCCCCAAGTGTACAAAACAAATGAAGGAAATTGACCTACGCAGCAGTATAAATTGGAGCGAGATGAGTGATGAAACTCAGAGCTGCATTCTAAGATACCTAGCACTGCCTATATACATAACACAGAAATGGCAACTCTAAAGTTTTGGCTCGTTTTTGCTTTGGTTTTGTCATTGGTCTCCAGATCAAGTTGTCGGCCTCTCAAGTCTCTGATGGAGACAGATCAAGAAAACGAATCAGAAAGAGTGATGCGCGAGCTACGATTAAAGGTAAGATTGATACAAGAAATGTTCGATGGTGAAGGTGGTGAAGATTCGTTCCAAACTCGGTATGGTCCAAACAGGGTTAGCCCTGGTGGCCCAGATCCGCATCATCACTAATCAATCACTTCTTTCAACTTCTTCCAAGTTTCATCTAACTCTTTTCAGCTTCTTATGTTTTCTAACTGCTTTCTTTATAACTCGGTACATCCGACTCTTTCAGTTCCTTTCAACTAGACCTGACAAAACTAACCCGAGACCCGAAACCCAAACCACCAGGACCCATATCCGACCTGACATCCGAAACATGGACACCCGAAAGTCGACCCGAAATCCGAATTAATTCGAACCAAATCATACCCGAGTCGAAATTTTCTACAAAGTTACTTGTTTTGACATAATAAGCGTATTTGACCAAAAATAGATTGATCCAAAATCGACCCGAATTGAACTATACCTGACCCAGATCGAAGCAACCCAAAATGCTACTTAACCGGAACATGACCCGATCCAAACTTGACCCGACATGTACCCGAACCGAATAACCCATTTGCCATGTCTACTTTCAACTCCTTCCAACCCCGTATACCGCTGCCAACACCCTTTTTCCAGCTGAAAAGATTAGGGCCCAATCTATTTTTCACTTCATAGGCCAGACAATTGATGAAACTTGTGAGGTCGTCAATAATGTATCCAATGTAAACCATTGAGTATGATGCAGGCATTGTGGCCAGCCGGCTCCTCTCCTAACAATTATCTTGTTGTAGAGAAGAGGGGTTTTTGGAATGTAATAGAAGTTATTTGTACGTTAGAAAGGGGAAATGAATGCGTTTCCATGATCAACTTCTTTTCGATCAGAGTTCTCTATCTAATGGCATTTGATTTGAAATAGTTTTTATTTGAGACCTTGTTAACTAACTTTGTAGTTGTCTGTTCTTCTTGTTGCCGTTGGGAGACTTCGCTTCTCATCGGCGTGCGCTTACGTATGGGTTTTTTCCCCCCCGACAGATAGTACTTTTATAATAAGGGTACCATAAGTGATGCACTATGCAATTTTATTTATTTATTTTTATCTTGAAGGTCATAATTCTTTGTTTTAAATATAAAGAACAGTACTCTAATTGAGTCCATTACATTAGATAATCCTTCGAAATGGGACGAGTACAAGTTATGGATCTTACTCGAAACCTATCCATCTCAGCCACATCTATACAGTTTTGCTTATATATATATATAACTCATCCCATATTTTCTTCCCTCCCCCCCCCCCCACCCCCAACACCCTCCCCCCAAGAAATAAATAAAATAAAATTCTTCTACGTACGGTATCATAGGATAATTTCAACTGTTATTACAAATAACCGGGTGTATAACTAATTTTGTACGCCTAGCCTTGGAAACAGTTCCTGATAAAGGAATTTTGTTGCGCAACCTATGTTAGGGTATGTGCTGTAGTGGCAAGGTGAAGGTTACCACTTTGAATTTTCCCTCGTGATTGGAGTTCGTTTCCCTCTAGTAGCATAGATAAAAAGATTTCTGTTTGGGTGATTATTTTTCTGCCTTTTTGAGATAATTAATTTTCCTTTTCATTGATCCTCGTTATTTTTCTCTCCCTACGTATTATCAATTTTATTTTTTAATAATGACAAAAAAAATTTATAACTAGACATTTTTAGAAATAAGTAATGTTTTGTATTCATAAATTATGTACCTTAAAATTATACTCCATTAAAACTCTTTAATAATCAAACAATGTTACATACATAATACGTGCTCACTTATATATACAATAAGGCGTATTAATATATATAGTAATGTTCCATGATGCATAAAATAAGAGATTATTTTTGTTGTTGTAGTTGTACAATCAAATTAGATGTATTATGCTTACTAATGTATACAATAATGCTCACTGTATATTCATCAATATGTATTCTAAAGAGATAACACTTAATTCTAGCGAGTTTGATGAATTTATAATTAAAAAATATTTCACATACTTTAGTGAATTGATAGATGCTTCACTGAGCTCAGCTGCATTTTTCATGAACAACATAACTAATACTTTAGTAAGCAAACCAAATCTGGACCAACTGATAGGTCTCGTTAGTTATGTAATTGATCAATGACGTTAGTTCTAACATTAAATAGTTCATATGCTTTAGTCAGCTAGTACCTAATTCTAGTGAGTTGGGATAACTTTTTAGTGAGCAAATTGAGATTTTAGTGAGTTAATAAATACTTCTAGTGAGCAAACTAAACCTACACCAACGTTTGATGGGCTTAGTGAATATTAGCTAATTGAAAGAAACACTTCTAGGAAAATAACTTAAACCAATGAAATGAAATAATTTTAGAATTATAGAATCCAAAATAGTACATATATTTTAGTGAGTTAACACCTAACTCTAGTGAGTTGGGATGCATTTTTAGTAAGTAACCTCACTAGCACTTTAGTGAGTTCACAAATTCTTTTAGTGCAAACCAGACCCAGCCAAGGAGTGATATGCCTAATGAATATTAGTTATATAATTGATTAGTGATGTTAGTTAGCACTAAAGATTGCTAATATATTTTAGTGAGCTAACACCTAATTATAGTATTAGGGAAAAAAAGTTTTAATATTTATAAATTCCAAGTGCAAGGTATATCGTTGAGTACTTGCGGTGTCATCCATAGAGAGTTGTGTTTCCAACTACCAGAATACACTTGAGCGTATCAATCTAGGTGAAATCAAAGGCGAAGAGAAGTAAAACTAACTACTAAAACAAAGAAGACTTCAATTGTAATTAAATCTAAGGTAGACTAACTAATCAATTTAAATCCTCACCTTCCTAAGTTATGCTAGTAATTCAAGGATGATCGGTTGCCCAGTTGAAGTCCACCTAAGCCCTCTCTCAAGGGTCATTGGGTTAGTCTAAATGTTCTAACCGCCTATTTTCATGGGATTAGGTCAATTAGACTACAAGATTAACAACCTTTGACCTAGCTAGCGACGAGACTATTTTCATGTCCCAATCTCGGCTATTCACTCTACCCACACTAGACAATTAACTTCACCTTTCAGCATAAGTTAATTGCCCCTAAACACTAATGAAAGTTATTTCAAGCATTTCATCGAATACTTGATGACGTGAGAGAAAACCCTAAATTCTAGCATAAACCATAGGGGGTTAGGACTCTAAACAACTTTAGTTAGCCATCACGAGGCTAATTAGAATCAAAAAATGCAAATTTAATCAAAACTAAACATCTAAAAGCAAATCAAAACAAGAATTAACCAACTAGCAAAACAAGACAAGAAACATGAAATTCAAGAGAGAGAGAAGAGAAACTTAGCGATTAAATTGCGAAATTGAATCTTGTACAATGTATACAAAGATCTAATCTAAATTATTCACCCCTTAATGGGGTTTTTGAGGCTAACCTAAAACCTAGAAAAGACTAAAGGAAAAGTGCTCACGAAAAGAACGAAGAAGATCCCCAAAAACTAGCCGAAAATTAGTTTAAATTACAGAAGCTGACGCGGTGCATGGACGACCGTGCTCTCAAGCATGGTCACACACACGGTCGTGCACCTGGTCATGCGTGGTCTCTGGTCGCCAGGCACGACCGTGCTTCCCTGTGGAACTGCCGTGCGGTCTTCCAACCTACTTCCTTGGTTCCCATGCCTTCACTAGAGCTCTATTCTTCCTCAAAATGCATTCCCAAATGCCTCATTCTCTATCAAAGCTGGCGAGTTTCTCATCTCTTTGACAAAACTCCTAGAAAACAAGGAAACCAACCAAATAAGTACGTTATGAACTGAAAGAGGCAAATTTGACCCTTTCCCCTTAAGATTCGACATGAAATTCATGGGAGAAGGGGGTCAAATGAGACCTAAAATGATGTAAAATAGGAGTTCATCACTCCCCCACACCTAGCTTTTTGCTCTTCCTATAGCAAAATAAAGAAAAACTCTAACCTAAGAATCTAACTCACTTTCGCAGGAATCGCGATTGCATTTAGCATATGCAACAAGCCCTTGAAACCCATTGGTTCTCCCAAGTGGACAAGTGAGGTCTCGTGAGGGTTTGCAGAAGATATACCCACAAAATCTCAAAAAGGAAAACAAAGAAAAGAGAAACCAAAATTGGAAAATAAAAATGACAAAACACAAAATATACATCGAGGTAAACTGTACACAATCGAATCAATCCAAAACCCCCTAGTAACTCAAGTATCAGCCTGTACACAAACATTATATGCATTTCAGGACAAGTCATCCCAAAGAATGGCATCCATACATCAACTTTTCACCCCACGACGCATGAGAACATTGAATCCATCCTGGTGCCTGGTGTGTAAGTGTATCATCACCCTAAGACTTTGGCTTACCAAAATCAAACTCAATCCTACTTAACTAACATAAGCTACCTTACTGACTTGCTAGCATGGAAAACAAGCTTCCCCAGTGGAAGTATTGCCTCAAAAGGTAGCACCCTGTAGTGTATGCCTTAAAGGGGTACTTGTCATTCCAAACTCTTTTCGCCCTCCCCCCTTTTTTTTCTTTTTCTTCGTCATTCCAAACTCTTGCCACGCCTCAAAGGGATACACCCAGTAGCGCATGAGTTTGTTTCTTTTTGTTTTTGGAAAAGGGGTGCAAGCACATACAAAGGTAACTGTGCAGTAGACAAGTGGGAGAGCTGATCATGGAAGACTAAGAATGTAAGATAGTGATAATACATAAATCAGGACTGGATTGCAAAATTACAATGGACTGGTGGGGTTAGAACTGAGGCCTAAAATGACAGACTGGGGACGAATATCTATCATGCAAATTGTATTTATATGCGAACTAATAGCCAAGGTACCGAAGATCAAGGCTAATCAAAATTGTACAAAACTCCCCTAAATCCAAAAAAAGGAAAAATTATACAAAAATGAGAAAAATTGCAAAATTTACACAAAAATGAAAATTTTTCACAAAAATAAGAATAAAAAGGTAGATGACCCCACCCTTACACCTAAATCTCACAATGTCCTCATTGGGAGCTTAGGGTCATCACCACCACAAAACACACAAAAACAAAGAAAACAAAATCACACACAAGACACACAAAATAAAACAAACAAACACAAGAACACGAAACCTGTACACATATACAAGCTAGCACACTCTCCCCAAAACACTCACCAAATAAAAAACAAGACCACACATATATACAAAACTAACCACCAAAAACAAAGATATACCAATCCATCAACACCACCAATCACAAAACACAAATGTGCACAAAAATACAAAAATGGTGATCATAGCCATCAATGGCTCAACAACATCCCGAACTTCACCTCAAGATGGTCACCAACAAAAACACAATCCTAATATCCACAACTAAACAAAAAGAAAAAGAAAGAAAATAAAAAGAAGGGAGAAGACTTAGAACAAGTATACTAGGTTGAGTACTAATTGTACCCGAACTACGCCTCCCTAGGATGGTGCTGTGGAGGCCTGAGTACTAATTGTACCCGAACTACGCCTCCCCTCAAGCACAACATCACATATTTCCCATTTCGCATACTCAAAAAGCACGTATTGAGCACGATAATCGTTCAACCTGGACAAGTAGTGCCAAAAAGGTTCATGCTCAAACTGAGGTAAATGGAAAATAGCCATCTTGAATTTTTTTGAAAATTTTGAGATTTTTAATTTTTTTCTTTTTTTTAAGATTTTCTAAAAGCCTAGTCTCGAATGTTCAAGTAAACCCCGATATTGAAAGACGCCAAACTCCCTGGCAACGGCGCCAAAAACTTGTTAAGAGAAAAAAAAGTTTTAATATTTATAAACCCCAAGTGCAAGGTGTATTGTTGAGTACTTGGGATGTCGTTCGTAGAGAGTTGTGTTTCCAACTACCAGAGTTCACTCGAGCGTATCAATCTAGGCAAAATCAAAGGCGAAGAGAAGTAAAACTAACAACTAAAACAAAGAAGACTTCAATTGTAATTAAACCTAAGGTAGACTAACTAATCAATTTAAACCCTCACCTTCCTAAGTTATGCTAGTAATTCAAGGATGATCGGTTGCCCAATTGAAGTCCACCTAAGCCCTCTCTCAAGGGTCATTAGGCTAGTACAAATGTTCTAACCACCTATTTTCACGGGATTAGGTCAATTAGACTACAAGATTAACAACCTTTGACCTAACTAGCGACGAGACTATTTTCATGTCCCAATCCCGGCTATTCACTCTACCCACACTAGACAATTAACTTCACCTTTCAGCATAAGTTAATTGCCCCTAAACACTGATGAAAGCTCTTTCAAACATTTCATCGAACACTTGGTGGGCGTGAGAGAAAACCCTAAATTCTAGCATAAACCACAGGGGGTTAAGACTCTAAACAACTTTAGTTAGCCATCACAAGGCTAATTACAATCAACGAACTCAAATTTAATCAAAACTAAACATCCAAAAGCAAATCAAAACAAGAATTAACAAACTAGTAAAACAAGACAAGAAACATGAAATTCAAGAGAGAGAGAAGAGAAACTTAGCGATTAAATTGCGAAATCGAATCTTGTACAATGTATACAAAGATCTAATCTAAATTATTCACCCCCTAATGGGGTTTTTAAGGCTAACCTAACACCTAGAAAAGACTAAAGGAAAAGTGCTCTCGAAAATAAGGAAGTAGATCCCCAAAAATTGGCCGAAAATCAGTTTAAATCGCGGAAGCTGACGCGGCGCACGACCGTGCCTCGATGCACGGCCGACCATGCTCTCAGGCACGGTCACACGCGTGCCCGTGCGACTGGCTGTGCGTGGTCTCTGGCCTCCAGGCACGGCCGTGCTTCCTTGTGGAACGACCGTGCAGTCTTCCAACCTGCTTCCTTGGTTCCCAAGCCTTCATTATACCTCTATTCTTCCTCAAAATGCATCCCGAAATGCCTCATTCTCTATCAGAGTTGGAGAGTTTCTCATCTCTTTGGGAAAACTCCTAGAAAACAAGGAAACCAACCAAATAAGTACGTTATGAATCAAAAGAGGCAAATTTGAACATTTCTCCTTAAGATTCGACATGAAATTCATGGGAGAAGGGGGTCAAATGAGATCTAAAATGATGTAAAATAGGAGTTCGTCATATAGTGAGTTGGAATGCATTTTTAGTGAGCAACCTGACTAGAACTTTAGTCAGCTAACAGATACTTTTAGTGCAAACCAGACTTCACCAAGATATGATAAGCGTAATGTATGTTAGTTATGTAATTGACTAATAATGTCAGTCATAACTAACAATAGTTCATATATTTTAGTGAGCTAATATTTAATTCTAGTGAGTTGGAATGCATCTTTAGTTAGTAACTTAACTGATACTTTGGCGAACTAGCAGATATTTTTACGGAGCAAACCAAACATAGACCAATGTGTTAGAGGCCTAATGAGTATTTTATATATACATACATACATACATACATATATATATATATATATATATATGTATGTATATGCACACACACTACAAAAAAGCAGCCAGCATGTGATGAAAAGTCAGTGACAAAATCGGTATTTTGTCTCAAAATAAAAATTGAGATGAATTTTAATAGTCAAGCAACGCAAGAAAAAGGCGTCTGGAACTGCTACAATATCTGAGACGAAGTTTTTAATTCGTCTCTATCAGAGACGAAAACAAAGGTGAAATATATTATCGCTAAAAATCTCTCCATTTTTGTCTCTAATAGAGATGAAATTGCATTTTGTAGCAAAATTAGTCTCTAATGGAGACGAATTTTTGTGCAATGGCAACCACAAATATTCGTCTCCGATAGAGATGAAAAAACATGTCGCAGCTATGTTCGTTTCCAACAGAGTTGTACTATTGTGAAATGGCAACCAAAATTTTCCGTCTCTAGTAGAAATGAAAGTACATTTCGTATCTAGATTCGTCACTAGTAGAGACGAATATATGTGCAATGGCAACCAAAAAACTTTCGGCTCTAATAGAGATGCAATATTTTTCATCTCAATAATCGTCGCCAATAGAGATGAAAATTATTAGTCATTGCTAATTTTGTCTGCGACTGTGGCTTTTGAAACGAATGTTTTTTCATCTTTAATTTAGCGACGAAAAAATAAAATTCAGGGACGAATAATTTTCATTGTTAACTGCGCGCCTTTTTGTAGTGATATATATATATATATATATATATATATATATATATATATATATATATATATGTATGTATGTATACACACATATATATCTATATATATGTATATGTATATGTATATGTATATGTATATGTATATGTATATGTATGTATGTATGTATGTATGTATGTGCATATATATATATATGTGTGTGTGTGTGTGTGTGTGTGTGTGTGTGTGTGTGTGTGTATGTGTGTGTGTGTGTGTGTGTGTGTGTGTATTCAGAGTACAAGTTACTGAAAAATTTCAAGTGCATCATCTTTATACTGTGTATTTTAGTGAGCAATAACATATATTTGTGTGTGTGTGTGTCTCTGTATATATATGTGTGTGTGTGTATATATATATATGTGTGTGTGTGTGTGTATTCAGAGTACAAGTTACTGAAAAATTTCAAGTGCATCATTTTTATACTGTGTATTTTAGTGAGCAATAACATATATTTGGTGAGCTATGGTATAAATTTCAACTACTACTACTACTACTACTACTACTAGTAATTGTTCTTTAGTGAGTTATGAAATATACTACTACTACTACTACTACTACTACTACTACTACTACTACTACTA
>JACYFF010031957.1:31694723-31717617 GCA_017589665.1 Selenicereus undatus
CTTTTTATTGGGCTAAAATATTAATTTAATGCATTGTAATTGTTCTTTAGCGAGTTATGAAATATATTTAGTGATTAATATGACTTAGTGATTGTATTAATTATTTATAATAAAAAGAGCAAGCAAACATATAATATACAATCTCAGTGAGCACATCCACATTCCTGTTCATATCCGATGTATGATTTTTTTAGTTAGCTGCATTGTGACTTTGAGTGAGCTATAGTAAATATTTAGTGAGCAGTACTTTATATTTATCTTCCAATGTGTTATTATATATCTTTTGATTAACTCAAATATAATATTCTTTATTTGTATCAAAATGACATACTTGAAAAGTTTCAATCACTTATCCTCTTACTATTTCTTATTATGAGATAATATTTATTTAGTAAGCTGTGATATATATGTAGTGAGTTATAAAATATATTCATGATCAATATGATTCATTGAGCAGTACCAATTATTCCTAATCAAAATGAGCAGTACCAATTTTTCGACAGATATTCCGACCGACAGCATCCGTTGGAATAAGACCGGTTGGGAATGCGTTCCGATGGAAATCGTAAGTCTGTCGGACCGCTTCTCCGACGGAATTGGGCGGCCGACAAACTCATCTGTCGAATGAAAAAAAAATCTTGAAAAAAATTCAAAAAAAATATGACTTTTTTTTGCAGATTCCATCGGAAATTCCGTTGGCATCCATCGGATTCCGTCGGCAACTCTGTCGGAACCCGTCGGAAATCCATTGGCATTTTAAAATTTGATTTAAAAAAATATAAAATATACTACCAATTATAAAAATATTTTCCAATTATCTAATGCACAATAAAGTCTTATCACTAACGTTAAAGCATTAAATTATGCTTAATTAATTAAAAATTATATTCTTTGACGACAAATTATGAAATTGAGAACAAATTATCATCCTAACAAACTAACATCAACGTAATAATCTAACTATATATACTATTAAATTTACGTAATTACATGCAAACTAATTACACAAATTATTAAATTCAACGCATATACTTAATTCATTACAAATTTAAACAAATTACACACAAAAAAAGCTTCTCAAAAAGTGAACAACGAATAACGGCGAGAGGAGGCGATGGCAACAGATGGCGGGAGGAGGTGGTGGTGGCGGTGGGACAATGGCAAGTGGTTGTGCTTCCTCTTTCTCTATCTCTCTCTATTTTACGAAATGAGCGCTGAAAAATGAAGCATGGTGCAGAATTTATAAGAGAAATTCCAATAGAATATTCTGTTGGAAATCCGTCAGAATTCCGACAGATTTTTCAGTTACAATTCCGATGGATTTTTCCGTTGGAATATTAAAAAAAAATTGAGTGTTCCCTGCATTCAACACTGGTTCAATTTTAAAATTTTTCGATGGAAATTCCATCAGAATTCCGTCGAAAAATAGGTCCGTCAGAAAATTCGTTGGAATTCCAGCGGATTTGTCAGAATCCGTCAGAATTCCATCGAAGATTCCAACGGACTTATTTTATGCCGGAATATTCCATCTGAATATGCAGAATTTTCAGTAGTGATAATACACAATTTAAGTGAGCACATACACATTCTTGTTCATATTTGATATAGGGTTTTTTTATTGAGTTGCATTATGACTTTTGGTAAATTATAGTATATGTTTAGTGAGCAACATTTTATATTTATCTTCTAATGTGTTATGATATATCTTTCGATGAACTCAAATATCAGATTCGTTATATGTTCAAGAATGACATACTTCAAAAGTTTCAGTCACCTAACTCTTACTGTTTCTTTTAGTAAGTTATGATATTTATTTTGTGAGTTGTGATATATATTTAGTGAGTTATAAAATATATTCAATTATCAATTTGATTCAATGAGTAATACTAACTATTTCTAATCAAAATAATCGAGTAAACAATACAATACACAATTACACATTCTTGTTCATATTTTGCTGCATGATATTGCCTTAGTGAGCTGCATTATAACTTTTGGTGAGCTACAATATATATTTTTGGTGAGCAATACTTCACACACACACGCACACGCACGCACGCACGCACACGCCCACACACACGCGCGCGCGCGCACACACACACACACACATATATATATTTCTCTCTCTCTCTCTCTCTCTCTCTCTCTCTCTCTCTATATATATATATATATATATATATATATATATATATTTATAAACAGAGAGATAGGGAGAGTGAGAGACAACCAACTTAGTTGAATAGAATAAATAAATAAATAAATTAAGCAAATAAAGCATAAATAAATAAATTAATAGCATAAATTATTTATGAAAAAAGAAAGGTTGATTAGAAGGCCCAAAAAAAATATCCCTCAACCTTGCATTCGAGCATATTCGAGCTCAAGACATGTAGGGAGTTAAAAAAAACACATGACCATTGGAGCAACTTTGAACAGAAGCATGCTGCACATTTTTCTAAATATAATAAGAACCAGGTGGACGAAGCGCACCGTGTATCCGATTGTACACAATAATTTGCGGGGTAGTTTTGGCAGAAAAAAGTTTATGATGATTGGTTAAAATTACATTAGGGTCTACTTTACAGTAAAATTCTCTTGAATAAACTTAAAGAAACTCTACCTACTAAGTGGGGATGTATCCGAGCTGAGCCGAGGGGAGCCAATGCTTGGCTAGGTTTGGCTTGGCTCGTTAAGTAACTAAACCAAGCTTGAACATGAGCCAATTTGGTCAAACCGAGCTCAAGCCGAGCTTTGATTAAGCTAGGTTTGACTGATACGAGCTTGCGCTTAGTTGAGCTTTGACATGCTACAACCTTTTTCCTATACAAATCGTCGCATAATTATTTAAAATATATTTGAACTTTAAAGATTTATGACGCGCAACTTTAAACAATGACAAATCTTTAATGTGCTTCAAAGTTAAATTGTTAATATCCAAATTATAATTACAACTATATGCGTGATGCAATTTGCATCCAATAAAAATAAATGAGCTCACGAGTTGAGTCAAGCGGAGCCTAACTGTTGTAGGCTTGGACCTAGCTAGCTAATGAAGTCTAAGCCTCAATTAGGTGTAGTCTATGCCTAGAGTTATCCAACTCTACAATTCAACTCTTTTCTTTTCTGATTAGGATGCACTTGCTTATAAAATCTTCAAGTCTCCTCACTCTCAAGATTTCAACTGTAACGCCTCCAAAGTACTAATGATATGTTTTACAGAAAACTGCAATGGAAGACTTAATAATAGAAAGCGCTACCATCGCCCTGATAAGGACAAGGCTTACTGAAACCATTTAATCGTGCAGCTAATGTTCACAATCACAAAATCTATTAAACTGAAACACTTCAAGACCAAAGTCTATAATAGTTCAACTTCAATACCATTGACTTAATCATACCATGTGCTGGCTCGCACTCCACACTACCCAAGTAAATTGACTATAGACCCAACTTGACTATGAGGTTGATCCCAACATTCATACTATTCTGAATCCATTGTGAGCAGCTGATAACTTCGAAAAGCGTTTGCTAAAAGGAGAAACATGTGATACTTCATCACCTAAAATGGAAAACATGAAAACAATTCGAAAATGTGAGCAAAAATGCAGCACATACATTCCTGTATTGTAAAATGAGCATAGAAACACTGTTGATGGGTACCCGCTTTTTTGCAATTCATTTAGTTCGCAATAACAATGAAAATGAAAGTAATATGAGCTTAATTGCTCATTCATATATGGATGTGAACCCCTTGTAATGATATGATCTATACATAGGTATACACCTGCCAATCTGATCAAGAGGTTGCCTAAAGCCACGCGGGGTAAATGATGGGCTGATGCCCGATAGATGATAACTGACGGGGTCTCAAGTTAAATGGCAAATCACTGTATAAACTGATTCATTGATGAACTCATTACGAGTTGTAACTTGATAAACATGTTCTCCTTTACGAAGATACAGACAATGGACGTACCTTAAGTCTTTAAAAATGTCATCTGACTTGATAAATATGTTCTGACTTGATAATACTTATGCATAATAGGGAACGATAACTAGGCCTCGAATCTGTTTCATAAATGTCATTATAGGTATGTGTAGTCAGTAAATGATCCTTACTCGCATAATTGAGTAAGCAAAAGTATGTACAATAGAAATTGAGTAATTAATTGGTATACATAACTTGGGTATTTTAATATAACTTCAAAATTGAATTAATAAAAGTAATTAAATTCAATATAAAGTAAATGAAAGTGAAATAGTCTACAATTACATAAATGAGATTACAAAGGAAAAGGCCTTGATGTCACAATTGAGAGAGTGGTTGTGGCCTTTTCTAAAATAGGTTGCTGATACGGGTTTAAGGCTTACTGATGCATAGCTTGGTTTAAGATAACCGCAAGTACACTAGATTGGCTTGATAAATGCATTTGATACATTCTGAAATGAGTAAGTAATAAAGGTTTCAGGCCAAGAGAGATATATCTTGGTTCAAAATAGCATAAACTGCAATAACTTGGTCTGATAAATATGATTTATGAGTCACAACTCTTCCCATTTCTCATATTTCATTCATAAATCCATTAGATAGAGAATTCCACCCAAATGAATCATTGAACTCAATAGAAGCTATTAAGCTCACTAAACTCGGTATTTTCTTTGTAAAATCCATAAATGACTCAAAGCTCATAAACAAGCTCCCAAATTGTATACTTGTCTTCTTCTTTCTCATTAATTAAGCTAAAAGCTCCATGAAAGTCCATGAATATTCGTTTCCCCCTTAAATGACTTTACTTCTTCCAAAATACACAAAATGAGTGCATGATCAATTTCACTTAATCTTTATTATTGCTTTTTACACAATTACTCAAAATGCTTCCAAAAATCACCAAATTCAAAATACTCAACCAAAATTCATGAAATCTTATAGGAAATTCAAAACTAATAGGGATAATATATAGTATAATTTTCAAAATTTTCCTCCAAGTATACGTTGCACAGAAATTGCAATAACAATCCAATTTCACAAAAGCCAGTAAGTTCACTTCAAAAATTCATAACTTTCACCGTTGACCTCAAATAGACACCTAAAACCCCAATATGGAAAGATTAAGAAGTCTAAAAAAAACTTTAATTTGCAACACAAAGCATGATTCTCACAATAGAGTTCCCAAAATGGGGCAAAAATACAAGTGTGTCAGTTTTTGGTCCCTTCTGCATAGTTTTGGTAAAATGACCATAACCTTTTTTACAGACCTTGGAATAAGGCAATTCAAAATCCATTTGAAAGCTAACACACTGACCTATGTACCCACCAAAAATCATAATTGTCTGATGGGCCAATCATTACCAGTTTAATCTTGAAGTCTGCTATGTTTTCCTGAAATTTTCAGCCCATTCTGTTTTAGCTTTTTGCTCTCTTTTCACATAAATCCTCACTTGAAATCATTCGAAATCACCAAAAGCATCATCATAATCATCAATAAAACTAAAGATTATAAAATCAAATACAAATCAATGCATAAACATGGTTTTAACTTAACCTTGCATGAACATGATCACCCTTAAACCCTAGCATGCTCCAAGCTTATTTTAATCAATAAAAACATCAAAATAACCCTTGATTCTATCAATTGAATATGATCAACAACCATAAATACCAAAATAAGAATAAAAACCAAACAATCTAAAGAAGCATGTTTAGGATTACTCACTTTGAGCTTGGAAAAAAGTAGAGATGGTGGTGATGCTTGGTTGTTTTGAGGAGTGGGGATGGTGGCTAAGGGTACTAGGGTGTCGGGGAGTGGTCCAAGGCAGCCCACTTGGCCAAAAAACACAAAGGATAGTAGCATCAACCAGGGAGTAGGGGCTGGCCGGCTGGAGAGAGAGAGGAGGGAGAAAGGTGTTTAAGTTTTAAGTTGTGATTTCTTGACTTGTCTCTCTTGGCTAAAATTTTATCCTCAACAAAGCTTTTTGTTAACCATGGTTAGATTTAAATCATAATAATTAGTTAGGGTAATCATGCAAACTTGTTGAACTTCAAGTTGAGTTGAAATAAGTTGGGTTCGGGAATAAACGGTTCGTAATGATAACGTTTTTATATCACTTAAAATTAAATTTTTGTGACGATATGGAAAAATAAATTAAATCACTTGGATCATAATTATTAGGACCTACTATAAATTTCCCCGAAATTTTCTTTAATACATAAGTAAATAAATAAATAAATAATCACGAATTGCAAAATGAGAGCCCAAATAAATTTTTACCACCTGGATGATTAAATTGAATCGCTTAATTTTTTCTAAATCATGCTTACCGAGGCCTAATATTGATTCACCCAATATTTAATCAACCAATGGAACTTGAATTAAAAATCAATGAAACTTGAATTGCCAAATGGGACGCAAATGAAATATCTCCCAACCGGAATGATTAAATACGATAAATGTAGGTGGAAAATTTTAAACATAATGGAATTCGTTCGATAAATAAATTGGGTGTAATTGAATTAATAAACATGATTTGGTTAAATAAATAACCATGACCAATTAAATCAATAAACATGATTAATTAAATAAATAAATATGATTAAATAAATAAATATATGTTAGGGTCGGGTTATTGTAGCCTCCCCCCTTAAAGAGTCTCGTCCTCAAAACTTATGAAGCTTATTCATGTATGCAAACTTGCCTCAAATATCAATAGTTGGTTTTCATTACTTCCCTCCAAGGACGTATGATTAGCCCTAAGTGCATAGTTGCTTAATCCCGCGATCAAGTATCTAAATCTTCAGTGATTTCACTGGCTCAATTATTTTGATTCAAAATTGATATTCTCTTTGACAGAAAAGAACCTTGTTACTAGTGCGGAGGTGCTCACTGCTGTTCATCACCTTGTCCACTAAAGGAAACTGTTGTATACCCTGATAAGTACTCTGGTACTATTACGAGATATAAAACACGTTATATACGTGTTCGGGTTCAACAGATAGGTGCAGTCAACAAGCTACAGGATTTAACCTTTCGATGAATCATAGGGCCCCATGTAACTAGTCCCTAATTGTCCTTGGATAGTTAGTCTCTTCCTACCTTGACTAGAAAAGCCTTTTGAAATACTCATAACCCATCTAAGATTTTGGCTATTTCCTTGTTTTTCCAGCATAAATCTTTCGTCGAACTTGTATCACCTCAACCTGTATTTGAATTTTCCCTCTTAATGCCTGTTCAGGTTAGCTCTGACCTTATACTTAATGTTTCTTCTGGCTTACTCCAATATAATTAGACAGTGCTTCAGATTATGCCCTTATCAAAATGTTCTCATATGATATTCCTAATGCATCATATGATCTCCCGTCATTATACTACTCAAGAATCTGCTCCCAGTCGATAATGGGCAATGAAATAACCATGGTTAGGGATGAGAGTGATGAACTTCTTAGCTAAGCGAATCATTGCATACAAAAGAGATGAACAATGAGACTAGAAACGGCTAATAAAGGGGAGATCATAATGTGGTAATTAAAATAAAGATAACCATAAGTGTATCTTGAATTCTAAAATATAATGCCATAAGAATTGTGGTTTATAAATATGGATCATAAAAGGTCCAATAAATAATCAACCAAGGAGAAAGATGGCATGGTTATACTCGGGTTTAACTGATGAATTGAAAACAAGATGACAAGCAATTGAGCTTCAACTAGGTGACTTTATAGCCACAAGAAATAAGATAAGTGCAATAGATAGATGAGACAAGCAATGTGCAATAAATATGTAGATAGATTGGATAAGCAAAGTGCAATAGATAGACAAATAGATTGGACAAGCAAAGTGTAATGGATAGATAAATGGATTGGACGAGCAAAGCGCCAATGGATAGATAAATAAATTGAGCAAGCTACCATAGGAACATGCCTTTACTCATATGAAGTCAATTTGAGTACAACAATAAAATTAAATAAAGAATGTAGAAGTTTATTTATCAGAATGTAAGATATATGTGTGGGAGTTGAAGTTCAAAATAAAGAGAGTAAGGGGATTATGAGAATCGCAATCACCAACACCACTGAGAGTTGAATTACTTACGAATTCAAAACAAGTTATGCTAGCTTATCATTATGAATAAATGAGATGTAAGGTAGATGTCTGAATTAGCTCTCAATGTAATGAACTACAACTCATGATTATGAAATAAAGATGGTGAAGGTCGAGAGCATTGGAATGTTGGAAACCATATAAGGTTGAACAAAAAATATATTGCACATAATGGGTTTGCAAGGACATGGAAGATCACGCTAATAGGAAATATCGGGATGAAAAGCAAGGGAGATTAAACAACATTGGATAGTATCAAGTTTTGAAGATGAGACAAGCAAAAATTTCAAGAATTACTATAAAATGACATTCTTGTAAAAGATAAACTATGGTTGCATGGTTTAGGTATGATATCTGGACCTCAAATCATTCCTCGAAAAGACTTCTATTGTTGGCAGTTAATCCCATAAATCATTTATTCAAGGTATAGGGCACTTGTTTTTGATAGCGATCTTGTTCAACTCTCTGTACGCAATACACAACCATAAGGTTCTGCCTTCCTTCTTCACACATATAAAACTAGGACTTCCCACGGTGACACACTGGGTCAAATGACTCCCTTCTATAACAACTCATCTTACTAAATCTTTAGTTCCTTGAACTCTATTGGGGGTCAAGTGATAGGGGGTCTGAAAATAGATTGAGAACCTAGAACTAGGTTGATCTAAAAATCAATGTTTTTTTAGGGAAAAACATTCCCGAAAGTCCTCAAATGAAAAATCTCTAAATTCACAAACTGTAATTTTGGATATGTATATATCGAGTGTGGTTGGCATAACACTAATATTTAATGCATTACTGACACGATAACTCACTTGCTTGCACAGTGTAATTAGGGCGGAAATAGGATTTTTCTTCTCCAGATCCATAAAAATACACGTCTAGTCTTTCCTCATTTTTCAAGCTAAACTTAAGATCTTTACAAGTCATCTTCTATAAGTACACAATCATTTCATCCCCTTAATGACAACAAGGTCCGCCAATCAAACTGGATTGAATGCCCAATGAATATGTTTCCAGCAATACTAATAGAGGCATACTTATAAAAGATAACACATTCAACTGCTTACTAGTCTCAGTAAATTTAAAGGACAGGGGGACAATCTAAAGTGTAAAGAGGTGTAACCACACCATGAACTCTTGCAAAGATATTTCTTTATTGGCTATAAAGGACATGCATGTATGCTGAATGAATGAAAGGACGAAGAGTCGTAATGAAAGAGAGGCATATAAATGTCTTACATATACAAGACATGCAATTCATTCATGATGGTCATGATAGTAAAGTAAATAAACGATGTTATGAAGTTGAGAGGGACTTTTAAGTAATGAAGGTGAAGAAATGTAATAGATTATCAAAGTGGCTTTTGAGAAGTCATACGATATCTATATGTGAGTAAAGTGATGAAGATAAGGATCAACAGTATCAGAAGGGAAATTTTATTCATCTGGTGTTTCAAAGAACAATACGTCAAGATGAAGGAGTCAGTCTTATGATTGAACATGATGGCATCCATCAATAACACATTCTGCAGTAAATGGAAGTCTTGGGTAGGCGTATAAACTCCGAAACTGCTGGCAGATGGAAATAACACAAATCATTGTTTATCATTCATAAGATAGGCTATACTAGAAAAGAGAGGATTACCAAAATAACTTGAGTAATGATATGTAGTCACGACCATAGAGTAGTATGCCAACATGACGTTACGGTGCTATAGAAACTCGAACAATATGGATACTTTTAATTTTTGAAAAGGTGTTCAATGACTAGGTTTGAAGCAACCAAAGGCTTTGTATGCAATAAATAAATAGTGCCCAAATAGAAGCAAGAAGTTAAAGTAGGTGACAGTAAAAATATGAACATAGTGATGACTAAACTGCAAGTAGAATAGGTCAAATATGCTTAGGAAGAGTTGTAAATCACACAGTAACGCATACAGGGGGTCATTATAGACTTCATTATAGAAACAGAGAATTAAACAGTTATAGTTGTCAGGGTCTGAATCGCCTATAAGAAAGGTTGCTCAAATGTGTTTGAAGAACTCCCCACAGACCACATATGAGAATTTCCATAAACACTCTATTACAAATCAAGAGAGTGTTAGTGGCAAAAAAATGATGTCTCTGAACAATTCAAGGTAACTAGGGCAGAAATAAGTCAATGACATGAAGCAATGGGAGCATTACTAATGGAATGTCTTAATGTCAAGACTAGATAATTCTTATACATGGCAGCTTAATCTTACTTGTACCACACATATATGCCAAGTAGCACACCATAAGCTACTAATTGTTATCACCATACATAAGCACTCATTGTACTGTTCATTTCATACTGGTTCACCTTAAAGATATTGCCGCCCAAGGCATTTCCTCATCTAGAAGTTTACATCTAACTTGACACTGTATTAATCCCTTAAGAAGTTGCAAGTGAAATCCCCACATCGGGTTTCAACTATCACTGTACCCAAGATTAGGTATATTAACACACCTCAATAAGACTCTCAAATCCTGAGGCAAAATGGAAAGAGTTCTGTCTAAAAACTGACTAAAACCCAGACTTAAAGCCTTACAATAGATACCGAAAATGGAAAGAAACACTTCAATAGCTCAACGGCCACACGCCGGAGTTCATAACTCAATAGGTCACACACTCGGAGAGCACGATTGCAAAAATTTGAACAAATAAGAGGAATGAAACATACAATACAACTCCCAGATAAATGAGAGTTTGCCTCACTAATAGGTGACCCAAATGATTCCACACTCCACTTTGCCAATGCTTGAATCTTAGGATATTACAAAATGATTGAGTCATCGAAATGGAAATGATTCCTCCATATATGCCGATACATAAGAACTTATAGTCAGCAGCTCATTTAACTGGTCCAACATAACTCATACACACCTTGATAGCGAAATCATAAACACTTGATAGCTCACAGTGGCCCTTAAAACCTTAGCTCTGATAGCAAATCTGTAACACCCCCAAAATATTAATGACATAATTTACAAAAAACAACAGCGGAAGACTTAATAATTGAAGGTGATACCACTGCCACGATAAGGACAAGGTTCACTGAAACCATTTAATCTCGCAACTCATGTTCACAATCACAAAATCTATTAAACTGAAACACTTCAAGACTAAAGTCCATAATAGTTCAACTTCAATACCATCGACTTAATCATACCATGTGCTGACTCGCTCTACATACTATACAAGTATATTGAATATAGACCCAACTTGATCCTGAGGTTGATCCCAACATTGATGCTATGCTGAATCCACTGTGAGCATCTGATAACTTCAAAAGGGGCTTGCTAAAAGGAGAAACATGTGATAATTCATCACCTAAAATGGAAAGTAGAAAAACAATTCGAAAATGTGAGCAAAAACTCAGTACATACATTCCTGTATTGAAAAATGAGCATGGAAACACTGTTGATAGGTACCTGCTTTTTGCAATTCATTTAGTTCACAATAACAATGAAAATGAAAGTAATATGAAATTGAAATGCTCATTATTATCTAGATGTGAACCCCTTTCAATGATACGATCTATACATAGGTGTACACCTTCCAATCCAGTCAAGAGTTGGCCTGAAGTCGTGCGGGGTAAATGATGTGCTGACGCCCTATAGATGATAACTGACGGGGTCACAAGTTAAATGGCAAATCACTATATAAACTAATTCATTGATGAACTCATTAAAAGTTGTAACTTGATAAACATGTTCTACTTTTTGAAGATACAGACATTGGACGTACCTTAAGTCTTTAAAAATGTCATCTGACTTCATAAATATGTTCTGACTTGATAATACTTTTGCATAACGGGGAGCGATAACCAGGCCTTGAATCTATTTCATAAATGTCATTGTAGGTATGTGTAGTCAGTAAATGATCCTTACTCGCATAATTGAGTAAGCAAAAGTATGTATAATAGAAATTGAGTAATTAAATGGTATACATAACTTGGGTATTTTAATATAACTTCAAAATTGAATTAATAAAAGTAATTAAATTCGACATAAAGTAAATGAAAGTAAAATAGTCTACAATTAGATAAATGAGATTACAAAGGAAAGAGCCTTGAAGGTGACAATTGAGAGAGTGGTTGTAGCCTTTTCTAAAATAGGTTGTTGATACGGGTTTAAGACTTACTGATGTATAACTTAGTTCAAGATAACCGGAAGTACACTAGATTGGCTTGATAAATGCATTTGATATATTTTGAAATGAGTAAGTAATAAAGGTTTCAGGCCAAGAGAGATATATCTTGGTTCAAAATAGCATAAACTGCAATAACTTGGTCTGATAAATATAATTTATGAGTCACAACTCTCTCCACTTCTCATATTTCATTCATAAATCCATTAGATGGAGAATTCCACCCAAATGAATCATTGAACTCAATAGAAGCTATTAAGCTCACTAAACTTGGTATTTTCTTTGTAAAATCCATAAATGATTCAAAGCTCACAAACAAGCTCCCAAATTGTATACTTGTCTTCTTCTTTCTCATTAATCATGCTAAAAGCTCCATGAAAATCCATGAATATTCATTTCCCTCTTAAATGAATTTACTTGGCCCAAAATACATAAAATGAGTGCATGATCAATCTCACTTAATCATTATTATTGCTCTTTACACAATTACTCAAAATGCTTCCAAAAATCACCAAACTCAAAATACTCAACAAAAATTGATGAAGTCTTATAGGAAATTCAAAACCAATGGGGACAACTACAGTAGAATTTTCAAAGTTTTTCTCCAAGTATACGTTGCACAGAAAATTGCAATAACAACCCAATTTCACCAAAGCAGGTCAGGTCTCTTCAAAAATTCATAACTTTCACCGTTGACCTCAAATAGAGACCTAAAACCCCAATATGGAAAGATTAAGAAGTATTTAAAAACTTTAATTAGCAACACAAAATATGATTCTCACAATAGGGTTTCCAAAATGGGGCTAAAACACAAGTGTGTTAGTTTTTGGTTCGTTCTACATAGTTTTGGTAAAAAGACCATAACCTTTTTGACAGACCTTGGAATAAGGTGATTCAAAATGCATTTGAAAGCTAGCACACTAAACTATCTACCCACCAAAAATCATAATTTTTTGATGGGCCAATCATTACTAGTTTAATCCTGAAGTCTGCAATGTTTTCCTGAAATTTTCAGCCCTTTTTGTTTTAGCTTTTCGCTCTCTTTTCACATAAATCCTCACTTGAAATCATTCAAAATCACCAAAAACATCATCATAATCATCAATAAAACTAAAGATTACAAAATCAAATACAAATCAATCCATAAACATGGTTTTAACTTAAGCTTGCATAAACATGATCACCCTTAAACCCTAGCATGCTCCAAGCTTATTTTAATCAATAAAAACATCAAAACAACCCTTGATTCTATCAATTCAATATGATCAACAACCATAAATACCAAAATAAGAATAATAACCAAACAATCTAAAGAAACATGTTTAGGATTACTCACTTTGAGCTTGGAAAAAAGTAGAGATGGTGGTGATGCTTGGTTGTTTTGAGGAGTGGGGATGGTGGCTAAGGGTACTAGGGTGTCGGGGAGTGGTCCGAGGCAGCCCACTTGGCTGGAAAACACCAAGGATAGTAGCATCAACCAGGGAGTGGGGGCTGGCTGGCTGGAGAGAGAGAGAGAGAGAGAGGAGAGAGAGAGGTGTTTGAGTTTTGGGTTGTGATTTCTTGACTTGTCTCTCTTGGCTAAAATTTTATCCTCAATAAAGCTTTTTGTTAACCATGGTTAGATTTAAATCATAGTAATTAGTTAGGGTAATCATGCAAACTTGTTGAGCTTTGGGTTGGGCCGAAATAAGTTGGGTTCGGGAATAAATGCTTCGTAACGATAATATTTTTATGACAGTTGAAATTAAATTTTTGTGACGATATGAAAAAATAATTTAAATCACTTGGATTATAATTATTGGGACCTACTATAAATGTTTTCAAAATTTTCTTTAATAAATAAGTAAATAAATAAATAAATAAATAAACCTGAATTGCAAAATGAGGGCCCAAATAAATTTTTCCCACCAGAATGATTAAATTGAATCGCTTAATAATTTCTAAATCATGCTTACCGAGGCCTAATATCGATTCACCCGATATTTAATCAACCAACGAAACTTGAGTTGACAATCAATGAACCTTGAATTGCAAAATGAGACCCAAATAAAATATCTCCCAACTGGAATGATTATATACGATAAATGAAGGTGAAAAATTTTAAATAACATAATGGAATTCATTCGATAAATAAATTGGGTGTAATTGAATTAATAAACATGATTTAGTTAAATAAATAACTATGATCAATTAAATTAATGAACATGATTAATTAAATAATAAATATGATTTAAATAAATAAATATAGGTTAGGATAGGGTTATTACATCAACTCTTAAATCGACCTCTCAATTTAGGTTTGAAAAAGTTGACATCATAACTCCTAAGTTCCCATCCTAATAATATTCTTTTTCTCACCACGCTATGTTAAGCTTAATACAAGTTTTGAAACAATAGCTCAAGTAAATATTGCAATATTTGAGCTCAATACTTTGATCACGTGAACTGGTGCCTTTGACTTGCTCTTGCGACATCTCATTTCAAGCCCTCAAAATCTCTTTTAAAAATTGTTTTGATGCTCAATCGAGACAAGGAAAGCAAATGATATCTGAGCTGCACGACACGTTTAGTCCAAACAAGAATATCTTATTATATTACAGGACATGGCAAGTAATAACTTTATATAGACTAATCCCATGAAATCACTTTGACAATGATTCTTGCATCAATAAAAGATATCACACGGATGGCGATTTATAAATCGAATATGATGAACGATAATATCAAGATACCAGCTTATTAATCCAGCATTTGCAACCGTGATTTTCATCTGTTTAGCAAAATCAATTCATGTATTATTTAATCATGGGGATCATGATGTGCATAATATTATATAAGCATGGTAATGTTTTACATGTTATCACTATGTTTGACTAAGTATGGAGCCTTGTTTGTTTAGATCATGGAAAGAACAATAACTAGTTTGAATAAGATTAACACATCAATCTCAACATATGATCAATATAGGCCTAATAAGATATTATCACATGTAAAAAATCTTTTATGATCCCTGAATAACTTCAGCGTTGAATTCAAATTTTAAGTACAAGTTTGGCCACTCAAGAATAATTTTGGCAGCTAAGCGAGATCCTTTTGTGATAATAATCTCTTAAGCCAAAATTTGAATCAAATAAAATCTTTTAATATCAATTAGTAACCATTTATCTTCTAACCATAATTTTAACTCATATGTTTCTACCATGAGGTGGACATAATTAACTAGGATAGTTTGCATCCAAATACCCTGAAGTTTGAGGAGTTAATATTTATGCCCTTACCTTTTTGAAGTTTATTTTCTACTACCTCGAAAGTTTGTTGACTTTAATTTTAGGTACCTTCTAAACTTTTAAAATTTGCATTTTTAACCCAAATCCTCAAAAACTTTTGAAAATCTAAAATTTGTGCATGTGTACTTTCTTTTATTAAGTGCTATTCGTGATCCTCTTTCATCTGGTATCAGAGCCACATGATCAAAAGTTTTAAGATAATTAAGCTAAAATTGATTAGGCTAGTTAATTGTGATTAATGCTTGAATCATCACCTGCTTGCCCTTGGACCGAACTATTCACATATTGTTCATTCATCAGAAGAACTTTCTCCAGTAGCACCTCTATTAAACTACATCATTGATATTATTTTAGAATTAAAATTCGAATTAGTTAAAATCAAGACTGAAGTCAAAGGCATACTCTTGAAGTATAAGCAGCATACTCTTGAAGAACTACAAAATATGTGCGAGAAAGAACAGAATCCAGAATAATTAAATAAAATCGTGAGTACAATTAGTGATAAACAGGATATATTATTTGATAATAATGAAGAGGCTAATAATGTCCAATTAGAAGAAGAAATATATCAATAAATGAACCTTATTAAAAAAGAGGATCTGAATGTTTTACCTTTAGAAAAAATTAGAAGAAAACTGGATCAAAAATATAGTAAAATGGCTGTTGAAAATGAGATTAATGAAATTGGAGAAGAACTTAACTTAGGGGAAATAGAAACCAAATTAGTTAACAATGGTGTTCCTAAGCCTGAGATTTTGATGAACCTTCTAGAAGAAATACTCATTCTATAAGACCTAGATAAGTTCCAACATGGTGTACAACCAATTTTTCGGTAGGGTTTGTCCCAAGGAAAATTAAAACCTTTGAAGAAGTTTGTCTTACTCCAATTAGTCAAACGGGATATATCTTAAACGTAGATGAAGCTCGTAATAGAGAAGAAATATTTGAGCATTGCAAAAGAGGCATAAATAGTGTCTTAAACCTGAATACTACTTGGACAACCTCAAATTTTCTAAACAACATCAAGCATAGTTTTTCTGACACTATAACTGATTGGTATGGTTCATTAAACGAAGACCGTAAAAATACATTAAGAATAATCAAAACACCAGCTACAATGTTCAAAAATTTGTACAAAGAAATCAAAACTGAGTTTATCAGAGCCAACCTTGTTTCTGAAGAGAAAGCAAGAGAATGACAAAGAAAGAGTAATAATATAAAGTTATGGGATATGAGATATGTCAAAAATTATATTGCTGAATTTAGTCAATGTTATTACCAAATTGGGCATAATAAAACTAATTAATCTTGGTATGTTTTATGATAAATTGTCATATCCTATAAATTTCATGATTAATGAAAAATACATTGCATGACTGGAAAGAGCAGATGTCATTAATATCATTGGTTCAAGAATATCTTATTTAAGAAAATGGGTCAATGATCAATGTCTTGATCTGAAAAAGCAAAAGAAAATTAAGAAGCAATTTCTCACTTGCTGGGATTCACCTCACCAATGGGGAAAAGAACCTGAAAGAAGAAGAAAAAGAAAATTTTATAAGAGAAAGAGCTTTAACAAATGGAGGGGAGAGAAACATAGACGAAAATATTATAGCAAACCTAGTCCTAAAAAACGAAGATTTTTTAGGAAAGCAGTTTATTGTCTTGCAGGAAAAATAATTGCAAATGTTGGGCCTACAGAGAAGTAGGACATTATGCTAATGAATGCAAAAATAGGAAGAATAATAAACTGATTGAAACCCCAGGAAGCTTAGATTATGTTGAGCTTAGCGAAGATGAGGTATTAGACCTAGCCCAAGTAACAATAAGGGAATTGTTGAAATTATATTGGACAATGAATATGAAGAAACTAGTCATACAATGGAAAGTAACTCGACTAGTCTTGGTGATGTTCAAGGAGAAGAGTTTGTTGTAGACAATAATAATGAAGAAGTCAAAGGAGATTGGATCCTTCCCATAATCCAGAAAGACATGATCTATAAAAAAATCTATCTTTTAATTAAAAGTAAATATGTGTGTGAAATGATGGAAGGAGATATAGAAATCAAAGACTTTGAGTATGATGTGGGATAAGTTAATCTCATAAATTGAAAAAATATCCTTAAGCATAATAAAGACAGAAAGTATAGATACATCCATGTTAGAAGTGTCCAAGTTCAAATTACTCCATTACAATATTATGGAAAAGATATTAATCTTTATGCTATGCTTTGTTATATTAGGCATACCAAGTTTAATAATCAAATTATCACATGGATTTAGACCGATTTATGTAATGGATCACTAGGATTTAATTGTCGACCTGGATAGTATGTGAGTCTAAAAAATGAATTTGCTAAAAACTTCCTATCTCTTAAGATAAAAACAGTTGGGATGGATATGAAAGAAGGGGATACCCACTAAGGGGTTTTGAAAAATTATCTACAAGTTAGATAATACTATAGATCCAAAAACTAAGGTAGCGATGATCGAGGCTGAAAAATTTTAAAGTCCTACCCCTATGCAAAAGATTCAAAGGATTAAATCCAATCCTGCATGGATAAAGATTGATCATTCGTGGATATCTAGCTTTGCTAACCTTATAAAAACCAATCAAAAGAATGTGATAAAAATTGATGAGAATAGTAAAATTATCATTAAACCCCAATTATTAAGAACCATGATTGCAATATCAAAATGGGAGAAGGATCTTCATCCTCTAAAGAAGAGTTTAAACAAGATGATGCAATTAGCATGACCAGTGAAATGAGTAGAATGAGTTTTAAACCCTCATGATACGGTGTAGAACAAAGTATGAGTCTTAAATAGAAAGGTCATTGGGTACAAAATAAGAATTGTAAATGAACCAATCTATGAAGATGAATCAGTCAAAAACATGGCTATGGAGATTTCCTATGAGGTTACCAATACAAATCGTAATAACTTCTATATGCTAATAAAAGTCTATTTAGAGAGATATAATAAATATGAATTATACACTTACACAGATAGCGATTGTTCAGTTTGCTTTGAAAAAAGATTATTATTTTCAGAGTTTATATGGAAAAGAGCTAAAAATCCATTACTAGTGAGGATAGCTGATAATAGCATTATGAGTTACAATGAAGCTATAAAAGGGTTATCTATGGAATTAGGAGAAGTTCAATGCATTATACTAGTTCTATGGGCTGCTGATTAACCCTCTCATGATATGATTATTGAGAATAATTTTTAGAGATTATATTCTCAGTGCATACAAACCATAAACCAGATTATATTCACAATTAATGGTTACTCAATTCCCATTGAAAAATTAAGCAAGGCATATACTAATCAGAAAATTGATTTTGCGTGCAGCTAGCATGGTGAAAAGATAATGTCCGCACAACGAGGGATAGCAATAACAATCTCATTACTTGAGTTATCTATTAAAGAACAAATTATTGAACAACAAGAGAAATTATGCAAAGAACTCTACTCTAATAATCCTCTAAAATTCTGGGATAAAGATAAACATTTGCTAAAATCACTTTATTAAATCCCAACACTATTATCAGAGTCAAACAAATGATGTATACACACTAGGATAACTAGGAATTTGATAAACAAATCAAACAAATTTCTTGATAAAGAATTAATCAGGAATAGCAATAGTCCTCACACCAGTCCTGCTTTCATGGTGAGAAATCATGCTGAAGAAAAAAGAGAAAAAGCAAGAATGGTGATCAATTACAAAAAGCTTAATGATAATACTGTCTTTGATGATTATTATATTCCTATTAAAACAGTCCTTTTCAATAGAATTCAAGGGGCCTCTTGGTTTGCGAATGTGGATTGCAAAAGTTTATATTGATAGATAAAAATGGATGAGGAAAGCATTCCTTTAACTATTTTTAGTGCTCCACAAGGACATTATGAGTGGATAGTTATGGCATTTGGTTTAAAGCATCCATCTCAAATATTTCAAAGAATAATGGATAACGTCTTCAAAGACTTTAATCACTGTTGTTTAGTTTACATTGATGATATCCTTGTCTTTTCCAAAACCATAGAACAACACAAAGATGATGTCTTAGCTGTCATCCAAAGATGCATTGATCGTGGTATTATAGTTGGGAAGAACAAGTGCATTTATACTAGGCCAGAGATTGAGTTTTTAGGTCTAAGGATAAAAGTTGGACAAATCATCCTATAAAAGCATATTCTGGAAAAAATTAAAAATTCTCTGAAAAGATTGAAGATGGGAAGCAACTAGAAAGATTTCTTGGATGCCTTACCTATGCTTTTGATTTTATAAAAGATTTAGCTAAACTAAGAAAGCCATTGCAGCAAAAACATAAGAAAGAAGTAAGTTGGACGTGGAGCACTAATGATACAAAGATTGTTCAAAACTCCAAAAAGATGTGTAAAAATCTTCATATTCTTAATTTGCTTAATGAAGGAGATAATTTAGTTCTTGAGATAGATGCTAGCAATGAGCACTGAAGCAGAGTATTCAAAATCAAAGAAGGCGAAAAACTCTGCAAATATTACAGTGGAAGTTTTAACCAGGCCGAATGCAACTATTCCACAATGAAAAAAGAAATCCTGGCAATCATAAGAGGAATTGAAAAGTTCTTAATCTTTTTAGCCCCAAAACCTTTTCTTATTCGAACTGATTGTAAGGGAATACTTAGTTTTGTGAAAAAGAATTTATCGAATATGCAAGCACAACGGAGACTCTTGCGTTAGCAATTATGGCTTAACAAGTTTTCCTTTTTTATTGAACATATACAGGGATCGAAGAACTTTCTAACAGACAGTTTAACTCGAGAACTCGCCAATGGTGATCATCATAACGGAACTCCTTCCAGAAAAGGAGGAAACCTATAATGAAATGCCATTATTATTAGAACGAGTTACCCCTTCTAGTAAAGTCCTTATCGATAATCTGGAATTCAATACAAAAAGTAGATCACATTTTGGCATGTTATCCTCAGTCTACCTAATAGCCTAAAGATTTTCCCTTCTAGAGTTACAAGTTAATTACCTACGATGTTCTTATGATACCCAAGACAAAATAAGTTCTTATGTCCAGGAAAAATGGTTCAATGGGTGATATGCAACCTATATCAACTATTATCATCATTATTCCTATGATATTTGGGAGTCTTGGAGTACAACAATATACTTTGTCGATAGGTCTGGAGTTGCCGGTGTTAGTTTCCCAGCAAATTCAATATCTCCAAATGATCATGTCGTTAAAGCCTAGGAGTACGGGATGGTGCTTTATGGAAGTCCCAGATCCGAAGTTCCCACTTTTCTTAAAACTAACTAAATTTCAGAAATGCATATTCAGAAGGATCCATTGGATTCTTATATCTCCTGGTGGTTCAACAAAAATTCAATTTAGTAGATGCCTAAATTTGGAGGTACATGGTGCATTAATCGAATATGAAAATAGAAAAGCCAAACCAATCCGTTATCTTGTCCAGATTATTGATTCTGACGATCCATATGATCAACGACAAGAATGGTTTCCTGAACGATGAGAATTTGTTATTGATCCTGCTTTCGCAAGAGCCATCGATTTTCACAATATTTATCATCAAAGTTGGGCATTGATTGAATAAGGAAAAATGTTAATGCATTGTGGAAACACTACTTTAGCATATGACAATGAGTTTAAAAAATACATGAAGGTGGAAGGTGGAAGGTGGAAGGAACAATTTCAGAAGATATCTTTAATTATCTCTTTGATGTTAGAGTTGGAAAGTTCTTATCATTGAAAGGGAAAAAATATCTTCTTGAATTATTTGAGAAATGGGATCCAAGGCATCTTAAATAACTTGATGAAGATTTTGATGATTATTAAGATAATAATAGTTTGGAAGATATAATTGGAGATGCAGGCATGCAGAATCTCAGTAATGATGACTAGTCTAGTCATCATCAAAAGCTCTGAAAAGTGGGTGCTCCATTATTGTACTATTTTGAGAAGTGTCAGGTCTATAAAATAAGATAGTTACTATAGCCATGTGAATGTACTATAGCTATGTGAAAAAGTAGTTTGTACTGTAGCCTTTAGGGTATCCTATGTACCTCAATGTCCTCTATAAAAGGAGAGGTCGAATGCTGAGAATAGACAATGTCCTTTGAACATTCTTGAGCAAAAGGAAAGTCAGGATTCTCCATTTCTCTATGCGCAAGTATCTCTAGCGATCTTAGCTTAGGTTCCTCTTCAAGCTTTCCATTGTAATATATTTCCACTTTTAAGCTTTCAGTAAAAGAAGTTTCCTAGTAGAGAACGTTATTTAATCGAACCTTATTTCTTAAATGTTATAATTTATTGATTAAAGTCTCACTATCCTTTAAAAATATATAAAACCTGATTAGTGACTATGGTCCGAGGTAAAAAAAAGAAAAAGGATCTACGATGTGCCTGATCTAAGGAATGTGGGGTTGAGATTAGCAATCTCTGTAAATCAGAAGCTAGAGAAACGTCGGAGTCTAATGCCGACTAAGTTCAGGTAATGGTCGAAACTCTCTAATTAAGTTTTAATAATTTTGCTCAGCGTGGTGGCATATGATATAGAAAATATAACATTTATGATATAACTAGTAGATTGTCATAACTAGTACCAACAAAGTCATTATAAGAAAGTTAAGCATTTAAAAGGTAGTTAAAAATCAAGAGTACGAAACCTCAAGGTAGTTATAACTCAACAAAAAAGAAGTAGGGTCGAAAAAATTAATACCGATAACCTGAGGAGTGGTAGATGCGAAATACCCTACTTAACTGGTACAAAATAAATGTGCCATGCATGATGTTTTTGAATTAGCCTACCATCTTATTTTCTTAACCCATACCTTTAATTTTGTGTTTCACCGAAAATCATATAACCACTTACCCAAGGGAATCAGCACTTAGAATGCATGTAATACTTCCCTTGCATCTTATATGCTTAAAATGGCTGATCGTGGAGTCGCTCTAATCCACTACCGCCGCTAGGTTAATTTGTTGCATTGTCCTTCACAGTCCAAACAGTGGTTTTGCACCCATGAGATCGGGCAAAAAACATCCATTTAAATCCCGTAAACATTAGATTAGATTGTATTTTGCTACGCTTCATCCAAAGGAGGTGCAGTTGTCTATGTACCTTGGCATTTCCTTCACATCTTGGTTGATCAACTTCCGAGATAGTTTCTAGCAAAGGCTGTTAGCTGCTAAGAAGAGGATCGCCTCACGGTTTTATACAAGCTTTAAAGGAACTCGAAGAGGCCAACGGGCGAAAATCACAATATGAATGCTTGCTATATATTTTTGTGCATCCACACACACACACACACACACA
>JACYFF010031957.1:31718017-31728832 GCA_017589665.1 Selenicereus undatus
TATATATATATATATTAACGTGGGTACTCCTTGGAAACTGGGGAGGTTGAGAAGTGTCAAACAATGGGTGTCCTATTGATTAGTGAGGCTCCTCCAAGTATTAAAGCAGCATGGCCCTACGTAGCGATGGCAAGGCGCAATGTCGCGTTTTGTGCTAGTCATATCATCGGACGCACTTTATTAGTTGACGTCATTGACATCTTTTGTATGTAAGTAGTTTTCGTTTCTTTTGCCTTATTAAAAGCGCCTTTGATTAAATTCTTGAAACTTTGTATCTTTGAACTACTGTGAGGAATTGCTTATAGTGCATGGGTTGGATATTATGATGACACATCAACTCAACTTATAAAGTCTGATCGCAAATGAATCCAGCTTTGCTGTCGAGGACGTTGAACCTGCCCAATTTATGGACAAAATTCATCAACACCTTACATCTCGTTTGATTACCAAAAACAGGAATCAGAAGTCATCTTACCAATTCCGGTAAATCACTCAGTTGGAACAATAATTAATATGGCATCATTTCATTCACCTCCTACGGAGATTCCACTCAAATTAATGATCAGCACAATGGCTGAAAAAAATTGTCGTTTTATATAATCAACCTAACTTCAATTTCAAATGAATAGCATCCCAGCTGCTTACACAATTATAGGGGAATAAAGAGATGCACGATATTGTTTTAAAGAAAAAAACAGCTTTACAATGAAATAATTGAAAATGTCTCTAATTAGGTGAGCTTTTGTCACTGGTTCTTGGATATATTAAGTCCAAGGGAAAAGCTCACTGGAGGACTTGACCTATCATCTGCAGACACTAAAAAATTAATAATAATAAAATACGTGCCACATCATATGAAAAAATTAAGTTGATTATTTTGGGTTGATCCAAATTAATTATAATGAGGGCCCACTATTCTCAAGTCATCAAAAATTTTAATTGTACGTGAATGACGACCAACTCATCTCATATAACTTTTTTCAAGATTAGTTTCATCTAAGCTTATCAAACAAACTAGAATCAGTCAATTTGATCGGGATTCAAGCTAGTCTGTCGCCATTTAATTACATAAATTAGAAATTGGATTAGACGAATTCTTTATGTGTGGTCATACAAGATTAGACAGGATTAGAAATGAAGTTCTTAGAAAGAGAGAATAGGTAGTGCCCGTAGAGTGTAGAGAATATGGTGAGGAAACCATGACTTAAGTAAGTAAATTTGGTCATATCAAGAGAAGGGATACGAATGCACACCTATGCAGAGATGTGAGCAGATTGACTTCCCAAAATGTAAGAATGATAGAGGACGACCAAAGAAAAATTGGAATGAGTTGATCCATATATTTAGGTATGAGGCACTTCGAACTTAAAGATGACATGGCTTAGGATGTGAATTTTTGGAAGTCTAGAATTAGAGTAATAGATCTTAAATAGATAGTCGTTACACTTTAACTTGTAGTTACTTAGTGCGTTTTGATACTTTTTTTGTCTCGTATAGTAAGTAATAATGTGCCCCTTTTGACTTACCAGTATTTTACTATTATCGTGCCCCATTTAGTATCCATATTGTTCATTCATTTATTTCATACTTACTTGATCTGAGTATTCAACGTTCTATTCTGATAACGTGTTTCGATTTTTTTTCTTTATTTTGATATTTATGCTTCTATTTTCAAGTGCATTTTAATGCAATTTTTACTCAGCAAATTATTTTGCTTTGATTCCTTTCCGTGGGTCTCTTTGAAACAGTTTGTTTCCTCGTATAAGTGTATATATAGGGGTAAAACTGCTTACATTTAGATCTCCAAAACTCCAGTGAAATCGAACCCATAATGGGTAGTTGTTATTATTTTTCTTGTAACAAATACATATAGAGATTGTACCCAAATTTTTTGAAAACAATACAAATAAATTTTGTCCATATTTCTTATCTTATTTATTTTTGGACTAGAAATTTGTGATTGCAACATCACCATTAACGATATTACGTACTATGATCCATGACCTATATTAGGGAGCCAAAATAATAAGCGTCTTGCTGCAAGACGTTTCTTAAGTATCTTGTTTGGGCTTAAAAATTATATTGTTATGTATTAAATTTTCAAAAAAATGGTGTGATTGCATAGTGGAAGGATGTTTCAACCTATAGATTGTGTAAAATCATACTTTTGTCTATATTTTTTTCACAATGGAAAGTTATGCACATGGTAGGCCTTTGCGGGTAGGATTAATTCAATTAGGATGTAATTTTATGCCTGTTGGCACAACCAATAAATATTAGAGCATTTCCATTTATAATTAATTCCAATTATTAAAAATTTGGTGACTTTAGATCATCTAACATATTAATTTTTGTCAAGGCAAGACACTTCTATCTTGCTACAAGACATATATCATCACTTATTAGACTACAAAAAAAATCGGGGGTTGGGACGTTTAATTGGGCAAATTAACTGTGCCTATACACGTCGCACTAAAAAAAACGACGTGTATGCAAGCCATTGCAGCCCAACGCGTCACTAAGAATTGATGTGACATGTGCAAGCATCTCAAGGCTTGTGACGCTTCAGTCTGACACAAACTATTACTGTGCCTATAAACGTCACAAGGCCCAATTTTTTTTTTAAAACAATTTAATAAACTCTCTCCAATGCGCCCAATAGAAACCTATCCTTGGCCACACACATGTACTGTATCTGTGTGTGTGTGTGTGTGTGTGTATATATATATATATATGTATATGTATATATATAAAATACATTTATCAATTGTATAGAAAAAGAGAAAAAGCAATACGGTATTAATTACAACACATATACTTCTGTCGTAAAGTAACATAAATCATATATATAGTAATTAGAATCGTTCGACCTCCTACAAACATCTGCCAATTTCATAATCATGCCATACAAAAAATTTGATCTAATCAAATCCTAAACACATCTTTCTTGAGTATGTAATGTCTAAAAGCAACCAACCATGTATAGTTTCCAATGATGACTAGCTGGAACAATGTATATGTCCAAAAACAACCGAAGCATAATTCTAAAAAATGACTAGCTAGGTTGTATTCTTACTCCTTAAAACAATACAATCCAAACAAGATGACTAAGGCATCAATTTGACCTTCCTCATATTCTTCTTAGTCAATCAAGCAAGAGTATCATCTGTTGAAACATGTCCGTCATCTGCACTAGCACTTTTAGGGGCCTACAAATAGAGTCATTAAAAGGGTAGGGAGAAACAGACATAAAAAGAATGGAAATTCTAGAAGAAGAATTTGCGCAAATAATCATATTTGCACAACAAATAGACTAACAACAATTAAAAGGGGACTAAAATACTTTTGTCAATCCATTGGACCCAATGGAAAATGAAGCCAAACTAGTGAAACCTTTTGCTAACTATATCTTTATTTAGGAGTGAAGAAATCTCAATGACCTGAAGGTTCATTATAAAGCTCATAAAAGAAACTCTAGAAGACCATAAACTAATAACCTCAATAATCATAATAAGGCACTATTTGATTATAACCATTACCACCCTTGCTTGTGACTGCGAATGTATTGATGCGCGAGAAGCAATTGGCAACAGATCTTGCATAAGGATATGACAATCATGGCTTTCAAATTGAAGATCCTTCGATCTTTCAAACTTACCCCCCTTGAAATATTTGAACAGTACCCATCTAGAACTTTAAGATCTTTTAAAACTTGTAAAAAAGTTGTTTTCTCACTGATTGATAAGGTATAACATGTAGGGGGTACATATGGCTTCTGATTAGGCTGACTTACAAGATGAAGTTCATGCCTAATGCCCATTTCCATAAGATCTTTTCGAGCCATTTCATTGTCCTTACTCTTGCCTTCAAGATTCAACAATGTTCCAATCAAATTATCATATATATTCTTTTCTATATGCATCACATCCAAATTATGTCTAAGAAGATTATGCTCCCAATAAGGCAAATCGAAAAGAATGCTTCTCTTTTTCCACAATACTTGCTCTCCACCAATGTCTTCTTCAATGAAATCATCAATGTCTTTTAATATCTCCTAGTCATCACAATTGTGCATACCATCAACATCCTCTAGTCCTATTGCATCACATCTCCTTTTCTTTGGTGTTTTATAACCCTTACCATCTTTAAATGTAACCCCTTTTAATTGCTTAAGGACATCTAAACAAGAAGGTGGTGGTGGAGGTTCTCCACGCTCAATTGTGCCACCAAATAAGTCTTTTTGAAATCGATAAGGATGATTTGGTTCTAACCACTTTCTATGACCCATATAGCTAAACTTCCTCCCATGCTTTAACCAGATAGAGTGGGTGGAATCTGCACAGTTAGGGCAAGCAATGCGACCCTAAAACTCCAACCTGACAAATTAGCATAGGCTAGTAGGTCATTCACTGTCCACATAAGAGCCACCTGCAATGTGAAATGCTCGTGTGCAAAAGCATCATAAGTGTCTATGCCATTCCATAATTGTTTCAACTCATGCACTAAAGGCTGTAAATATACATCTATGTTATTCCCCAGACCCTTTTCCCCAGGAATGATCATTGACAAAATTAATGATGTTGATTTCATAAATAAGCAAGGTGGCAAATTATATGGAATCAACATCATTGGCCAAACACTATAGGTAGTACTCATAGTGCGAAAGGGATTTAGTCCATTAGTGGCCAGTCCAAGCCTTACACTTCGAGGGTCACAAGCAAATTTTGGATATTGTGCATCAAAAGCTTTCCATGCTAAGCCATCAGCTGGATGCCTCAATTTTCCATCCTTGGTACGATTTGTATGGTTCCATCTCATATCTTTTGCAATTTTTGCACAAGAGTACAACCTTCTCAACATTTCAATTAATGGAAAGTAACGTAACACTTTTGTACCCTCTACTCTATTTTCTTTGCATGTATTGCATTCATTATGGTTTATTGTTGGACCCCAATAAAGCATAGAATAATTTGGGCATGCATGAATCTTGTCATAACTAAGACCTAATGCATTTGTAAGCTTCTTAATTTTAGAGGTCTTAGAAGGCAGTGAGGTTAAGAAAGGGAAAACATCTTTCAAAAACTCCAATAGCATATCAAAAATCTTATTAGAAATCCCACCCAAACATTTTATGTGATATAAGTGTAAGATGAAGGCCAATTTTGAGTAACGACACCCGTTATAAAGCTCTTCATTACATTCTTCTAATAATTTTTGAAATTGATTGGTCTCTCTAGTGTTTGACAACCCTGGCCTCTTTTCACCACTAGCTTGGCCTTTTTCAACATTTTCAACCTCTGGCTCATTAGTCCAATTCAATGAGTTAAATCCCATGACATCTTGGGGCATACCCTTTATATCATGAGCACCTAAAGGAGTTTCGTGAGCATTCTTGGATTGGGTTTGGGATTGTAGTTTTTTCATATAAGGGGTATCATATTGAGAAGACACGTCTTCTCCATGAAATGTCCATGTAGTGTAATCTGGCAAGAAGCCGTGAACTAGTATGTGCCCATGAACAACCTCACATGCCCATCTCTTAAGATTACAACATTTTAAGCACGGACAAAGTATAGTTCCTTGAACTGCTTTTGTACGAGCATACTTCATAAATGATTCAACGCCAACCTTGTAGGCTTGACTTTTAGTTGGTTCTTATATCCATGCTTTGTCCATGACTAAAAAACTCCAAAGATTTACCTACTTGATAAACAAATTAAAGTTTTAGTCTGTAATAATACGTTCGTACATATATGCAAATGTTGGAACTTTTATAAATAAGAGCAACTCACTTGTTTATTTCCTAAAATGAAACCAAAAAAAAAAAAACTCAACTAGACATTTTACACAATCGTAAGTGCTTATAGAATGGGTAACCCCCTTACACGCACCTTAAAAAATAAGAATACCTTTACCTGTAGCAAAAACATAATGATTATTGAAGGGTGTCTTTTTTCAACAATTCACATATAGAACCAAGGAAAATATAGACTGTAAAATTGGTAAATTCAAGTTTTCAAGGGAATATAAAGTAAATAATTTTTGCGATAATTGTTCGAAGGAAAGTAGGATAAATACTGGAGATGAAATTTATTTAAATTCAACTTAAACAAATCAACATTCATGAATCTAACTACCAGAAGTTAATTCAAGCAATTTGACATTTGTTCCCTCAAACATAATTTTAAATTCAACCTTTGTGAATTGACTAAGAAAATAAGGGGTGAAGCAACTAAAGATTAGTGGCACATGTTAGTTTTAGCTAGCATCTTTACCCAAAAAAATAACTTTATAAATGAAAAAAGTAAATTTAAGCGTCGTCTCCATTTGATTCTAGCTTGACCTTCATCTCCTTCACTTTATATATATATATATATATATATATATATATATATATATATATATACATGCATATATATATATATATATATATATATATACATACATATATATATAGACACACACACACACACACACACACACTCATAAGTAACCTCTGCAAACTGTTTTTACATTGGATTTCTATAAATTGACACGGTATTCTAAAGGTTAAATGTCTTTAGGGTGCAGGGAAAAAGCAAAACCATAATGAAAATTAGATAAATTATAAGTAATTATTTATGGACAAGGACAAAAATAGAGCATATCATTTGTTAGGATTGGAAAAATAGATCATATCACCACACGACCTAAAGGCATTGGAAGGAAAAGTCAAATTTTAAAATTATTCAAATTGTAAAAATATTAAATTTAAGAAACAATAAATGAAAAAATTAACATGACAGTTAATTTACCAAAATAGTAAGCTGATTTGATAGGGATTTACAATGATTTGGGTTTGCTCTTACGGTGACTTTAATGGAATGTAATTGAAATGTGGGAAAAGTTGAGAGGGAAGAGAATGATGTTTGTGGGAAAAGTTGAGAGGGAAGAGAATGACAGTTAATTTCCAAGCTCTGGTGTGAGTTGAAAACACTAAGAGGCTCTAAAATTTACAACAATTTCATAAGTAGCTAGCATAAAGCAGCAGAATGAAAAGAAAAACGTATAGATAAACCAAGAGGTTGTCATGAAGAAAGAACACAGCAGTACACTAGCAAGGCAAATGACTGCTTTTTCATTTCAGTTGAAAGAATGCTGCAACATTAATCTACCAATTAACCCAAAGCACATCCAAAGTGATAGCCAAAATGCTACTCATGGTACCTGTACAATGAGGGAAATCTATTTTACCCAAATTTTTATAAGATTCAGTCTGGTTCCAACTGGTTTATACCAATTCTGATAAATTTTGCCAGGGTCTGAATTCACTTTGTTTTTTTTTGGAGAGAGATTGAGGTTGAATATATGCTTAGACGTTGAAGAGTACATAACGTTGGTCTGAATCCTACTTGCAAAATACGAGTTGGGAACAATTCTGGGTGAAGGAAATTTTGAAAAACTTAATTTTGTCAAGAACATTGAGCATTCTTTTGCTGTCAAGATTTAGGGTACCATTGGGCTCCCAAGGATTGACAATGGAGATGAGGTATTCTAATGATAAGTCATGAAATAATCAATACTTTATCACAATTGCCAACAATAACACCAAAACGCTGCTAGATACAAGAAAAACAAACTGTAATTTCAGATCTAGGATTTTAACACTGTTCAGCCAAGCAACCAAAACGGGTGAGAGATGAACCGTAGCACTGTTGACAACTGATTTCAATTGCTCACCACTTCCATTGAGTCAGGATCCTCTTCAACTTATGCCCAAAACCCTCGGGAAAAGACTGACTTTTGCTCTCTCTGAATTTCTAGGGATAGAGACCACACGAGAAGGCGAAGAGATGAATGAGCAGGCAGTGTGAAAAGGGTAAGAGAAGATGGATGCAACAAAATGAAGAATTGAAGCCGGAAGAAGAAGGAAGCGAGATGGAGAATTGAAGCAGCGAAGACCCAAAGCGGCAGAGATGCGTCGGTTTGTTTTCTGATTTAGCCCCATGTCTTGGTAATTGAATCGGGGTTTTTTTTAACCGATACCCAAAACCCTTACATTGACTTTTCTTTACTCAGTTGACTTTAAAGTTTTCAATTTGAATTAAAACTAAAATTTTTAGCGATACTCAGTGGGAATAGATGTGGTTGAAAATTTTGATGGTCCCACCAAGTCTTTGTGACGTTTTCAACTGACACTATATTGCAGCGACGGTTTTGAGTGCCTCATATGTCATTTATACAGTGATGTTTGGATCAAACATTGATAAATTTGTGTCACTGCTCGCTATTTTTTTCGTAGTGTTAGGGGAAATTAAATATACCATGATATTTCTTAAATAATGGATAAATCTTGGTAAATAGCTAGGTAAAAGGCAAATATGGCAGCAGAGGTTGATTAGGAAATTAAATGAACTTAATCTAATTCACAAGATAATGCTAGTGTGTTTCTACTGGTGATTCCAAGATAAGCGCCTACATAAGCAAGCTATGAACATGGGCAAAGATAAGTTGGAAGAGGTAATCGACTAACCTGTTGGACTCAATTTCGTAGCCTTATTCTTCTCCTTATAATTCCTCTTCTACTTTGAGCGATGGGGGCTTTGCGATGGGGAATCCCCTCATGTACACAAAGTTGCTTGTAGTTTTTTTTTTCCTGTTTTTGGATAAAGGTGCTACTCTTAGTCCTTCTAATTAACAAGCCAGTCAAATCTTTAAGTTGAAACAATTCCATCAGTGGGGACCCAATTTTAAGATAACTTGTCAGAAAACTAATAAAGGGGATGTTAAAACTCATGTGAATCAAGATCTTGCTCCTAAGGATCCTCACCCTGTCAACGACAAGGTTGAAGGTACTATATAAATAGCCTTGGATGAAGAAATTCCTAGTGCTCCACCTGGGGGTATTCTCCTAAAGTTTACTAGTGGCCAACAGTCCAAGGAGTCGACTGAATACCATCATCGAAGGGAAGAGTACCATCCTACTATGCTCTTCGTCTGCTCATTCACCAAGTAAGCCTATCAATACCATTTGTCAAGGATAGGGTATGCTCCCAGTAAACAGTTCAACAAAAGACTCCTTTCATTGTGAGGGAGCAAGTTAAGGGAGAGGCAAAATCGAATCCAGAGAAAAAGCACCATAGGGAATACCCAGACAGTAGGAAAAGCTTGGGAAGTAATTGAATGCCAAAAGCACAACGTCAATAGGGCTCGAAATACTGCATCAATCAAGGTTGTTTCAACACCTTCTAAGGTAATTTGCCGATAAAGCAATCAAAAAGGCAAGTACTACACCTAATGTTTAGTGTACAGTTTCTAGTGATCACCATGATGCTCGCTTTGAAAAAAATGGTTGATATTCATGAGGATGTTCCTATAAAATATTTACACCTGGAATCTGTTTTTCTCTATAAAATTCTGAGAAAAGAAACTTTCAAAAATATTGAAGTCTCAAAGATTGAACTTTATGAGGGTCACGAGGAACAATTCAGTTCATATTAAACGTAGATGTACCACGTGGTGTTTCCCGGTCAACCTATTCTTTTCAAATATATTCCCTCTACTCTCAATGGACCTTTCTCACATGTGGTTCAACAAGCATCCAATTGCATCCGTTTGGTCTTTGGAAGACCTTAAGGCCAAATTTTTAAGTCCCCTTCTCGGAAGTTGGAGGCCCGCTAAGGACAACTCACTTCTGAATGTAAATAGTTATGAAAGGCATAGGACCTTTCTGCAATTTCATATATCTAGAGGTTCAGCACGACTGCCTCTATGTTGTTGATTTGAACACTCAGGTGGCTCCAGTAGCCTTTCCTAACAGAGAAAGAGAAGCGCACTACAAGTTGCTTCTGAACAAATAGCCCCCTATGACTCTTTCTAAGGCCTCGAAGAAGTTAGAAGAGTATATCCATGTATTCCATTTGGACCTTGGAAAATTTGGTGGAAAGAAAAAAAATTTGGGAAAGTAATTTTTCTTCTTATACTTGGCAAAGAAAAAATCACAAAGGAAAAAATTTGGAGAAAAATTAGGTGGAAAAATTATTAGGAACAAGTGATAAAATTTTTCTCATATAATTGTGAGGAAAGTTTGGGAAAAGTTCCAACAAAAAAAAAATTCCCCACCTCCTCCAATCTCACCCTGCTTAGATTATATCAATATTCCAATTTGTGTTCCTCATTTTTGTATTTTGTTTTTCAATTTGAACGAGGGGAAAAAACTCACTTTCTCTCAACTTTTTTTCCGATCACATTTTCTCTTCAATTTTTCTTTCTATCAAATTTTCTAAGGATCAATCGAAACCTAAATAAGAAACTATACACTAGGAAGCATAACCAAAAAGAGGGGATCCGGGGAAAAAGAAGCTTAACAATAGGGAGCAAACGGACTGAAATGTTTGATCGAAAATAATTTTTATCGCAACCGAAAAAGGTGATTTTAATGGAAATCTGGTGCAAAAACACCTTTAGACAAGCCAAAACCAAGTAAATAGAAGGTCAAGTTCGAGAACAAGGGGAAGCGGTGTGAGTATCACTAGTATGCTCATAACGAAGGGGGTCGTGGGGACTGGGGACCTAGAGAGGACTGAGAGGGGCGTAGTGATCACCTAGATCAATACTTAAGACAAACCTTACAAAGAGAAGGGCAGAAGAGGACAACATAGTAAGGGTAGGTGTTGACTCATAGGAAAAAGAGCTAGAAGCATTCATTCATACGATTATAGAGGACCTCTATTGACAGAGCTATCTAACAAAGCTAAAATGGTCATTAAAGCATACTTTAGAGCAAGACTGTAACAGCCCACGACCACCCGCCATTGAGGTATTGTCCGCTTTGGG
>JACYFF010031957.1:31737719-31771736 GCA_017589665.1 Selenicereus undatus
GCCCTCGAGCACGGCCTCATGGCCGGTCGCTACGCTCTTAGCCCCTCTAGGGGCTAAGGGTCCTCTAGCACGGCTTCACGGCCGGTTGCTACGCTCTTAGCCCTCGAGCACAACCTCATGGCCGGTCGCTACGCTCTTAGCCCCTCCAGGGGCTAAGGGCCCTCGAGCACGACCTCATGGCCGGTCGCTACGCTCTTAGCCCATCCAGGGGTTAAGGGCTCTTGGGCGCGGTCCTACGGCCGGTCGCTGCACTCCGGGTCCCTTTGAAGGCTAGGGGCCTTTCGCGCGTGTTGCCCTTCTGTTTCAGGGCCACCCTTATATGAGTAAGTAAAAAACGAGACATACACAAACAGAAGGCCAAGAGAAGCATATCCTTTTCATTAAAACAAACGTTATCTACATGCCGGAGTAAAAGGCAAAATCAAAAATTACAAGGGCAGGGCAAAATAGACAAAATAGCGCCGGCTATGCATCAGGCTCATTGTCATCTGTTGGCTCCTCTTCCGAAAGACCGGCTACCTCTGGAGGGTGTGTGGTCTCGTCAGCAGTGGCCTCACCCTCAGAAGGAGCGACGAACTCCACTTCTTCTGGGTCGCAGCCCTCAGCGACGGCCCGGTCGCGCTCATCAACATACTTCGGATACGCTTCGAAGTACCGGTCGTCATCAAATTCCCCCGCAAGAGTTAGCAGGACCTTGCGAAGATAGGCCAATGTATCAGAATGGCCCTGCTGGTAACCCCGCTCTTGGGCTTTTGCCGTGTTAGCTACAGCCTGTTCCAGCTTCTGCTGCACCTCCTTTTTTGCAGCGTCGTAGGCCGCGAGGTCCGATTGAAGTCGTTCACACCGACGCTGATTCCTGGTTACCATCCCCTCTAGGCGTCGGCACTCGGCCACGACCTTGACACCTCGGGCAAAAGCCTCCGCCATGCCAATATCTTCCACGGATGCGGGCGGCAGATTTGAGACACCAGTGGCTGATAGATCCCACGATTTAACGATGTCTTGGACAAGGGCAAGGCGAATGGTGGGGTCAGCCTTGATGAAGCTCCCTGAGGGACGAGAGGAATGGGTAACACCAGTCGGAGCCGCGGGGGAAGTGCCAGTACCTCGGGGGGGTGTACAGCGTCTCTGCTCGGCAGCTGCTCGCTCTCCAGAAGACCGACTTGTGGCCTGAGCATTAACTTCGTTACCAGTTTCCCCGGTCACCTCGTCGGTTCTCGGCTTCTTGCGCGGCGGAGGCAGACTCACGGTAGGTCTCTTCCTGCGAGGTCCAAGCGAGGGCGCCTGCAAAAGGTTAAGTTATCTCTTGTGAACGTGAGGGAAACCAACTAAGGGGGTCATATTGTACCTTCCTAGCCTATTGGACGACGGCAAGTTGCCTCTCCTCCTCCCTCCTGCGGTCGGCGGCAGCAGCCACTTGTTCAGCCGTCGTATCCCCGGTTTCAAAGACCCTCAGTCTGGCCCTCGCTTAATCTGTACAAAGATGAACAGGTCAGGTTAGCACAAAACGCGAAACTAAAACACATCGGGACAACTGAGTACCCTTTGTAAAATTTTTAAGGATCAGAAGACCGGCCGCGGCGAGAAAGAAGTCATTAGCAAAAAATTTCAGTTTTGGCAACCAGTTCAACGGCTCCCGGTCACTAGACTTGGTCCTTCTCTTCTCTGGATCTCTCACGGCCTCAATAGCCTGACTCATGAATCTGGGAATGGGCCGAGGGCGATCGTCTTCACGGATATAGAACATAAAGTACTAGGCGGTTCGCCGTTCCTCGGCCGTAGGCTCCCCAAAAGGATTTCGGACCGCTTTTCCCTCATTCTAGTTAGGGACGTCGCCCAACCCCGATGCCCGGCGCAGGAACAAGAAGTCGTATTTCCAGTATCTAACTTTGGATTTCTTTTCGATTGCTGTCATATAGCCCGGTCGGTTATTGAAACAGTACCATCCCAGGTCCCCGGTCTCTTTAGGGGCCCTTTGGACCGTATGTACCAGACTGAACGCGCGCGCCCAGCAGGTCAAACCCCGCAGTTCACATGTGGCCACAAACGAGCAGATGTTGTGCCAAGATGTCGGCACAATTTGAGCGGGCGCCAATTCATACTTATTGAGAATATCCTTGATTAGTGGATGTAAAGGAAACCGAAGGCCATAATCTAGGGCCGCTCTGTACGCGGCAATACAATTGGCAGGCGGCTCGTTCACTGTGTCATCCGGCTCGGGCATTACAAAGCAGTACCCAGCCGGCAGGAGGAACTGCTTGTCGAGCGCCGACCTCTTAAGTTTGGAAATTACTCGCGGGTCGGGGAAGTGACTTCCCGGTCCGTCCTGAAGTTCCGAACGGGTTGGAGCCCTAGGGAATTCCAACCCCTCGGCCACAATCTCTGTTACGGGTGCTGCACGGTGACGACGGGAGCGCCCTGAATCGCCTGGACTTGAAGACTCGGATGAGGAGCTTGTTGACGCCTCCTCGGATGAAGTGCTGCACCCTGAGGCCCCACTGGATGAACCAGGTCGAGAGGACGTACTAGAACTGGAGGGGGCAACTCGGGCCTCCATATTAGACTGAGGAAGTGCTGAACAAACATTACATATCGGGCCCTCGGCCAATAGCTCGTCTGGAGTCCGGATGCGGGGGGTTGACTTCGTCTTCGCCATGGCACAGACCTGGAAGTCGGGCACAAAATTAGCAATAGTAACCTCCCACAGATACGTCACAGTCACCTTGGGAATTAAAATACTAGGGGTGGAAGAATGCTCGCAGCTGGACCACGAGGGAGTGCCAGGTTCAAAAATGGGTACGGCGTAAGGGACCTTTTTTGCTCCCTTGGCTTATTCTTTTGGGGGAGTCCAGCCACCACACGGCCATCAATTAGGGCTGGGAGGTTGGGGAGTTGCGGATGCCGGCCCTCCATGAGAGGACCGACCTGCTCATCGGAGACGTCCCCACTAGATGTACAAGATGACATAACATACAAAGAATGCGGTGAAAGGGGCGAGCGTGTACCTGTGGATGTCGAAGAAATAGAGATTTGGTTGGAAGCAGCCAGGCAATCTGGGGAGGAAGAGGAAGGAGGATGTTAGAGCCTCTCTCTCTAAATTGGTAGTAGAAGTATGGCACAAATGGTTAAGGTGGTAAGGACCTCATCCTTATACAGAGCCAAGAGATGGTTCACATACCCCAACGCTCTTTGACAACCACGCTTCCTCAAAATGCATGCCACGTGGTCCCTGCGGACTAACCACGTCACCAGTAGGTGGAAATTAAGCTAGCCTGACTCCGATTTTCAAGGAGTCCCTCAAAGGCCCGACACTATTGCTACGACTTAAGGGCTCTTCACAGCACGGCCAAGGCCCTCAGGGGCTAAGGGCCATGGAGCATAGCCTCACGGCCGGTCGATGTGCTCTTAGCCCCCTTATGGGGTAAGCGACGCTTGATCACGGCCAAGTGCCGGTTGCTACGATCTTAGCCCCACAAGGGGCTAAGGGCCTTCGAGCATGGCCTCACGGCCGGTCGTTACGTTCTTAGCCCCCCTGAAGGTTAAGGGCCATCGAGCACGGCCTGGGGGCCCGACAGACGGAATATCAAGTACAGATGCGAGAAAGAAAGCAAGGTTTCATTACATAAAGGCCCCTGGCAAACGCCCTGAAGGGCGCACATTGATACAAAAGGCCGTTAGGCTTCATCACTAGAAGGGGAAGGGGGGCCGCCTAAGTCAGAAAATCCTCCCTGAACGTCGTCAACGTCCGAGACATTTATCTCATCAGCCGGACGATTCTGTTGAGCAGCTCTCAAAAAATCGTCCATACAGTATACCCACTTCTCGAATGATGACCACTTCAGATCCATGAGTACGGACTTCATCTCGTCCCCTGTGAATTCATGAGCCGCACCCAGCTCGACAACATCATTCAGTAGCATCGCGTAGAAGGTCGCTTGAACCATTTCAGGGAGTCTAAGCTCCGTCGTGACCAGTTCAGCTTCAGGTAAGGAAAAGCCTGGGCATAGCCCCGAAAAGCCCTCGGGGAGAGGGCGAGGGGGCGCGATGCATTCCTTCGGTGCCATCCGAGCGTCTCCCTTAGGTAAAGTGCCATCTCCCTGGTGTTGCGGATGAGAGGGAAAGCCATGACTCAAATCGATGGTTGGTTTGCTCCTCAACAATTGCAATCGCACCCATCTCCAACAAAAACAACGGGGTATTTATAAGCAAGCAAAATAGACATGAGGATCCACAGGTTGTGGGCCACTACGTTCCTTCAATCGCCTTTTATGTCAGATCATAATTACCTTGTGCATGCGTAGCCCTCACCCTGAAACTCCATGCATTGATGTTCGACAGCTGTAGCAACCGTCCAACCCAGGGGTGCAAATCCCCGTAATCCCTTGCTGCGTGGCAGGTGGCCATAATGCGCCTATCTCACTCCACCGTAGACCGGTGAGTAGAGTTATTAGGACGATAAAACCCCTGGGTCCACATCTCACCTGACTATCTGCTGGGCTCAGCGATCAGGTAAGATGTGAGGGGCTAAGTGATTTGGGAAAAACACACATATCGCCTCTTGGGGCTGGCCCAGGGATCTGCTTAATCAACTAGGCCCATATGTTTGCAAAGAGTCCTTAGGAATGCCAGCCTATACTCACCCGTAAGGTCACACCCCATGGGGCCCAAGACGTAACCCTACAGGCCTTCCTAGGGCCCAGCAACCCTAGGACCGGAAATTTATTTGGCCTATTCCAGTAAAATTACAATCTTACCCCTTTTTTTATCCAAAAGGGGGGTTATAAATAGTGACCTACCTTCTCGGGAAAAGGGGGAGAAAACAGGGAACTTGGACTATCATTTACGCTTTTTGGAAACAGATCACTGACTTGACCATCGGAGAGGCGATCCCCGGACCACATCCCGGTGGTGGCCCTTTTTGCAGGTCGGAGCATAAAGATTGGAAGAAGACGACGTGTTGATCGCCAGCTGTCAGATAAACCCGTTCTCTCGCCCCACGTCACTAACGTAATGACAAAACCCGATTCCTGCCGGAATCAAGTCTGATTGCCCTCCGATTTTTAAAGGTACTAATTATTTTGTGTGGCAGGAAACAATGAAACATTATATCAAGCACAAGGGTCTCGATCTTTGGGAGATCATGGTCAAAAGTCGAATAGTTAATGAGAAATCGGAAGATGAATATGCTAAAGATGATTACAAGCGGATATCCAAAAATTTTAAAGCTATAAACATTTTATTTTGCGCTCTTACTGTTGATATTTATAATTTTATCTCACATTATGATAGTGCCAAAGAAATTTGGGAGACTCTTTATAATTTATATGGTACTAATCAAAATGTGGTACTAAACGAATTTGTGGCGCAGGACGAAATAATCATGGATGGAAATGTTTCGCAAGTTGAGGATCACCAACCACATGAAGAGCAAGAAGATGAAAATGATGATCCAATTCAATAGTTTATACATAATGATGTCAATCATGCCCAAATTGAGGAATTTCTTGAAAATAGTGAGAAAAATAATGATTCATCTATTCTTCAAAGCGATAAGGATGAGGTAACATCCATAATTGAATTTTCAAATGATAGTATTTCTCCAAGTTGTCACACTTTTTATCAACTTTCGAAAATTCTTGATTGTGGTGTTAAATCAAGAAAATGTGCCAAGATTGAGGGAAAGAAAACTTTTACCTCATTAATTTTTCTTACTTCTAACAATTTTGAATCCAAGAAGAAAAGGGTATCAAGATTTGATCGAACAATTTCATTCTTAAATAAATCAAAAAAGAATGCACATGTTCGTGGGATATTATTGATTCCTCATTTATGTACTAATAATGAATTTTCAATAGTGTTGAAGGAATTTTTGAGGGGGATGGAAAAATAACTTAAAGAAAAAGGAAAATGATACCTCAAATACTCACGATTGTCAATCGTAGTACTTAAGGGTCGGTCCACAGGGAAAACGTGAACTTATGGTCATTTTAAACGATTAAATTTAACTAATTTACTACACTAAGCTAAGCAACATCAATGAAAATAACTAAACCAAACAACTAAATCACTTTTTTAGTTTGAAATTAAACTAAGGCTAATTATGTCATGGAATTAAACTAAGGGGAGGCCACAAAAAACTGAAATTGAAAGCAGCAAGAATTGAAAATGGAAGCAAACTGAAAATGAAAATAAACAAAGAACAAGAACACCAGAAATCAGCACAGGGGAGGGGGAATTCCAGACTATCAACCCTATTCCAAAAATCACAGAACAACTACGAGCATCAATCAACATCACCAACTTCAGCACAGATCATTATCAATCAAAACCTTAGTATCTAAATCGAACAGACCCTACCCGAGACAACAGGGGAGGGGAAAATTAGCAGGATTGAAAACTCAATTGCAAAATAGAGGAGATCGAAAGCAAACCGGCATGGCCAACCGAAGCCAATGTCCCAATTCGAAGCCAAACAGAGAACGCAACAGAGGATTTGAACCAGGGGGAAAAATCAAAATTACTCTGAACGAAATCGCAACCAAATAAACCCAGAAACTCCTTGCAATTACAACTGAATTCCTTGAATACCCATTTGAAAGCAACAATTCAAATCTAGCTACATGAATTCAAATGCTAAAAACAACTAAAATTCGAAACCCTAAATCGAGAACTTAAACCTAAAATTCGAATATGAAATTGAAATTAAAAACGAAATTAAACTAAATCTAAACCCTAAAAACAGAATTTAAACCTAATCCTAATTACCTAAAATAACTAAAACTCGGGCTTCCCCTTCAATGGCGTCGTCTCCATCTTTAAATACCCAATCTCCTTCAACCTTGACCGTCGATTTGTGATGTGCTGGGGGTAGATGTGGACGGTGGCGATGAAGGAAACGCATGGGGTGTCGTGGATGGAAGAGATGGAAGCCAGCGAAGGTGCTTCGTGGCAGTAGCAGCGTGGTTGACGGTAGTGGGATGGGGCGATTAAGGTGAAACCGTGGGTGGGGGGTGGTTTCTGGTTTCGGGAAGGGGGTGTGCTGGAAGAGAGAAAGTAGATGAGGAGGGTAGAGAGAGAAAGACTAGGCATGGCGATGGAAGATGAAGGTTCTGGGTCGAGGGTCAGGGTAACTCGAGTTCCGGGAGAGAGAAGAAGAAGACAGACACGAGAAAGGGGGGGTTTAAAACAAAACCGGTTCAGCTGAACTGGCCGGTCCGGTTCACTGGACCGGTCTGGGTTTTTTTTTCTTCATTTAGCCGGTTTTTTCTTAAATTTGGCCCGATTCTTCAACCTCCGACATTTCCTCTATTTTTCTCACCTTGTCCGCCATTTTAAGCCCTTTTTTTCATATTTATTCAAAATCTGCAAAATAACATAATCTCCTATTAAAACCATAAAAATATTATTAAAACGAGCATAAAACTGGTGAAAAAGTACCTTACAAATAACACATTTTTTGGCTCAAACAAATAGCATTTGATCCTCTTGAAAATTTAAGTGGATAAAGAAACATTGGAGTTTCGCAAAGGCATATGATAAGTTATGGTTTGCCAAAAGTAAAAATAAGGTAAGTTTGTTTGTTTTGTCATTGCTTAGATTTCAAGGCCCTGAAATATAGTTCAAGGCCTTGAACTGTAGGCAGAAATTGGAAATTTTGAAGTGATTGAATCAAGGGTTGAATTTTTTTATTTGAACAACATGAATAGAAATCAAAATTTGAATTCTTACCAAATGGAATGTGGTGTTATCTTTGCATGATTAATATTACATCATATCGTATGCTATTATGTCATGTGATTATCTTTATGCATAAATGATATGTTGTCTATGTTCTCAACCTATTTGTCCATAATGCTATGCTCCCTAGCACTCACATGAATGATATTGTTTCTTTCTATAAGGGAGAATTATATTACTTGATTATTTTTTGATAATTTTGATTTACTCTTGGAGGGGGGAGAACTGTTATATTAACATGTTGATCCCTTACAATAAGAATATCAAGTCAACGCATGCATGTTAGGATATATTATTGATCAAAATGTTAGTGTTTAAACCCTTACATTGAGGGGGAGCATCTTTATATATCATTGATTTGTTAAAGGGGAGCTATATGCATTTGTCATAATTTTTGTGCTTCGATTTTTCCTTCTCCTCTTCCGCTACCTTTTTGATGAAATACAAAAAGGGGGAGAAGTATTTGAAAAACTTTTCATGGTGTGCCATTCAAAATTGTATGGATATGCTATTTTTATTTGGTTTTGTCTTTCATCAAAAAGTGGGAGATTGTCAGCTTTTTTAAAAGCTCACATTGAGTTTTTTAATATGTTTTGATGAAGGACAAAAAGATATTAATCAATTTTTTCATCATGTTATATTTGAATTATCTTAATAATTATTATTGTTTAAATGTGCTATATTTTTGAAGTGGGTGTTGGAATATTAATATTACTTAATTGATTTTATATAAGGTTATCTTTGAGATTGTTTAATATTTAAATTTGAACATGTTATCTTTATGATATTATATTGTGTGATTCAAATTTGAATATAATATTGTGGAGCTATATTTATCAATGTCAAAGATTTGCTATTAATATGATAATATCTTGTGATAGAATATCTTGGAAGATTATGTTGCAAATTATGAATAGCTCTAGAAGATTCTGAGCCAAGATATTCACTGCAAATCAAGAAAAGTAGCCGTTGGAAGTACTTGAGCAATAATAGAACAAATCAAGGGCCTGGAATGCCAATTCAAAGCCTTGAAATTAGGCATGGAGATTGAATTTCCAGAAGATGTACAATGGTCACTCGCTATAGTTTTCTCCACTCTTCTTTACACCTCTCATCTATAAAAAGGGAAGAGATTGACAGTAAAAGAACACAAGAGAGAGCAAGCACTCAATGGCATACACATTACTCGAGAACTTATTGGCATACCTTGAGCTTAAATTTGCTTATATATATATATATATATATATATATATATATATATATATATTATACATTTCATTGTATTGTTCAAGTCATAATTTGGGTGGGATCATAGAGTTAAAGGGTTAACTCTACCAACGACTTGTTGAAGGGTCAACTTGTAGCTTGGAACTTACATTAGGTGTACACTAGAATTGTAATAATCCCTCCTAATAATATTGGGTAAATCCTAGGGTTAGGGAACTTTAGGCTGGGACTAAGTTTGGTTGATGCTAACTTCGTAAAAGAATTACTCGTGTCTTATTCACGTTTATCTTTCCGCTCTTTACTTGATTAATTTGCGATATTGATCATCACCTTATTCAACCCCCTCCTCTAGGGTGATTTAACTTGCCAAACCAGGCCAACAGAGAGCTAATTAGGGGTTGCGTAACAAGAAATCGATTCATTTCAATTAATTCCTTGAAATGTGATTATATTCCCTTTTATGGTAGCCAACTAGAGGCTAGGGTTTGGGGCATAACACACTACCGATGGCTCTAGTATCCGTTAAGAATTATTCAATATTCATGGTTGCTACTTGGGAGAATCATGGGTAGTAAATGACAGACTGATTCATTCGGTTCTACATTAATGTTAGTTCTGTTCTACCAACAATTATATCAGAGTATATCATACTAGTTTCTACCCCATTAGTTTGAGACTCGACTAGATTAACTCTATGTTAGTTCTAAATGTCAATTAATTTCATAGATAATTTAGCATATCAATCACCATTGACGAACTTGTTGTCTTCACTCGGTGTGGTGTCTGCGGATTCACAAATGGGCTTGGAATCTTGTAATTCTTCGTCTTGTTCAACAGATCCATTATCATTTAGGGATGTTGGAGGTCGTCATGATCCTTCTTTAAAGAAAATGCATCGGAATTTCAACTATGCTCATATTCCTTCTTCAAAGCATAATTTAGTGGAGTCAGACATGGATGCTCGATCTAATGGTCCAAATGCTACCAAAGTAACTCCTAACTTATCTTCTAAAGATCGTTTGAAAAGAAAATGCATGGGAATTTCAACTATGCTCATATTCCTTCTTCAAAGCATAATTTAGTGGAGTTAGACATGGATGCTCGCTCTAATGGTCCAAATGCTACCAAAGTAACTCCTAACTTATCTTCTAAAGATCGTTTGATAAAGAATTTTAACCCAGCTCTGAATTCACAAAAAGAGATTATCTACCATGAGGTAGAGCTCTCTGCATTAGCCATCTGTGTAAGTCCAAATATGCAATTAGTTATATCTCTTTAGAAGAGCAACAAAGAATTCAGGAGCTATGGAAGAATGCCCTTTTGGTTCAAGCCATTAGTAAGGCCTGCCCCATGCATGTCCACAATAGAAGACTACAAGGAATCTCGAAACCTCAAGGTTAGATTAAATTTATTGACCTAGGTAAGGAGTTCTATATTTTAAATTGCCCTTCACTTGAGGATTACTGTAAGGCACTTTTTCAAGGGCCTTCGTGTATTGGTGAAAATTTCTTGTATGTTCAAAGATGGGCTCCAAATGTTACGCCTTCCCAAGCCAAAATTGATATAATTTCAATATGGGTATGCCTTTATGACCTACCTATTGAATACTTTGACAATAATTTACTAATTTTCATTTTCAGGCAAATAGGTACCCGTCGGAGAATAGATCAGATAAGTGCTGACATTGAAAGGGATAGATTTGCTCATACATGTGTTTCTATTGATTTTAAAACTCATTGCCTTAGGTAATTTGGCTTAATTTGTTTGCTCAGGAGGTCATGTATAAGAATCCTCTACGTCTTTGTCTCAATTGTGGACATCTTGGACATCTACAATCAGGGTGCTATGTTGAACATTCTATTGCAAAACCTCAAGCTTCAGGTTCTTATGCCCATCCACCCGAGAAGCCTACATCAAGCCAGGAATGTTTTATAGAACAAACCTGAGGGTAGCATTCTAGTAGTGGCTCATCCTGGAAAGTGGTTCACCGCGGCATAACAATCGACATAAATCAAAGATAAATACCTCTGTTAATTATAGTGAACATTTGAATAAAAGAGTTGAGCCTCAAAGTTAACCTTATAAGTTGCATTTGCAATGTCCCGAGAATGTAATGCCATTGTAAAGCATTCGTCTCTCGACCCACCATCACATACCCTGCCATTTACCTTGCTAGAAGAGTCCTCATCTGGCTATGAGGATGATGGCTACTCCCCGCATACCTTTTCAATGCCAAAAGCTTGATGATTTAAAAATATTATAAGCGCACGGTGTAGTTGTAGCTAGCAACTGGCGAGTACGGGTCATATCCACAAGTAGTTGTGTTTCAAGCACCAAAGCCAACTCAAGCGTACAAATTAGAGAAATAAACAAGGTGATAGGAAGCGGAACTAAACTATTAAGGCAAACAAAAATGACTGTAATTATAATTAAATTTAAGATTAACCAATTACTCGAGTCAAATCCTCACCTTCCTAAGTTATGATAGCATTCAGAGATGATTAGTTGCACCATAAAGCTAACCCAAACCCTCTTTTAAGGGTTAAGAGATAGTTTAATTGTTCTAACCACCTATTTTCGTGGGGTTGACCCAATTAAACCACCAGGGTAGCAACCCTAGACCTATGTAAGGTTTAGAATATTTTCATATCCAAACACTAGCTATTCTCTCTACCAATACTAGACAATTAACATCATCTTTCAGAGTAAGTCAATTGCCCCAACACAGATGAAAACTCTTTCAAGCATTTCATTGAACACTTGGCGGCTGTGAGAGATAACTTGAATTAAATCTAAGTACAAACAAGTTAGGTTAAGGCTTAAATAAGATCAATTATCCATCTCAATGGCTAACCATAACCAAAGAACACAACTTTAAATAGAAATACTTAAACATAAAAATACAAGCATAACAATGAACCATTGAAGTAGCAAGAAAACTGAAAAGCATGAAATCCAAGAGAGAAAGAGAAAAGGAACTTAGTCTTGAATAGCAAAATGCATAATCTTGTACATGATGTACACTATTATAGCCTAAGATATCCCCCCTAATGGGGTTTAGGTGAATAATGTAAACCCTAAAATTGGCTCAAGCAAAAGTACCTCAAATGATGTTTCAAACAAAGTTCAAAATTTACTTAAATATCGTGAAAGCAGACAAAATGCATGGTCATGCTTTGACGCTCAGGCACACTCCACTTTTGAAACTGGCATACTGCACAATCGTATAGTTCTACACAACTACCTGTGTACAGCTTTAGAAAAAAAGACTAAAATCTGCAGGTTTCTGCAAAGTTTTGCCTTAGTGCATAGCCAACCGTGCACTTTCTTAGGCTCTTCAATCTTGCTCTTTTTTCCCTCAAAACTTCATCTAACCACTTTTCTTCCTTAAAAATTATCATTGGGGATTTCCTTTGCATCAATACTTGTAAATTTCTCATTTTTTTGACAACACTTCCTAAAAAAAAGAAAAACACTTCTTTAAGCACAATATGAAAGAAAGGAATCACATTTGACTCTTTCTCATCATAATCCAACATAAAAATATGAGGAAAAGGGGTTCAAATAAGGGGTTGAATGAGATCAAAATGGAGGTTTATCAACTCTCTCACACCTATGTTTTGCTCAAGAACCCAAGGACCTAACTAACTTTTGTAGAAATCACAGTTGGATTTAGCATATGCAACAAGCCTTCTAAACCACTTGGTTAACCCAAGTGGAAGAGTGAGGTCTCGTGAGGGTTTAAAGAAGACACACCTACAAAATCTTGAAGAAGAAAAAGAAAAAGACAAAGAAAAATAGAAAAATCTTTCTAGATTTACAAACAAAACCCAAATATATAGAAGGGAGAAAGTTGTATACATTCTAACCAATCAAATCATCCTTGTAACAAAGATATTAGCATGCACATAAATATAATGTAGACATCAAGACTCTTAATCCTCGTGGATGACATCAAAGTGTCAACTTTTCACCCCACAGTACATCAAAACTTTGAATCCATCATAGAGTTTGCTGTGCAAATGCATCATCATTCTAGGAATTAGTCTTACCAGAATCGGACTCAATACCATTTAACTGATACAAAGTACATTATTGACTTACCAACTTAGAGAGCAAGCTTTCCTAGTGGTAGTGTTGCCTTAAAGCGTGGCATTTAGTAGCACATGCCCCAAAAGGATTCTTGTCATTTCCTACTATAATGCTATGTTAACATTTTTTTGATTTTTTTCCTTTTTTTCCCTAAAAGCAAAAACAAAAGTAACTATGTACAAAAATAAGTGGCAGACTTAGTCATGGAGGACTAACACCCTAAGATAATGATTGAATATAAATAAGGACTATATTATGTTGCTATAATGAATTATCGGGTTTAGAATTAGGCCTAGAATGACACACTTAGGACCACAGTCTATCATGCACATCATGCGTGTATATATACAAGATAATAGTCAAAGTAGAAGGGATCAAACTCAATCAAGATAGTACAAAATTCCCAAAAACTGCTAAAAACATTTTCTTTTTGGGAAATTTTTTTTCTTTTTTTTTCCTTTTTCAAAGCTTGGAGCATGGCTTCTCCTCTTCGACACATAGATCTCACAATATCCTCATTGGGAGTTAACGTGTCACCACATGAACAAAACATATATGTACATAAAACAAACCCATAATGATAAATGTACAAACATAAGAGACAAGCTAGAAAAAGGAAGAAGATTTATACAAAATAAAAATAAAGAGAGAGAAAAGAAGGAAGGAATTTATCAGTTTAGGTGCTTGGTGCACCTAAACTACTACCTCCTTAAGAGGATGGTATACAAGATTGGAGGAGCATCAACTACCCATCCTCATCTTAAGATCCAAGCCACTAATTCAAGTGTCGTCAAAGCTCACATGAGCTTATCGAACACCTGAGCATACAACTCAGATGAATATAAGTAAGAGCACACAAACATAAAGCTAGAAATGATAATAAATGCTCTCTTAAACTTATCAAATGCCTTGAAAAAATAAGTAGAATAGTTGAATGCAATAGTCAAAATGATTCATGTTGTCCACGTATAGACTATAAGGATCAAGAGAGGAGTCATACCCTCTTAAGGTATCAAGGGACTTAGATTAGTCAGTCTCATTCCCCGTAAGCACAATATAAGAATCAATAGGTGACAGATCACAACACTTAGGGGAAGGGAAAGGTAGTGAACATGAAGGAGAAGCATGGAAAATATCGAGGGGAATGGGGGATACATGGTCAATAAAATCAGGACTAGGGAAAACTGTAACCACAACATCTACATACAATCTCTCTACAAGAGTCTCATAAAGATCACACATCTCAACAAAACCATCGCCTAATTCACAACATAAGTCATCTTCATTAGCATTGCCATCAACACGAAATGTCCCACTTGCGTCAAACTTTGCCGACTAAGCTAAAGGGAAAGGTGGATTAGGAAAGATCATGATAAACACACTGTTGTCCTCAAGGGTGCTATGTGGGGATGGAGCAACAAGGGGTAAAGTAGTCAAATAAGGGCCAAGTACTTCATCTACTGCAGACTTTAGAGTAAGAAAAGACGTACCATCATCGCACAAATTAACATCAAGCTTAGGAGAACTAAACCTAAGGTCGGTACCATGTGATAGGTCATACTCCCTTATATAATTTATAAACTCAACTTGTTGCTTATTCATTGTCTCTATCATGCTGGCAAGCCTAGCACTATCAGCAGAAATATAATAAGGACAATTACTGTCATGGCCAAAACAATGGCAAATCACACACTTAAGAGGGACATAATTAGGGATGTAGGGGGATGGGCTCTTAGAATATGCACAACTAGTCTCAAATTCGTAACTATCCCAAGCTTCATCAATGTTTCTAGCGCAAAAATACCTATGCCCCAAAAGAGCAAATGTCTCACAATTCATGCCCTTGTAGACTATATTCAAAATTTCTCACTCCTCGAAGCAATAACCTCAATGAGCAAGAAAAGCATAAAGTCTATCATAATATCTCAAAACTAATTCATGGCCACACAAAGGAAAGTGGGAAATTGGCATTTCTTTTCAAATTCTTAATTTTTCAAAAAAAAAATTCAAATAAAAGCTTAGTCTCGAATACTCAAGTGAACTTTAATATTGAAAAGCGCTAACTCAAGCGCACGGTGCAGCTGTAGCTAGCAACTGGCGAGCGCGGGTTGTATCCACAAGGAGTTATGTTTTCAAGTACCAAAGCTAACTCAAGCGCATTAATTGAGACAAATAAAAAAGATGATAGGAAGAGTAAGTAAGGTTCTAAGGCAAACAAAAAGGACTTTGATTTTAATTAAACTAATATTAATGACCTAATCGAGTAAACCCCTCGCGTTCCTAAGTTATGCTAGCATGAGGAGATGGTCGGATGCACCACTAAAGCTGACCCAAACCCTCTTTCAAGGTTTGAAGGATAGCTTAATTATTCCAACAACCTATTTTCATGGGGTAAACCCAATTAAACTAGCAACCCTGGACCTAGGTAGGATTAAGTCCAATCACTACCTATTCTGTCTACCCATACTAGACAATCAACATCACCTTTTAGCACAATTCAATTCCCTAACATGGATAGAAACTCTATCAAGCATTTTATAGAGCATTTGGTGGGCGTAAGAGAAACTCTAAATCCATGAATAAACAAGGTACCCTAAAGCTTAAACAAGATCAATTACCCATCTCAATGGCTAACCAAAAGGAAGAACACAACTTTAATTACAAATAATAAAAATTAAAACACAAGCATAATAATGACCCATTGAAGTAGCAAACAAACTAAAAATCATGAAATTAAAGAGAGAAAGAGAAGAGGAAGTTAGTCTTGAATAGCAAAATGCACAATCTTGTACATGGTATACACTATTTTAGCCTAAATTATCCCCCCCAATATGGTTTGGGTGGCTAATATATACCGTAAAAATGGGTGAAGAAAAAGTACCCAAGAGTGTCTAAAAGATGTGCACAACTTTGGGAAATAAGACTAAATTCTGCAGGTTTTTGAACAGTTGTGCCTTAGTGCACGACCAACCATGCACTTTCTTGGGCTCTTCATTTTTGCTCTTTTTACCCTCAAAAATTCATCGGACCTCTTTTTGTTCCTTAAAAATCATCCTCATGGCTTTCTTGCATCACCACTTGTGAATTTATCGTTTTCTTGATAACACTTCCTAAAAATAAGAAAAACACTTCCTTACGCATAATATGAACAAAAAGAAGCACATTTGATTCTTTTTCATCATAATCCAATATAAAAATAAGGGAAAAACGGGTCAAATAAGAGGTTAACAACAACAACAACCTCCCTGTGTAGGTCGCTCTTGAACAGAGTCTGGGGAGATCCAGTTATAAACGATCTTACATTTGCAAGTATTACTATTCATAAAGAGGCCGATTCCGAAGACCTAAAAAAAGGTAGGGTCAAATAAGGGGTTAAATGAGGTCAAAATGGAATAATAATCGAAATAATTGAAAGATAAACACCTCTGTTAATTATGATGAAGATGTGGATAAGAGAGTTGAGCCTCAAATTCAACCTTATAAGTCGCCTTTGCAATGCCCTTAGACTTTAATGCCCATTGTCAAGCATTCATCTCTCGACCTAGTATCACATACCTTCCATTCACCACCCTAGAGGATTCCTCATCTACCTATGAGGATGATGACAACTTTCCGCATACATTGGCTATTATACCTTTCAAGCCCAATCTTGTTGACATAACTCATGACACCCCCTCTCCTTGCACACTCCATATGATTTCCACTTATTTTAACTATCTTACTCTCAACTGCATTATTTATGGTCGTAAAATTTTATCTGTGCAATACTTAAAGCGGATGCAATTCAAAGTGTTAGAGAACAAGAGGAGGCGACTTTGTCTAATTGTTGAGCAATTCATCATCGATTCTGCCAAGAAACTTATCATCCCTTTCTTGATAACTCGAACCACCAAATTTGATACCAACATGTATTGAGTCGAACTCATAAGCTACTAGCTACATCAACCACATCCACTAGCTTTGAGATGGTTTGGACCTTGGCTCCACTTGCGGTGTCAAACTTGTGTCCGCAGTATATTGATCTCTATTGTATGATTAATGATATAAGCATTACTCATGCTAATGCTTCTTGACCTATGCGATGTGATCACTAGCAGTCATATTATGTAGTTACTCTAAGATTGGACGATATATAATACGTTAGTCTTCTTATCATTAACCTTTTCATTTGTGAGATCCTTATTGTAGGTTGTAGTTATGATGTATCTAGGTTGTGTATACTACTTTGGATTAACAATAGCTTGTTTTCTTCCAAAAATAAAATGATAATCAAGAGGCATGAATGCACAATTTCTATCACCCTATGTTTTGTCTAAGTTTATTAAGGACTTGACAGTTAATTTTTGTAATCATGATATTATTTTTGGTAGCGAGTTTATCATATATGTTTTCTTGTGTTAGGCGATAATTTGTCATATTTTACGTGCCCCTTTTTACCTAATTTTAGCTCGTATAATAATATAATCTTTAGATTTTTCACTTTTTTTATTTGCTTTGGTAGGTAATAAACTTCAAATCGAGCAAATGTCGCGAAAAGGAGCGAAGGCGGAGAAAAAGGAGCAAAAGCAGGCAAGAAGGGACGATAGGGGGCCGAACCACCGTGCCAAAAATGTGGCACGGTAGGGCCCTGCCACATGGCACGATCCTTCCCCCTCTTTGTTGGGTCGATCACGCGATTTCCTATTTAATGCCCCTTCGGGAGTTTAGTTCGGGGGGTCGCTCAGGGTTCTCTCGTGTGATTTTAGGCTAGTTTTAGTTTAGGTTTTAGTTAATAAAAACCTCAATAGGAGGATTAGATTAGGATGTTGTAGATTGTATTTTGGATTCGAAGCTTTGGATTCAAGTTCATTCCATTAATCAAGCATAAGTTCTCTTCTCTCTTTCATATCTTGTTCTTGTCTAGGTTTTGCTAGTTTAATTTTTGTATGGGATTTGTTTAGTTTAGATGTTTAGTTTTCATTGTTAATCCATGTTTAGTTAGATTGATTAGATTATATTAGTTTCTTTCCCCCTCTTGTTCATGTTTGCCTTGTTCTTTGCTAGTTTAGGTTTAGTTTGCGTTTTTGTATTTTGTTGATGATAGTTGTTAATTTTCGTTGGTTTGGACTATGGCTAGCCCTTGATGGCTAATTAACCTTGTTTAGGCCCCAACCCTACTTTGTTTATGCCTAGAATTTAGAGTTTTCTTTCACGCCCACCAAGTGTTCGATGAAATGCTTAAGAGAGCTTTCATTCGTGTTTTGGGGTAATTGACTTATGCTGAGAGGTGAGATCGATTGTCTAGTATGGGTAGAGAGAATAGTTAGGATTGGGACATGAAAATAGTTTCGTCGCTAGCTAGGTCAAAGGTTGTCAACCTAGTAGTTTAGTTGAACTAATCCCATAAAAATAGGTGGTTAGAGCAACTAGATTAGCCTATTGACCCTTGAGAGGGGGCTTAGGTGGCCTCAATGACGCAACCGATCAACTCTGAATCCTAGCATAGGTAGGGAAGGTTTGGGCTTGACTTGATTACTTCATTTATCTTAGGTCTAATCGTAGTCATTTTTTTTTTGCTTTAATAGTTTAGTTCTATTTTCTACCCCCTTTGATTTTGTCTAGCTCGAGACACTTTAGTTAGTTCTGGTAGTCGGAAACACTACTTCCTACGGACGACACCCTAAGTAGTCAACGATACACCTTGCACTTGGGGTTTATAAATATTAAAACTTTTTTCCCTAACAAGTTTTTGGCACCATTGTCGGGGAAGTTGGCATTTTCCAATATTGGAGCTTACTTAGGGATTCGAGACTAGGCTTTTATTTTGAAAAAAAAAACTCAAAAAAGAAAATGTCCTTTTCCCACTTTCCTCAATATGAGCATGAATTGTTTTGGAGATACTACGATAGATTACATGCTTTTCTTTCTCATTGTGATTATTATTTGCAAAAGTGAAAAATTTTGAATACAGTCTATGAGGGTGTCGATTGTGAGACCCGTGCTATTTTAGAGTATTGAGATTTTTGTGCTAAAAATGCTGATGAAGCTTGGGATTTTCTTGATTGGGTGGCTTAGGATACTTATGATTATGCTCCTTCTATATGTGAAATTTGTCATTGTTGTGATCACGACTGTAATTCTTTTCCCTATTATATTTCTGATGAGGGCTTTGCTAGGCTTAACAATATGATAGAGACAATGAATGAGCAACAAATTGAGTTTGCTAATAAAATGCAGGATTATGACCTATCACATGAGACCGACCTTAGGTTTAGTTCTCGTAGACTTGATGTCAATCTGTGTGATGATGGTGCGTCTTTCCCTCCTCTAGAGTCCGGACTAGAGAAAATACTTGACCCTCCCTTAACTACTTCACCCATTGTTGCTCCATCCTCACCTAGCCCCTTTAGGAACAACACTACGTCCATCATGACTTTTCTTGATACACCTTCCTCTTTAGCTCTGTCGATGGAGTTTGAGGTAGGTGAGACCTTTGGTATTATCGCTAGTGTTGATGAGGATGATACTTGTTCTGAGTCAGACGATGTTTTTGTTGAGGTGCATGATCTCGATGTGACTCCCTTAGGGAAGTCATGTGTGGATGTTCTAGTTGTGGGGGTCACGTAGTCCTGATCGGGTTGACCATGTATCCTCCGACTCCCTTGATATGTTCCATGCTTCCCCTTCATGTTCACCATCCTCCTATTCGCCTGAGTGTTGTGATATGTTGCTTATTGATTCTCATATGATGCTTGAGCGGATCAAGGTTGACTATTTAGAGTCCGTAGGTACCTTTAGAGGGTACAACCCCTTGTTTGATCCTTATAATCAATACCTAGAGGACATGCTTGGAAAAATCATGTTGCTTAGTGCATTCAATTTGTTTACTAATTTTTCCAAAGCATTTGATAAATTTAAGAGAGCGCTCGTTATCATTCCCAGATACATGTTTTAGTGCTCTCACTCATATTTATCTGAGTTGCATGCTCAGATATATAATAAGCTCTTGAGAGTTCTGACAACGTCCGAGTTGGAGAGGCGAGTCTTGAAAGATAAGGAGGAGTGGCTGATGCTCCTTAGGCCTCCACAACACCATCTTAGAGAGGCATAGTTTGGGTACATTCATTGCCTGACCTGGTATAGTTGTTCTAACTCTTCTCCTTTCTTTTTTTTTCTTTCTTTCCTATTGTTTAGTTGTGGATATTAGGTTGCTTAGTTGTAGATATCAAGTTGTACTTTTGTGGTGATCATTTTGAGGTGATACTTGGGAATCTATTGAGCCAGTTGATGGCTACGATCACTTTTGTGTGATTTTGTATTTTGGTTGTGTGAGTTAGCTTGTGTATATGTGCGCTTTGTTTGATTTTGGTTTTTGTGTGTTTTGTGGTTGGTCGTGGCTGTTAGCTCCCAATGAGGACATTGTGAGATTTAAGTGTGGGGGTGGGGTCATTTACCCCTTTTATTCTTACTTTTGTGAAAAATTTTCATTTTTGTGCAAATTTTTCAATTTTTCTCTTTTTTTTCGTATAGTTTTTCGTTTTGTTGGCTTTAGGGGAATTTTGTACTATTTGATTAGCCTTGATCTCTGGTACCTTGGCTGTTAGTTCGTATATAAGTATGATGTGCATGATGGGTTTTCGTCCTAAGCTTCTTATTCTAGGTCTTGGTTCTAGCCCTAATAGTCCATTGTAATTTTGCAATCCAATCTTGATTTATATATCATCATTATCCATCTTAATCTTCCATTGTTTGACTCTCCCACTTGCATTTGTGCATCAATACTTTTGTCTTCACTTCAAAATTATAAGGGTGAAGAATTTCTAAAAAAAAAAGAAGAAAATATGAAAATATCCCGTTGAGGCATGTGCTACTAGGAATGAAAAAAAAAGAATTTGAGAGTCGGGAATGAAAAGTATCCCTTTGAGACATGCGCTACTGGGTGCTATCCTTTGAGGCAATACTACTACTGGGAATGCTTATTTCCCATGTCAATAAGTTATGCTTATTTCCCATGTCAATAAGTTAATAGTGCAGTTGATGCCAGTCAAGTGGATTAAGTCGATTCTGGTAAGCTAAAAATCCTAGGATGATGATGCACTTCACACAAGGCACTAGGATGGATTCAATGTTCTCATGCGTCATGGGGTGAAAAGCTGATGTCTGGATGCCATTCTTTGGGGTGAAGAGTCCTGAAATGCATACGATGCTTGTATACAGACTGATACTTAAGTTACTAGGGGGTTTTGGTTGATCTGATTGAGTACAGTTTACCCCCATGCATATTTTGTGTTTCGTCATTTTTTTTTTTCGATTTTTGTTTCTCTTTTCTTTGTTTTCCTTCTTGAGATTTTCTGGGTATATCATCTGCAAACTCTCACGAGACCTCACTTGTCCACTTAGGGGAACCAAGGGGTTTAAAGGACTTGTTGCATACGCTAAATGCAACTGTGATTCCTACGAAAGTGAGGAAGGTTCTTAGGTTAGTTTTTATTTTGTTTTGCTTGAGGACGAGCAAAAGATAGGTGTTGGGGTATTTGCTAGGTGATAATTTGTCATATTTTACATGTCCCTTTTACCTAATTTTAGCTCGTATAATAATATAATCTTTACAATTTTTACTTATTTTATTTGCTTTTGTAGGTAATAAACTTCAAATCGAGCAAACGTCGCAAAAAGGAGGGAAGACAGACAAAAAAGAACAAAAGCAGGCCAGAAGGGACGATAGGGCGGCCGAACCACCGTGCCAGAAATGCGGCACGGTTGTGCCACCCTGATACGGTAGGGCTGTGCCACATGACACGTGCCCCCCTCTGTTCGCTCGGTCGCGCAATTTCCTATTCAATGCCCCTTCGGGTGTTTTGCTCGGGTGGTCGCTTAGGGTTCTCTCGGGCGATTTTAGGCTAGTTTTAGTTTAGGTTTTAGCCAATAAAAACCTCAATAGGATGATTAGATTAGGATGTTGCAGATTGTATTTTGGACTCGAAGCTTTGGATTTCAAGTTCAGTCCATTAATCAAGCATAAGTTCTCTTCTCTCTCTTTTTCATATCTTGTTCTTGTTTAGGTTTTGTTAGTGTAATTTTTGTATTGGATTTGTTTAGTTTAAATGTTTAGTTTTCATTTTTAATCCACGTTTAGTTAGATTGATTAGATTATATTAGTTTCTTTTCCCCTATTGTTCATGTTTGCCTTCTTCTTTGCTAGTTTAGGTTTAGTTTGGGTTTTTGTATTTTGTTGATGATAGTTGTTAATTTTCATTGGTTTGGATTGTGGCTAGCCCTTGATGGATAATTAACCTTGTTTAGGCCCCAACCCTACCTTGTTTATGCCTAGAATTTAGAGTTTTCTTTCACAGCTGCCAAGTGTTTGATGCAATGCTTGAAAGAGCTTTCATCCGTGTTTTGGGGCAATTGACTTATGCTGAGGGGGTGAGGTCGAATGTCTTGTGTGGGTTGAGAGAATAGTTGGGACTGGGACATGAAAATAGTTTCATCGCTAGCTAGGTCAAAGGTTGTCAACCTAATAGTTTAGTTGAACTAATCCCATGAAAAGAGGTGGTTAAAGCAACTAAATTAGGCTATTGACCCTTGAGAGAGGGCTTAGGTGGCCTCAACGATGCAACCGATCAACTCTGAATGCTAGCATAGCTGGGGAATGTTTGGGCTTGACTTGATTTCTTGGTTTATCTTAGGTCTAATCATAGTCCTTTTGTTTTCACTTTAGTAGTTTGGTTCTATTTTCTATCCCCTTCGATTTTGCCTAGCTCATGATGCTTTAGTTAGTTCTGGTAGTTGGAAACACTACTCCCTGCGGACGACTTCCCAAGTACTAAAAAATACACCTTGCACTTAGGATTTATAAATCTTAAAACTTTTTTCCCTAACATCTTGCCTCTTTAATCTAGTGGAGTCTTAGTGGCCTATGCGTTGATGGCTAAAAGAAATATGACAGTAAAGGCGTTGAAAGAGTAGAAAGAGAAAATGATAGAAATCACAAACTTACCCTGCAAAACTACTAGACGGGTTTGGTGCCTAGGAGTTAAGTGCCACTAATGAAGATATATGTCGGTCCATATTCTTTCTCAGAGGCCTCTTAACTGTTGATATGCAAAGACTAGCAAGAAAACCACAAAACAATGCCTTTTAGAGGAGAGTGTATCACAGGCATGATCGCCTAAGTGACTCATTAGGCATGTCGGCTACCTTATTCGACTTATTTTTTAGCTGATCTACTTTTTAGTGGTGGCAATGTAAGTTAGGATCCATGGGCCCTATTTTAGCGATCGAGGGCAGTGGCATCGTCACTTGGGAGTCATAGGAGGAAGCAAAGTATGCTGACGTTAGGTGTTACATACCAACTAGGTGCCTAAGAGAGGTAGAGACTAGTGGGCCTAATGGTCAGAGGTTATGCATGCCTCCCTCTTTATGGCGATGGTTGCTGAGAACAGAGTAGGTTGCACCATGTAGGGGTTTGAGGCTATTGAAGGCGATCGAGTAAGCTTAAAGAAGCTTTCTGATTAAAAGATATATAAGGGTTAGAGAGAAAAAGAGTTGGGTTTATTTCTTTTGTTTTTACATTTGCCTATAACATATAGCCTCTTTATTATTGCGCTATATGTTTACTTTTTCGTTGATCAACCGATGTAAATAAATGTTACTTTAAATTCTTGTAAATTTGTTTGACACTAGTCAGTTGATTAAGAATGGTATGGTTTTGAGCAAAATCGTGAGAGAGAGGCGAGTTTAGAATTGATGTGTGTGGCGTTTAATTACCTTGCTTTTATTGTTAGTTTGAGATCAATACGTACATCCCCAATTACAACCTAACCAACCTTGAGGAGATAATATAACAATATTGTCATAAATATAATCACATGAAACAATATCACAATGTTTTCCAAATCTATCACAATACTCTCCCATAAGGTAGAGCATGAGGGACAATCATGTTGAACTTGCCCCGTAGAAATATAAATTGCTTCTTCCCAAGAGCTTTGGTGAATATATCATGAGCTTGTTATTTGGAAGTGATAAACGAGAAAGAAGATCACCAACATTTAGCTTCTCTAGCAAAAAATGGCAATCAAGTTCAATGTGTTACGTGCGCTTATGAAACATTAGATTCTTAGCAATGTACAGTGCAACCTGAATGTTCGCACAACAAATCCATGAAACACTGAAAGTGAAGCAAGTGAAGCCTTTGACCATATCAGCAAACTTGTGGTTACTGCCATATATTTATATTCAACTTTGGTAGAAGAGTGAAAACTACTGTCTGCTTCTTTTTTATCTAAGAAAACAGAGACTTGCTAATGATAATAAGATATCCAGTGAGAGATTGGTGTGTTATAGGGCAAGTGCCCTAGCCTGTATCACAAAATGCATGAACTTGTAGGTCACCATCAGAACGGAGTAGAATTCCATTACTCAGTGTACCCTTCATGTATATTGGAACCTGACGAGCTGCATCCATATGTTCCTCTTTTGGCTCTTGCATAAATTATAACAATACATGAACTACATAATATAACTCTGGCCGGGTAATGGTAAGGTTAGATGAGACACCCTACTAAGCATCTATATCACCTAAGATCATCCAATACTTTCCCTTGAGGAAGTGGAAGGTTATGGCTCTCCTCCATAGGAAACTCTATCTGTTTATTGCCTAAATGACCAGTTTCTTATACAATTTCCAGCGTATACTTACATTGGTAGAGAAGGAGCCAACGCCTGCCACAAACCACTTCAAAACCAAGAAAATACTTGAATGGGCCAAGATCTTTATCTAAAAATAATTGTTTAAATAGACTTTAAATTCTACACAAGCATAGAAATTATTTCCAATAAGAGTAATATCATCGACATACACTAGAAGGGTTAAGAACACTGGACCGTTGCGATATGTGAATAAAGAATAGTCTGCATATGACCTCACAAACCAGTATGAAGTGAGCGGAAAAAAGAGGCTAGCAAATCATTGATGAGGTGTTTGACAAAGTCCATAAAGGGACATGTGCAACTTGAAAACTTTGGTAGGAGAACTCTAAGAAACCAGACAACAAATTCATATAGACATCTTCCTCTAAATCACCATGCAAGAAAGCATTGTTGACATCCAATTGATGTAGCTCCCGCCCTTTTATAACAACAAGTGATAAGAAAGTTCTCATAGTGGACATTTTGGCCACAGGAATGAAAGTCTCATTGAAGCCAAATCCTTCCAAGTGATGATCACCTTGTACCAAAAGACGAGCCTTGAATCTTTTAATCATTCAATCAGATTTGTAACTTAGTTTATAGACCCTACAATTTATATGCTTCTTCCCAGGCAACAAATCTTTAATGGCCCACGTTTGACTTTCTTCCAAACCAAGGATCTTTGCAGTCGTTCCTTTTCTCCAACAAGGGTCTTTAACAACTTGTTGATAATATTTGGGCTTAATAATTTTTTTTAATAGCAGGAAGAAAAATTTCATAGCTAGTAGAGAAATTATTGCCTGTGATATAATTCACTAATGGATAAGCAATACTTGAAGAACCTGCTTGTGGCGAGGATATGAGAGGAAGGTCTTTTACTTGAACATTGTAGGAAGAAAATTGTCTATGTGAGCCTAATTGTGGGACATGGGCCTTAGTGCTCCCCTTTGTTGTAGATTGTCCCTGCCCAGCAGGAACAGACAACCTAGTAGAATAGATGACCCAAGCAGAGAAGACATATGGGTCTCAGCAAAAACAGGTGGCCCAGTATCTCCATGTGATCCAAGCTCAAAATTCACATATGGCCCAGTAAATCCTTATAGTCTAGGCTCAGAATTTTCACCTCTCCCTCTTACTAGTACGGCCCATTTTCTTCCACCTAACCCAATGATGCAATTTAGAGATCATCTCTTCAGTAGAGTCGAAATTATTCAACCATAAATCATTTGCAATTCCCTCATGGTTTTCAAGCTTGCTTCGTTCGTGTTGTTTGGTGAAATTATGCTTGAAAAAAAGATAGATTGTCTCATGGAAAACTACATCTCTACTAATGAAAATTTCATTGGTTTCCAAATCATAAACCTTCCCCCCTTTTTACCATAAGGCAGTTGATAAAGATCTATTTTGGACTCCGAGAAGCAAACTTGTCCTTAGTCCTTAACTTGTCATAAGCAAAACAAAGACACCCAAACATCTTGATACTATCATATAAGGGTTTAGAATAAAAAAAGGATGTCATAAGGGGTTTTACCATTTAAGGCCTTGCTCAATGTCCTATTAATCAAATATGTTGTCATAAGAGCGCATTCTCCCTATAAATCAAGTGGTAGATGTGCTTGAAAGCGAAGGGCTTTGGCAACATTTAGGATGCTATGTAGTCTCTTAACCCTTCCATTTTATTCAGGAGTGTCTATGTCACATGTAGTCTCTTAACACTGTTTCTAGGGCTTGATAAAAACTCTTACCCATTATCACATCTAATTATTTTCACATCTTTACCAAACTTTGTCTTTACCAGGCAACAAAATTATGTAACAAAATCGAAGCTTTCCCTTTCGCCGTCATCAAATAAACCCAAATAGTATGACTTGCATGATCAAAATGTGTAAAGAAATATTGAGCACCACAAGGGAAGGTACCCTATGTGGATCCCAAATATCATACTGAATGACTTCAAATAATTCATTAACATTATTGTCACTAGTCATAAACAAAGTACGTACCTGTTTGGCATGCAAATATATTACATGGTCCATCAACATTATTCTCAAAACTGCCACTAATCTTAAAGTCTTCTGAAGGAAATATAAAACTTGACCTAAAGGATGCCCTAAGGGTCTGTGTCATAAATTACGAAAACCTACCGCATTGACTTCAGTAGTTGAGGTTGAAAAATTATCAAAGCAGTAGACCCCTGCTCTCAATCTGCCAATTGAGCTCTTTGATATGTGGTCCTATCTCACACATGATTCATCATAAAAAATTACAATGCACCTTAATTCTCTAATTAATTGAGCCATAAAGATTAAATAGCAATAAAAATTTGGTGTATAGATAGCTTTGTGTAATGTAATTTTTGGAATCGAGTTCATACTCCCTTGAAGACTTGCCATTATGCTTGCTCCATTATGTAAAGCCACAAGAATAGGTCCAACATAAGTCTTATGTACAAGTCTATCCAGGTTTCATGCAATATGACTAGATGTCTTCGAGTAAATTATTCAAAGAGAATTACTTGCTAATTTCTCATAACCTTGTTTCGAAGGCTCGATTAGCTTGAGGAGTTTTTGCACCAAGTAGTTTGTGAGCCTAAAAAGAGCATTATTACGGTGTCCTTCATGTCTAGCACCTTGTGCTTGTCGCTCAGAACCTATGCATCCCATAGAATAGGCTTTTTCTCGGCCTCCCTGTAAGGCCCCACCTGAAGGGCATAGATGTGTCACCGCCGTGGATGTTCAGTTAAGAACACCCACAAGGATCTCTAAATTTCTTAACCTTAATTAAACTTTTAATACACAAGCACAGCGGAGGCTCATAACACAACCTAACTAAGGTTTGGGAGGGTGATTCTAAAACATGCATTTGCTGACATACTTAAACCATATCCATAGAATCCTTACACACGTATAATCCTAGAAAATACATCCATACTTATTTTTACTATACATAGCTCGTAACATAAATACATAATGGGGTGTCTACATTTCTAAATAGGTTCTTAAAAATTGTTTCACAATTGGCTCGCTTTCTTAATTCTCTCACAATCCCCCTTTTGCTTCTAAAACCTGAAAAATGGTGAGGTCATGAGCTCCCCGAGCCAATTGAATAACCCTTATTGATAAGTGCATAAAGTGTATAAAATTTTCGGGCTATTTTTCTACTTTTTTAGGAGAATTATGTGCTTTAAGTTACCATTTATACTCATATTCTCTATTTATGCTTGGGTATGGATGTTTGATGTGGTTTGCAGGATTTTAGGCTATTTGACCAGCATTTGGCCTTCATTTGAATGTATTATGACTCATCACAGATACCCCTAAGTTGCTATGCCCGTGGAAGGGAGGATGGACAGAAGAATGATGAGCTAGCTAGCACCACGGTCTGCTTGTGGTAGATGCCACGGACCGTGGTGAAGGTGTAGCTGCTAGCATGTTCGTTTGCTCGCATCGTGTGGCTAAGGTTGATTGAGTTTTCCTATAAATACCCATCCCTCAAGCAGCAGAAAGACCACCCCATCATTCCATTCTCCATACCACTCTACTTCTTAGGATTATAGTTTAGATTAGGGGGAGAGAGAGAGAGTGCATTGAAGTGAAGATTTTGCAAGGATTCCATTCTGGGTTTGCACGACAGTTCAAGTGCGTTCTTTGGCTGAGCATCTCTTCCCTCTTCTCGTCTCTTCTCTTTTCTCATATTTATGTTTTGTATTTTGATTATCTTTGTTGTTTGATTTTGGATTTATGCAAACATTTGTTAGTTTTTGGATCTTGTGATGTTATCAACTGGTGTTTTTGGAATTGTTGGATTATTTTCTCGAATTCTAGAAGTTTATTGTCTTGTGAGAAACTTGATCACTTTCTTAAAAGTTGTGGGTATTTGGATGAAGGATTGACAGATGAAATCTCAAATACTAAAATTCTAAGATTTGACTTGATTATCTGATGTCTCGAAAGAGAATTACCGACTGAGAAATCATTCATTTGATAATCGTGTGCCTAATGAACCTAAACTAATCGAGAATCCATGAGAATTAATGATTTATTTGATTTAGATATTCCACTTCGTCTTGAAAGAAGGTTGCGATACTTCGATTATTGGTTTTAAAACAACCAGTTAAGGAAAAAGTGCTTGATTGATGCATGAATTGAGAAATTGCTATTTTTGTATAATCCATGATTATTTATCCATTAAATTAGATAGTACATTAGTCAAATTTCATTCTAAAGTTTTGATTCACTTAGCATATTTGGAGGGAATATGGCCAAATATATCAAATTAGTCTTTGTGGGATCGACCTTGATTTGCTACAATGTCACCGTGCGCTTGCGGCCATATCACTTACCTTCCCCATTGTTACACTTTGCACATTGACCGGTTAACACTACACACAATCGCACAACATACATATCTATTGACATATAAGCAGAACATATCATATAGCATATATAGGGCGAGAGGAGAACATGCTTATGCTTCAGAAATCGAAATAAACTCATATCTTTCATATTCAACATGTTTACAAACATCACAAACACACACATACATTTATGTTATGAGATAGGCAATTAGACTAACTTAGTTGTACTTGTCCCATACTACGTAGGTTTTAAGGACTCTTGTTTTCAAGGAAGCCCCTTAACAAACTTCACTGTTAGTCTATACACCAAACTAACCATAGTTGTCCTACACCAACCATATCTTTTGAGCTCCTAATTCTAATTGGAGCCTAAAAGAAAGCACAGCCTGCTAAGTCAAGCTAATAGCCCGCCCATAACCACACTTGGCATATACATAAAGCATATTCCTTACAAAAGTTCAGATATTTGATATCCACACATGATATATTTCTGTAAACATACTTAGCAATCACACATATGCTTCAAAATCAATCACAATTACATAAATATCATGAATGATCCTTCAAATTCACAGCCAAATCCAAAATCCAAATCCAAGTCAAAACTAATTTGATAACATATCCAAAGTCCAAATCCAAGACAAAACCAATTTTATAGCATATCACATATTCTGAACTGAATGGAAACGTTTTTAGTTTAGGGAAAATCAACTCATGACTCATACAACAAACTATCACAACATAAGGGTGACAAACACATCTTGGTGGCCCCAGCTATGGCTCATTGATATGGTACCAACCAATGGTGGACCAGTTGTAACTCATTCATATGGTACCATCCAGGCACCCTTGCTCTAAGGACGCAAACTGCTTACAACACAAACCATGGAATCACATTCATATCCGAGTAAGTTTAGGTTAAAAACTTTCTCACTAGGGATCCACATGGCTCACATAACACATAAGGTCAACATTCATATCCCAAGGGATTGGTTAGAACATCTCCTACTAGGTAACCTGAGCGTAGTGATAGTCAGTACTATGGGCATAGCTTTAGAATGCCATGTAATAGGCTCAAGCAAGACATGAACCTTCCCCCCCTCCCTCCCCCAAAAATACAATTTAGTTTTTGTCATACTCATAATAGCATAAGTTTTTATCTTCAAAGAAACTTTTATTCACATCATATACCAAAACATAACCAAGACATAATCCAACGTCAAATGGTTTTCACTAACTTCCTATACTTCATCACACAATTAGAATATTTAGGAAGCTCAAAAATGGCATTTCCATATTTAATTTATGGATTAAACATACAAATAGTCCACAAATTCACTAAACAAGATGATTGGACTCACAAATTTATAACTCAGAGAATGCCCATCCAACCTTCATGAAATTTTGTAGGAAATTGCTAAGTAATATATAGATTCTAACATAAAAAAATTCAAGATTTTTCTCGAGGCCAATAATTCCCAAAACTCAAAATGTAAGACAAAATTATTAAAAATATGAGAATTATGCTCACAAATTCATAACTTATAGTATACACCATCAAAATTCACCAAATATTTGCAAGCGATCACCCAATATCATCAAGAATATATAGTAATATTTTCATAATTTTTCTCCAAGCAAATCCTTCAAGAAAATTAAAACAGTAAACGAAACTGTCCACCAAAATAAGGCAGTTTCAATCAAAAATTCATAACTTCTAAAGTGCACATCCAAAATTTATTAACCTTTATAGAGCATTTCCAAACATCATCGATATTCTACAGTAAAGTTTCAAAATTTTCGCCTAGCTGAAAATTAGTTTCCAATCTATCAAGCCCTATTTTGGCTGGACGAAAATTCTGAAACTTTACAGTAGAATATCGATGATGTTTGGAAATGTTCCATAAAGGTTAATAAATTTCGGATGTGAATTGTAGGAGTTACAAATTTTTGATTGAAACTGCCCTGTTTTGGTGCACAATTTCATTTACTTATTTAATTTTCTTAAAGGATTTGCTTGGAGAAAACTTATGAAAATATTACTGTATATCCTTGATGATATTGGGTGATTGCTTGCAAATTTTTGTGAATTTTGGTGGTGTATGATCAAATTCAAAATCAAAAATTCAATATTCAATTGAATCCTCAAATTCAAGTATAAATTATTCAAATAATCTTTCCCTAATCAGTTTTAGGTTGAGGAAAGTAAGAATTACTCACCTTAATATGCAATTAAAATTAAAACCCAATTCTTTTTCGTTTTTCCTTCTTCTTCTTCTTCTTCTCCTCCTCCTCTTATGGCCTCTCTCTCCTCCTCTCTATGTATGGTGTGTCTCTGTGCTGTGGATAGGAAACAGAGACTCACCCCCTCCCACTTTATTTCATGCAATTAAAACCCCCTTCCACCTTTTTCCTTTTCCTTTTTTCTTTTTTTGGATCAAGTCTTTTTTTTAACTCCTCTTCCCCTCTTTTTTTTTTTTTTGGAAACAAAGTCTTAGCAGTATAATAACTCAACTAATTATTTGCCAAACATAACAATGTCCACCTAAAACATACATATATGTCTAAAATAAAACACATAAAATTTATGGATAGAAATCACACATTCACATATTAGTCGAAATTAATAATTAATTAAAAAAATTGGCGTGTTACACACCCCACTACCTTGACTTCCACCAGTTCGGCCACCATGTGAGCTTTTTCCATGACCCATTCCTTTTTCATAACACCTCGAACCGAGTGGGTACCTTATAACTTCATAACAATTACCTTCTTGTTGCCTAAAACATACATAGAGTTTGCACATTCCTTCTTTGGCTGGAGGCTGAGCTCTTTCTCCATAAGTGACCAGAAACGCTATTGTAGTCTCGGTTCTATCATCTTGGCCCATCATCATCTTTCCATGTGGTTGTTCTTGAATCACCATATTAAACATCTTCTGAAGCTAATGAAGGGGGCTTTATACAAGGATCTGACTATAGATTTGGCCATACGTCGTCATTAAGACCCATCAAGAATCGATAAGATTTTTCTTCTTCAAACATTCAAACAATCTTGGACATCAGCCGGCACTTGCATCCTTTGCATGTATAGTAGGGTATTTTCACATGGCTATTGAGTTCATTCCATAGACTCATTAACTTGGAATAGAAGAATAGCACATCTAATCCCCCTTATTTGCAATCAGTAATTCCTGCCTTCTGTTAATAGATTCTCTGAGTATCAGCAAGTCCATGTTACATTTGAAGGTCTTGCCACATTGCATTAGTCATGTCCGCATAGGCTACACTCGGTCGTAATCTGAGGTTGATAATATTAAAAATCCATAAACACATCATCCAGTTTACCATGTCCCATACATGATATTTTGAAAACTCTTCACCTTCTTTGAGTTCAGATTTTATTAGGTTTCCATCAACGAACCCGAGTTTGTTTTTCACTTTCAAGGCAGTGTGTGATGCCTTCTCCCATAAATCGTAGTTTTGCCTATCAAACACCGTTGTTGTGATTAACACATCGGGTCCTTCATATAGATAGAGGTTGTATGGGGATTGTGGTTCAATTGCAAACATCTTCCTGTCTTCATTTTTGGTCATGGTTGCTTTGTTATGTGCTTATGGAGAATGCGTGCTCAGAGGGGCTGCTCTGATACCATAAGCAATGTTGTGTGGGAGAGAGAGGAGATTTCAATATTGATCTATGTGACCCTTAACTGCCTTGCTTCTATTGATAGTTTGAGATGAATATATGCATTCCTAGTTAGAACTTAACCTACCTTAAGGAAATAAATAAGAAGATAAACATCACAATATTATCATAAATATTATGACATGAAACAATATCGCAGTATTTTCCAAATACATCTTGAGGCGAGTTTAGTATTTCTTTTGTTTTTACATTTGCCTGTATCATCTAGCCCCTTTATTATTGTGCTATAGGTTTATTTTTTGGTTGATCAATCAAAATAAATAAGTGTTGCTTTAAAATTCATGTAAATTTGTTTTACACTAGTTAGGTGACTAAAAATGGTATGGTTTAGCTCATATTAAGCTTCATTGTTATGGTAAAATTAATCTTAGTATCATTATGTGTTAATCAAATTTATTTTGCCCAAATGATGTGGATCAATTCATGTTAAGTTTAACTTCCTATGAATCACTATTTTTGAATTGAGAATCATTATGTGCAATTCAATATTATGTAAATATCTTTTACGTAAATTTATGAAAATTTGTTTTCCTGGATTACACAATTTGGTATTGCAAGTTAAATTATGTTAAGTTTGTTTTACATAAGGCCCATTGATTAAAATTATGTAGTTTTGTTTTACATTATTTTATGTGGATATGTTCATTATATGATATAGTGGTTTATATTCTATGTATATTTGTTTTACATCTAATCAATTGATTGAATTCTATGAGTTAGTCTTATATAATTGCAATAATTGCAAGTAATTTGTTGTTTCTTTTCATCATATAATTGTGAGTTGAATGATGTAGACCGAATCATGCTTAGCTTACTTATGTGAGGTTGTTTTACATAATGTCTAATATTATATAAATCTATTATATATACATTACTAGAAAAAGGGGTATATCTCGACCCTATTTCTGCCTTATTTAGAGGGGTTAATAGGTCAATATGTTTGCGGTCGACGCATGCGAAAAGGGTCAAGATATTCAAGGTGGAGATTTCACGACCCTTTTTTGGGTTGAAATTTGTAAAAATCTCTACGCTTTTTTTGGGACGTCACTTGTAATATTTCGACCTTTTTTATGGTCTTTTTGTATTATAGAGGGAATGAGAAATTTTTTAGCATAACTTATGGCAACTCATAAAAGGGTCGTGATGTAGAGTACTTTTCGCGTAGAAATTAATTATGAGGGATCGTGCAAACATACATACATACATATATATATATATAT